>JAYKKM010000335.1:1430000-1792890 GCA_035772405.1 Chrysogorgia sp. JL179-B06
AAGAATACGTTAAATTTTGTGAAAAATACAGAAATAATTACTTTCTAAGGTATATCTTCTTTCAATAAAAAGACAAAATGAATAATTTATATCAAGGATTGACAAGATATTTACGGATGCAGTTCACTAAGCGAATTTCGTGCTTCGAAAATTGGCCGACCGAGCGTGCAATGCGTCACGGTTGACTCGTGTTTTAAATATCGTTATATTTACCAGATTTATCCTCGCATTGTTGTCGAGAAAACTGCTGACCTCGTCACGCGTTAGGTGCACTCTAACGAAAGAAAACCTTGTCGTTTTTAGAGTCCCTCGATATACAGGTGAGCGACGAGGCGGAGCGAATGTTTCCTGTCAAAACATTGAGTAAACTCGAGTCCTGGAGTATCTTGAGCAAATCGGAATTTACGGTATGAAGGAATGAATAACTTTATTTCACCTCGCTTGTAAAGTAGCGAAATATTCTAATATCTCCGACAATAATTATCCAAATGATTTTAATATGTTCATTGAAAAATCCCGAACAGTGAAGCATGCTGGAACATTAAGGACTGGTCGAGGTGGGGCCGAAGAGAAATTTTACCCAACCAAATTAAGATCAGAAATTAAACCGTCCCAACCATTTCTGGGTAAAGAAAATCTTTTACCCAACCCAAGAAGAAAAAAGTTAGATAAAGCCCAATTCCTAGCATATAGTCGGTACAAGTTTTAATAACAAACCCAAAATAGATATACCGACAGATCCTATACTGTAACTTTCAGATTATTATCTCCCTATACAGAGCAGAAAACAAGCAGAGGAATACAATAACAAAAGCTAATGTGCAATGGTGACAAAGGAGAATTGATAATGAGATTCCAATTTTAAATAGTCATAACATTTTTGCTACCCAACCCTTCAGAGAGGTGATTTTTTTTACCCAACATTTATGTCTTAGAATTTTCAGTTACCCAACCATTTTCTCTTCTTCGGCCCCCACCCCGACCATACATAAATACCGGTACCTTAGTGTTGCTTTTCTTACTCACAAGCACGAAGAAATTGCACGAAAGTTTCATTCGGAGCGAATACTAACAGGTCGAAACCCGAAGCGATAAATAGGTAAGGTAAAGCAACGAAAACAGCGCTAAAAACAAGCAAGAAAATTAAAATCCTAATATATTCCTTCGTCGCTCGGTCTGTACGAAACCTCACACTTGATTAACTCTTTCCCAGGCGTCTCAATCCTTCCAAGGCGGAGGAGCGGCTAGGCGGAAGAGCGGGGCGAGAGATGAGCCCCTCCGCGCCTCGCTCGCCCCGCTCTTCCGTCTAGCCAATCCTCCGCCTTGGAAGGATTGAGACGCTTGGGTACGAGGCAGGTCAAAAGGGGTCATAGGAGACCCCGAAGTCGTCAATCGAAAAACACGGCACACGGTATTACGCAAGATTAAAAATTGAAATTCGACAAGCGCCAGGCACATGAGATCCACTCACACGCCAATTTTGATTTGATTTCATAAACAACTCTGCGATTGGTGGCATTTTGAATTTTCATGATGCTACGCGGGCGTGCAAGATGGCATTTTCTAGAAAAATGGACGTTTTTCAACCTGATTTATGATAATTAATGCTAATTTATATTATCACGATGTGTCTTGTTCGGAAAATTCAAAAGCATTGGTAACAGCCGGTTTATTGGGCTTTCAGAAAAGGTATAGATTTAGCAACAGTTATGGATATTTCCTGAGATATCAATAGAACAAAGAGGTAGTTCAATTTTGGATGTTTTTCAGTCGGACAGGAAAGAGTTAATTAATCTTTAAAGTGTCTATCTCACGTTTGGAAATTTTACATATTCATAATATTTGGGTCTTCCTGAGTAAAATCGTATATCTTGTCAGCTGAAAATTTCATCTTCATGGACTTTTTTGCTGTTAAAGTTATCGGATGTGATGTCACAAGAGGCATTTTTGTGGCAAGTAACAAAAGAAAACTGGTTTGGAATGCCTCTTGTGACATTACATCCGGTAACTTTGACGGCGAAAAACTCCATGAAGATGAAATTTTCAGCTGATAATATATACTATTGTGATTTTGCTTAGGATGACCCAAATATTATGAATATGTAAAATCTACAAACGTGAGATAGACACTAATAATATTTCTTATAAACAAGTTCTCGTTTTCTTGCAGGAGTTACCTTTCGTTGATAATTCTCAAGAACTTGAGAACATTACGGAAAAAGATATGTTGTTTGTCGCAACATTTTGCAAGGATGAAGGTAAAATACTAAAATAGTCAATTTGAGAAATAGAAAAAATATTTTCCGTGTTTCCATCCAGTTAGATGGCTCGATATTCTGTGTAAAAATCATAATATTGCGATAAAAACATTTATATTTAAAGTGCATATAACGTCTGTGGGGATTTAACGTATTTGTAATCTATGGATTCTCCTGAGATAAATTGTAATATATCTTAAGAGGTTTTCATCAGGGCGCTTATAGTTTTTTTATAGGTTTTCATCAGGGCCCTGGTTTTCATGTAGACAGATGCCCGCTATGACATAATTTCCGTCAACTTTAACAGCAAAAAAGTCGATGAATATTAAATTTTCATCTGACAAGATATATTACAATTTATCTCAGGAGAATCCATAGATTACATATATTTCAAAAACTCATTAATAATTCATAAACCAACTATCCAATAGACGAGTTTCAGGGTCATGCGTAGTAGCAATTTTATTTCAAATTTTCATATGAGGTAAAAACAACTGTTTTAGCTAGAAAGATCATATTAAAAATAGTAAAAGTGCAAAGTTTGAAACTAATCGGGCAAATAGTGCGAAAGCTACACACTTTGGAAGTTTTGCTCTTCACTATGGATTTAATAGGGATTTTGGCTTGGCGTGCAACGCCCGCCCGCCAAGCCAAAATCCTTATTAAATCACTAATAAATCCCTTTTGAAATGGCCCTGCTTGTGTAACTTCTTCCTTTTTTACACAATTCCTTTCAAACTTTGCACTTCTACTATTTTCAATATGCTCTTTCCAGCTGAAATAGTTGTTTTTACCTACGATCAAAATTTGAATATTTGTTGCTACTGCGCATGATCGTGAAAGTCGTCTATTGCTGCTACGAAATTAGTCACATGCATGCGTCTTTATAATAGCTAAAGCACACTTATTCATGCAGAAACACAATACTTCTCGTGAATAAAGATTTTCATATAAAGATTTTTTATATAAAGATTTTCATATAAAGATTTTTTGTATAAAGATCGTATTTTACATTAACATAATTATAGTTTCAACACATAATGATAATTGTCGCACAACAACATTCAAATTTAAGAACTACCACGATCTAGCTCTTTACAAGAATCACTTTTCAGCAAAATTGAAAGTACAATTATTGAACACACAACTCGACATGTTCGTGTTAACATTTGATACCCTCTCACCTTCACTCTCACGCATCGGGAAATTACTCAACATTTCGTCGGGAACGTCAAATCTAAAATCAGCCAAACTGAAGTCTATTAAATCCTTACATTCTTCTTTCAAATCACTGTTCGCCCTCTCTGTTATATTACTTGGAGGTCCTAAAATAGTACTCACACGCTTTTCTTGCTCTTCGTTTTTTGGTTATCGAAATCTTCGCTTTGGAGGCATATCAAAGACAAACGCTGCCGAGAATGTAGGCTTCGGCATTACCACGCCTCGGCATTTAAAATTCATATTCAAATTTTTGGTAGAGGACAACCAAGTTGCTATTCCCTAGAGATTTTATTTTCTATTTAAAATCCATGTTTCTCATTCACAGTTTTTGAAGCTATTCAAAAAACTCGCATCACGTGTTTTATCAGATATAAAACACTCGGGCTACGCCCTCGTGTTTTATATCTGATAAAACACTGCTGCTCGTTTTTTAAATAGTACGTTAAATCCCCACAGACGTTATAGGCACTTTAAAGGGACACTCCGGCCCAAATACAAATGTAGTTCATATGAAAGATCTTACTGACTTTAGATTATTTCCAAAGTTTCAGCATTCCTATCAATTTAGTTAAGAAGATGTGGCTAGTTGAAGTTGGAGAGTTTGTCCAAATGGCGTCGCCATTTTGTTTCTCAAATATGACGTCACTGAGTGACGTGTCTCGTATTATGCCTAAGAAGCTCCTCTACTTTCCTGCATGATGAACTAAATAGTTTATTTCGACTAATTTTCGTCCAAAGACCATTCACAATAACTACCACTATGTGATCGCCATCAAAACAACTCCACTGACGATAAAGAATCACTCAATGATGTCATATTTTCAAAACCAATATGGCGTCAAAATCCACAAATTTTCAACTTCAACTAGCAATATCTTCTCAACTAAATTGATAGGAATGCTGAAACTTTGGAAATAAACTAAAGTCAGTAAGATCTTTCATATGAACTGCATTTGTATTTGGGCCGGAGTGTCCCTTTAACGGAGACAGGATTTAATATATACATGAAGTGTTTTTATAATATTTTGAAAATTGTTTGTCTCTATTCACTCTCAGTCTTAATGTTGTTTTTCTTTCACAGTTCAACTACACGCCGCTGTCATTGTTCTTTCCGATTATCCAGTCCGACCTCCTTTGTTTACTTTGGCTATCTCGACCAAAGGTTCTTACGTGAAAGACGACTATGTCAAGGTCAGTAGTGTGTGCTTTTGTTAACAAGAGATTCGTTGAGTCAGCGTGGAAAATTCTTTATAATCGATCGTCTTCATACATTTGCGTCTCTTCCACCTTCTCATTCGTCATCCTCTCTACTCCCCCTCCTCGCTACTCTCCCTCCTCTCTACTCTCCCTCCTCTCTACTCTCCCTCCTCTCTACTCTCCCTCCTCTCTACTCTCCCTCCTCTCTACTCTCCCTCCTCTCTACTCTCCCTCCTCTCTACTCTCCCTCCTCTCTACTCTCCCTCCTCTCTACTCCCCCTCCTCTCTACTCTCCCTCCTCTCTACTCCCCCTCCTCTCTACTCTCCCTCCTCTCTACTCTCTCTACTCTTCCTCTCTACTCTTCCTCCTCTCTACTCTTCCTCTCTACTCTCCCTCCTCTCTACTCTTCCTCTCTACTCTCCCTCCTCTCTACTCTCCCTCCTCTCTACTCTCCCTCCTCTCTACTCTCCCTCCTCTCTCCTCTCCCTCCTCTCTCCTCTCCCTCCTCTCTACTCTCCCTCCTCTCTACTCTCCCTCCTCTCTACTCTCCCTCCTCTCTACTCTCCCTCCTCTCTACTCTCCCTCCTCTCTACTCTCCCTCCTCTTTTTTTCTCTCTCTCTCTCTCTCTCTCTCTCTCTCTCTCTCTCTCTCTGTGACTGTCTCTATTAGGACGAAAATGATCATACGAGATCGGCTGAAACGAGAGCATGCTTCATCTAAGGACCCAATTTTATGGGCAAAATATAAAAGTGCTAGAAATGATGTAAATTCTATGATAAAGAAATCCAAAATTAATTTCTATTCTAGTCAATTTGAAACGCATTCCAAGGATCCATCTAAAACATGGAAGGTTATAAATGAACTTCTTTCACGAAAAACACAGTCGTGTTCTGAAATTAATGAATTACTGATTAATGATAAACCTATTACTAATCCTTCAGATATCTCTGAAACTTTCAACGATCATTTTATAAATGTTGGACCTAATTTGGCTGCTAACTTAATGAACCCACAGGAAAATACTAATTTTCGCACGTTCCTGAACCATGATCATGACACAGCTAATTCTAGTTTTAGGTTTACTAAAGTGAGTACGTCCGATGTGTCCAATATCATTACAAAATTTTCAGTCAAAAAAGCTGCTGGTCTAGATGGTATTCCCATGAGACTATTAAAAGAAGCTGCTCCCGTCATAGCTAGCTCGCTATGTGTCATTTTCAACAAATCCTTAGAAACTGGGATATTTCCATCTGATTGGAAATGCTCAAAAGTTTATCCGATTTATAAATCTGACAAAAAAGTTGATCCAAATAATTATAGACCGATCTCGGTTATAAACGTAGTGGCTAAGATATTTGAAAGAGCTGTATATAAGCAATTATACGCTTACTTCAAATCTCATAACCTATTTAACAAATACCAATCAGGGTTTAGAAGTAACCATTCTACAGCCACTGCGATGCTTGATGCTACAAACGAATGGTATTCCAATTTAGACGAAGATCTTTTAACTGCAGTTATATTCTTGATCTTAGGAAAGCGTTTGATACGGTCAATCATGATATTTTAATTGAGAAATTAAAATGTCATGGTATTTCCGACATTGAATTAAAATTCTTTCAATCATATCTTACTGAACGTCAACAACAATGTTATGTTAATGGAATGTTGTCAGATCCTCAAACTGTGACCTGCGGAGTTCCCCAGGGGACAGTTTTGGGACCGTTGCTGTTCCTGATATATATCAACGATCTGCCATTGTCTTTGATTAATTCTAAACCAAGAATGTTTGCCGATGATACAAATCTTACGTTTAAGGCAGAGACCATTTGTGAATTGGAGCATCAGGCAAACCGTGACTTGGAAAATATCAATCAGTGGTTAATTGCCAATAAACTTCATATTAATTTAACCAAAACTGAATATATGATTATCGCCTCTAATAATAGGCTATCTAATATTATACAATATCCAAAATTATATTTGGGCAATCGGTTGATCCGTCGGGTGTCAAATGCTAAATCATTAGGACTACATATTGATGAAAAACTTTCTTGGACCAAACACATTCATGTAATATCTAAAAAAATCTCAAGCGCCATTGGTGGTTTGAGACGAATTCGTCAATTTGTTCCGTCTAAAGATCTCTTAATACTGATTTATAATTCCCTAATTCAATCTCACTTTGACTATTGTGATGTTGTGTGGAATAGCGGACTAAATCAAGAATTATCTAATCGTCTGCAAAAGTTACAAAATAGAGCAGCTCGAGTTATTAGTCCAGCCAATTATGAAATAAGGTCATCTGAAATATTAAGGAACCTTAATTGGAAAGATTTATTAACTCGACGTATCTATAATTCAGCAATTATGATGTATAAAATTTACTATGGCGAATCAACTGATTATCTAAATGAAATTTATTCAAAACGTTCAGAAGTAAATAATTATCAATTGCGAAATAGTGAAATTGATGTCTTAACCCCTAAACCACGCAGTAATTTCCTGAAAAAAAGTTTTCTATATAACGGTGGTTTTATTTGGAATTCTATTCCAAAAGATATCAGACTGTCAACTTCACTAAATTATTTTAAATCAAGGTTGAAGGCTTATCAATCTCTTGACATTATCTCTCCAGAGTAGCTTAAACATTTGTAAATATTGTATATATATTAATTATGACGGCTTTCTTGTAAAACAATTTTTTGAAATTGTAGAAATTCCGTGCTTAAATAAATTTCTCTCTCTCTCTCTCTCTCTCTCTCTCTACTCTCCCTCCTCTCTACTCTCCCTCCTCTCTACTCTCCCTCCTCTTTTTTTCTCTCTCTCTCTCTCTCTACTCTCCCTCCTCTCTACTCTCCCTCCTCTCTACTCTCCCTCCTCTCTACTCTCCCTCCTCTCTACTCTCCCTCCTCTCTACTCTCCCTCCTCTCTACTCTCCCTCTCTACTCTCCCTCCTCTCTACTCTCCCTCCCTCCTCTCTACTCTCCCTCCTCTCTACTCTCCCTCCTCTCTACTCTCCCTCCTCTCTACTCTCCCTCCTCTCCACTCTCCCTCCTCTCCACTCTCCCTCCTCTCTACTCTCCCTCCTCTCTACTCTCCCTCCTCTCTACTCTCCCTCCTCTCTACTGTCCCTCCTCTCTACTCTCCCTCCTCTCTACTCTTCCTCCTCTCTACTCTTCCTCCTCTCTACTCTCCCTCACTCCTCTCTACCTCCCTCCGCTCTACTCCCCCTCCTCTCTTCTCCCCCTCTTCCTTCCTTTCTACTTGCCCTTCCAGTTATCTTGTCTCTCCCTTGTTTTGTTTTCATCTCCCTGGGACTTCCTTTTCTGTCTCTCAACACCCTTTTCACATCTCAAACACCCCCTCCATTGCCACTTTCCATCCCTTGTCACCCTCTCGTGTACCTCCCCCTCGCCACTCATTATCTCTTCATGCATATCCCTTTACCCTCATTCCTAACCCCTTTCCACACCTCTCTATTTCTACTTTTCTTTTACTTCTCCGCATACTTGTCACCTCTTCCACGTATCTTGCTTCCTTTATTCTGCTTAAGTATACTGTCTGTCTGTCTGTCTGTCTGTCTGTCTGTCTGTCTGTCTGTCTGTCTGTCTGTCTGTCTGTCTGTCTGTCTGTCTGTCTGTCTGTCTGTCTGTCTGTCTGTCTGTCTGTCTGTCTGTCTCTGTCTGTCTGTCTGAGACTGGATCATGTCTGAGACTGGATCATTTATGTCAACATGTGAGTTACGAGTGTTATAGATAGGAAATAATTAAGGGTTAAATTTAGGTTAAGTTAGGTTTGGGTATTAGATTAACTAGTGACGACAGATGTTGAACATTTGTAATCCATTTAGGTTAGGGCAGTAGCCAATCAGGTAAATGTCATGTGAAATAAGAGCGTCGGTATGAAAAGTGTGCGTGTGTGTGTAAATCTTGTCTGTCTGTCTCTGAGAGCATGCGAGTCGAGAGAGAGAAGGGAAATAAAGATAAACTTGTGAATTGTGAATTTGTGAAGTGTTGGGCGACCAGGGAGGCAATCCCCGACACTGTCTGTCTGTCTGTCTGTCTGTCTGTCTGCTTACCTGTCTGTTTGTCTGTCTGCGTGTTTTCGTGCCTGCCGGTTATTTATTTACTACACGTTGTTTGACTTCAGGCGTTAGAAACGGAAGTCAATGTATTTTACGAGGAACTGTTTGCCGTGGATTGCAGAGACAATATTTTGTCAAACCAACTGAGAAGATTACAGGTAAGTGTACATAGTTTTAAAAATAGCTCGATCGCAGAATACCCTCCTGAAGTTGTTCACTATTCTTATCTTTTCAGATGTGCTTCGACGTTTACAACGACACAAACACTGCGAACGGACAGGAGCGCGCAAATTATGACTTTTTAATCTTACGAACCAAACGGTAATGTATTGTTAAAAAATGCCACGTCTGTACGGCAATATCGTCGGAATCTTAGGCTTTCTTTCTAATTTGATTGGCTGCCTGAGCGGGCGGTCTTTTTGCGATATCTGACCACGTAATCCACGGTCACGGAATCCCTTGTCGGACCACCACCCAGGGTCTGTATAAGGTGCTGCTAAGACTTCGGGTCTTCTTGGAAAACGACCTTAAATCGTAGGCCCTCGGAATCCCCTATCAGTTGAGTTTTCCGTTGATAAACTGAATAGTTGAACACTTAAAACATGAGCATCATCCTGCTTAATGCTCAACATTATTTTTAACTACCCAATACCTACGGCCAAGGTTATAAGCCCTCCGATTATAAACCTTTGATTATAAACCTCCGATTATAAGCCCCCGATTACAAGCCCCCGATTATAAGCATCCCGGTTATAAACCCACTCATAACCGCTTACGAAGTTGTATAAGCTTCGGGCTTATGAGCGCATTCTACAGCATACAGTGTATATGTATTCCATTACCAGCCTACAGCTTCGTGTTTCTCTGCTCAATCGCTTATCTAGATTATCTTCTATCATTTCTCTGTTATAGAGGTCGAGATAGGGCGCTCGCCCTGAAATACGACAACCACCACGGATGCTTCACACACCGATGTAAAGATATAAACCTTTCTGGTTCCTGATAGTGTACCGCCCGCGCGGTGGGTGACATCGCGTGGATCCTGCATGTTCTCCTGGTGCTCTCCACCAGCTGCCAAAATATCGGGAACGACATCCTGCTGATATGCATGGGATAACAATAACTCTTTTTTATCTAAAGCTGTTTTGGGGGATAAACACTAGGTGCAATCCACGCCGTGGGTAAAATATCAAGTGGAGACTGGAATTAGTTAATGTTAGAGTTGGGTTGGAATTGACAGTACCGAAAAAGATGGCGACTAACCATAATTCCCTGTGCGCAGTAGGCATTGAATCTCGTAGAAATTGCAAAGAGTTCCAAAATTATTAAGTTTGGTAAAAAGGAAGCTTTTACGTATTTATTTCATGTTTACAAGGTAAACAATGTTTAACTGTTATTACAGGTGATTCCCGATTAAGGTCGCAAAGCATTCTGTTAAAATGTACAGCCGCCATCTTTTTCGGTACCGTCAATTAGGTTTATGTTAAGAATTAGGTTTAGGTTATGGCGAGGACAAGGCTAAAAGGAATGAGAAATAAAGACTGGATCGAGCAATTATTGTTTGTTGCTGCGAAATAATGACAGACTTGCTAACCCATCCAAAGATCCATTTTTTTTCTCCCAGAACATAGTGAGAAAAGTGCAAAATAGTGAGATATGAACGTAACGTTATATTTTTACCAGGTCTGAGTCGTCTTCTGGACGATCTTTTTTAGTATCCGCGAGAGGTTGGACGAAATGAGAGATGTACTGCTATCATGCGATCGGACATGCCTGTATGATAAAATACATGGAACTGCTAACCCTAAAACAACTTAGATCCTAACCCAACACTAACCCCCCACCTAATGGGTTTTCTAACCGCCCTAATTGGTTTCCTAACCCCCCGCCTAATGGTTTTCTAATACTAACCTTAATACTAATAAAAAGATCGTCCAGAAGATGACTCAGACCTAGTACCTCACGGTCATCTCAACTGCGAGTATTCCATACTTCAGGCGTTCCTCTCGGTTAGAAACATTTTATGCGTGTGCACATTACTTCAAAATGGCTGGCGTCTGTAGTGCAAAATATGCGATTTAATACGTCAATATGGTATTTATTAATATTTTGTCGTTAATTTAAGCTCGTTAAATATTGAAATCACACCAATCAAGGATGAGGATCTAATATAATTTAAAATTGTGTGATTTTTAACCTTTTAGTTTCTTACTTTTAAGATTTACGGCCATCTTGATGGGACCACGTTATATAGTTTTACTGTAGGCCACAGAGACTATCTGTCTCAGATCTTTTAAGATGCTAAAATTAATTAGTTGTCAAAGGTTTTTGTGACCACCGTGGTCACTCCAAAATGGCCGCCACGCGCTAATCCCGGCTTTGTGGTTACTGTTACTTATGGAGCCGTAGTTTGTGTTCTATATTACGGGAAAACCTTGGCTGATTCATTTTAGCATCTTAAAAGATCAGAGACAGATAGTCTCTGTCGCCTATAGTAAAACTATATAACGTGGTCCCAACAAGATGGCCGCCACGAGCTACTTCCGGCTTCATTTTCTGAACAATAGTTGCTCGACCATTTAGAGATCAGTGCGGTTCTAGCGGAAATGTCGAATATGCATGCTAGTCCTAGTCTCCAGTCTGTTTTTCTACCGGTCTTTTATAATTTATATTATCAAAGTTGGCAATAGGATTGGGATTGAAAATGGGAAGGTCCTTTTAGCCTGGGCTGTGGATTGCATTTAGTTACCGCCGTTTTATACAGAGAAAAGAACGAGAGAATTAATAATTTGTTTCCCGGGCTTTTAAAGTTCGTTAAATTCCTGGAGATTTTTTAATTCTGAACCCACCGTCATGATTACCAGCGTACATTCTAGATGATGTTATACCTCATGTAAGATTTATATTCTACATTGTTAAAACTCGGGCAAGTTTGTGGAATGTGATTGATTTTTGTTAGTTTTTCTTACCCCTCAACTCTTTCCATCCGTTGGCGATTCGAGGTGTAAATTCTCAACACTCTTTAATTTAATTTGTTTGTCTAATTTGAATAAAACCCCAACCGTTTGCGGAACATTTCACCACCATTGATGCCAGTTGTATACTGGGGTCAGCGGCTTCACTTTCAAAGATGCAATGAGATGCAAATTGTATCTAGTTCCGTGTCATGGTTTTCGGAATAACATTACGAAAAAGATCCTCGTTAACTTTTTGTATACTCTGCCGATGTTAGATAAGGAAAAACACTTTTAAAGAAGCAATGAGTGCAGAAGAGATATCCCAAAGCCACGAAAATGTTGTTAACGAGGATGTAAAGGTGAGATATTTATCAGCAAATGTTGTGATGTTCAGGTTCAGTTGACGAGACAATACATCGTAATTCTGTTGCACGTGTATTAGCATTACCCTGAATTTCTAGAACAATCTGTCTCAATGTTTCACTTGTCTATTTTTTTCGAATATGTTGTCCTTTTTCGAATATGTGTGTCTCTGTGTGTATCAATGTATTGTATGCATATAAATGTAATAATGTTTTGGAGTTGTTGGGTAGTCTGGTACCGGTGACAGTTGATCGCTTTTAGTCACAACACCACAGTGAACTTGTGAAGTAGATTCAAACAAGAAAAGCTAAATTATAATTTGCAGAATCCCCCAATATTTGTGCCCATTGAAACAATCATCAATTTGCATGTGACCATGTTACACATAATGCACATATCATCGTCTTCCCTCTGGGGTCGACCCCCGGGCTGACCAGGGGGATTGTAAAAAAGGTGGAGCAAACTTGACAATTTTCCCGTGGGATGGGGCAGACCTTACGAGTAAAGTCCCCTGGGTTAGATCTTTTCTTGCAGACAACCCCCCTGGTCAAAGGAACCAAAAGACGTTCTAAAAATCTTCTGAAAGAAGTTGTGGTTTTGTCACATGCCGATTATGGGCACCAATGAAACAATTTCTGTTTTGACGTCTCGAGCACTGCCTACATACACAGCACTCGTCTGTTTGAACTTATTTTCGTTGTTTTTTCCTTTTGTATTCCTATGAAGAATAAACTATTACAATAAAATTATTTAAGTTTTCTCAGCCTGTTTGTCAAATTCTCAACGGTTTAAATCACAGATTTTTAGCTTGATTTACTTCACAGAATGTTAGAAATAGACCAAACTTTATCTTAAACAGAATTTTAACAGATGAAAATGGTAGTAAGTGACCAGTCAAATATTTCATGTTAAATGAACTGTTGAAATTTGAACCAAAGTAGTTTGAGGTCTTTGAGCTAGTCAGAGAATGTTCTGTTCATAGTTAATAGTCTGTTTATTTATGTAAGTTCGCGCAATCAGTAATTTCCTGTGTGTGGTTGCATTTCATCACAAGTTTACAATCTCAGGAAATCCCCCTCCCCTTTACGTTAAACTTCAAAACAAAGTTGCAAATTTCCCCCTACCCAAGGGTAAAAACTCAATAAAATCCCTGTGTATTCCTCAAAATTTCCCCCTGGTCAGCCCGGGGGTCGACCCCAGGGGGAAGCCGATGACATGTGCATAATTCATTCTGACGTTTGTTATTTAAGAAATAGAAAACATTTTTCGTGTTTACGAAACGAGAAATGGCAGTGGGAACGTGAGCCCACAGGACGAGTGTTTCCACGCTATTTCGAGTTCTCACAAACTTTCACGAGTGTTTCTATAACGTATGGGAACACAGAAAGATGTTTTCTATTTCTTTTATAAAGTAACACTGAGGAAATAAGTAATAAGACTCTCTTATTAAAATGATGAGAATATACATTCTCCTTACTGCTAGACAACGTCGTCGGCTGCTCAATTGAACATAAACACTCTTAACTGTGAAGAAAAGCATCCAACCTTCTTGTTGGATGTCACAGAACATATTTATCGACAATTTAGCTGTTTGTGAGCAAAGGTTCGTCTTACAGTTCAATTTATAAAAATGGCGGGAAAAATCCATTTTTTCGATCAAGTTATAGAAACACGTCACAATCAGAGCGTGTGTTTTTAATTTGTTATTTTATAACGTGAAATAACTTGAAGCCCGTCTGACTAAATAGCGAGCACCCAGTTATTTAATCACGAACAACTTTAAATATATTTTTGTTTTGCTTTCTGTTGAGCCTGCTGTCCTAGTACTGTAGTGGATAGTATCCAGGGTTGCGATGCCGATTCTGGCGAGTTCAATTCCCACAACGGGCACATTTTTTGTGACTTTTGTTTTAATTTTTTTCTTTCATTTTTTGTCTTGATTTTTAACAGTTAGGGTAAGGATTTGGGTTATGATTAGGGTTAGGATTATTGTTACGATTACTGACTGCCGGTCATATAGTCACACAACTATATGACCGGCTGCCAGTCCTGTAGTAACAGCAAATATTATTTGTGACCCTCCATGGGAAAACGTAACTTATCGATAAACATACCATTTGAATGCTGCTCAGTGCCTTTCCAAAGGCTAACTAGACCATTCGAATGCTAAACCAGCACCGTTGTGTTTTAATATTGTAAGCTCGAAAGGGAAACTGTCTGTCATAGAATGTCTCTGCACACATTGCTGGATCTGTGGTTCTTTCATTTCAATCTTCAATTTTGTCAGAAATAACTTTATTGACAAATGATCATTTATTTACATGCAATGCTACACAGCTGCATGCACATTTATTGATGGTCAACATCATTATGTTCACATCGGATGTTTGTTTCTTTGGTTTGATGAGTGCGGACATTTCAAAAAGTATCTTTGTAAATTGCTATTTTGAGTTCCTTAGAAAGCCTATATTTAATCTGTGCGTATGGAATTCCCAATACTTGAATTTGCTGCAAAACAATATCAAAACATAACATTGTATATTGTTTGGCAAATATAATGTGATCGATCATTATAACCACCAGTTATCAGCAAGACGGAATTTAGGTTGAAATATGAAAAATGAAATACAATTGACGAAAGTCGGAAACAAAAAATGTTTCACCAAACAAGAAATATGACGTGTTAAACATGATACACCTTATCAAATTACATAAAACCCTGAATCTTCGGGGTTTACAGTACTTTCTCAAACTCATTAATAATTCATGAGCAAATTATTCAATCAGATCTTCTAAATTGAACCACGTGATCACACTAGAAATGCCAGTAAAGTACTGGGCAGAGGACTAGAAATATTTTTTCCAGTCCAAGGACAAGAAATAATATTTCCAGTCCGGTGCTGGTGTGGATACTTAGGGATTACACTAATTGATTTTGAGAAGTCATTCAAAGGCCTCGAAATCGGACTAGATCTTTCTCAGCCTTTAAATATTACATATATTATGGTGTATGTTTTATCTTGTAATGTTGTCAAATTAAAGGAGGACATTGGAGATGTTGAAGAAGAAGTATCGGACATCACAGTTGGTGGAGTGGATGACAAGACCGATGATGGTGTTGTGATAAAGAGTGAAGATGATGGTGGGGGCAAGGAGAAGGAAGAAGGATCTGAGGTTGACAAGGATCTAGAAGATGATGAGGATTATGATGAAGATGAGGAAGAAGAAGAATACAAAGATGGTAATGAGTATGATGGTTTTGTGGATGCTGAAAATGGTGAAGAGGAAGAGGTGGAAGACGAAGAGGTGGTAGATGGAGAGGTGGAAGATCAAGAGGTGGAAGTTGGAGAGGTGGAAGATGGAGAGGTGGAAGATGGAGATGATGTGGAGGTTGAAGATGAGGAGGAAGAGGTGGAAGATGAGGAGGAAGAGGTGGAAGATGAAGAGGTGGAAGATGGAGAGGTGGAAGATGGAGAGGTGGAAGATGGAGAGGTGGAAGATGGAGACTATGTGGAGGATGAAGATGGAGATGATGTGGAGGTTGAAGATGAGGAGGAAGATGTTATTGTGGAAGATGAGGAAGACGTTGTTGTGGAAGATGAGGAAGATGTTTTTGTGGAAGATGAGGAGGTTGTGGTTGAAGAAGGCCGTGACGAGGGTGACGATGGTTGGAAAGAAGAAGACAGTTCCCACGCCGCAGAGGAAGAACCACCAACAACGAAAGATGAAGAGGTAAATAATTGTGTTTGGTTACAAATCTTTAGCTTAGCATGATTTCACTGGTTATCAACAGCACAAGGCCATGCATGAGACTGATGAGAGGATCCTTAAAGTGCCCCTAACCTCAAAATTTTTTACTGTCTTATTTTGAAGAACTTTTAAAATGATAAAGTAACTTCTTTTGAAGGTTTTCACTTCTTCGCTTTCTTTTTGAGATATATCAGTTTGTTTGATATGCAAATATCTGGAATTTCATCACACATGCATAATGAGTTATCAGAGAATGTTATATATATCTTTGCGTTCATGAAATAAAAACACTAAAGTTAAGTGTGAATAACACATGTGTGCGTTTCTCCCACAACACCAAACTTCTTGATTTTAAAGGATTTCGTTCGAGAATGAAAGAGATATACACATTTCTCCAACAAGTCATTATGCATGTGTGACGAAATTCCAGACATTTGCATATCAAACAAACTGATATATCTCAAAAAGAAAGCAAAGAAACGAAAATCTTCAAAAGAAGTTACTTTATCATTTTAAAAGTTCTTCCAAACAAGACAATAAAACATTTTGAGGTTAGGGGCACTTTAACCTTCTTTTCATTACTCAAATTACATACAGATTACAGGATAGTCTTCAGCATCAACCCAAGATTTTGTTATTTATGTAGAAAAAGATGGAGGTAAAAGACATCACCAGCATGAGATTTTGGGCTCACGATAATCGTTGGTTGGATATTCAGGAAGAAAGGTACTACTAATACAAGAAATATGTATCCACAATAACCCCTCACCCACCTGTTCTACCCCCCTAGAGGTTCATCCTAAGCAGGGCCGTAGTGAGTGGGTGCGTCACACCCCCCCCCCCCCCCCCCCAATAATATGAGCCAGTCAGCAAAGTCGGCAAATTATACCCCATACGACCATGCGAATCGGCAAAACTGAAAAACAGGATAAAGACTATGTATTATGATGACAACAATTGCATAATATATAACTTTAAGTAAGCGTAATGTCAATCGTGCACACTTCAACATAAAACATGTGATTGGCCCTCGGCACCTCGCTTCATCTGCAGACTCATGAGTCGGCAATCAGCATATATCGCGACAAATTAAAACTAGTTGAAATGAAATTACACAACTTTCACTCAGTATCTTTGGGTTTTTGGCTGCCATGGCGCCATTCCATGCAGTGTCTTGACCGCTTGATGCTTACAGCTCCTGTAACGGTGGCGTCAAATGAACGTTCTTTTAGCAAATTTAAGTTTGTAAAGACCAAGCTGAGAACATCCATGGGCGATTCAAGGCTGGCCGGCCTTATGCTCTTTACCTGTGAGAAAAATTCTTAACATTGAAACAGTCACAAGAAGGTGGAGCATGTTGAAAAAGAGACGAGTTGTCTTAAACATTTCGTTTGATTAAATGTTATAAAAAAAGTAGCGAACGTCTCGTTTGTCGTTTATGTAACTATCAACTTTTACTCTTTTAATAGTTTTACTTTTGATATCAAGTATTATCAACTCTCAGTTCTGTATATAACAAGAAACTACCATGAATTCACATAAAGTTCATTGAAATTAATAAATCTTTTGCACTTCGGAAAAAAGTAATCGTACTCCCCACATACGTCTTCTTTCCACACTTCGCACACGAAATGCGGTAAATCACCGAAGTGTGGAAAGAAGTATGTGGGGAGTACGATTACATATTTTCGAAAGCAGTTTAATAACCATAAGAGTAGCTTGAATAGATATGGTAAGGGACAAAGGGACAAAGGGAAATAGCGGGTGAACATTTGTATGCACAGTTTTTTGAAGAGGGCCATAGGGGAATAGAAGCCATTTTAGTTACTATTATTGATAAGACGAACGTTAATGAACCAACACAAAGAGAAGGATTTTGGGCGTATAAGTTGAACTCATTTGTACCGCATGGTTTAAATCAAAGAGATTTTTTGTAATAATTTTAATTTTTAATTAGCTTGTAAACTATATATATAGGACCTTAAATCTTGTATGCTCGGGTATCTTGATAAAGGGGCAGGTCCCCGAAATGTTGATGAATAAAGTTTTTTAAAACAGTTCTTTTGTGATTGAACTATACCTGTTTAACTGTGAAGAAAGGAGGTTCTACTGCTGAACCGAAATAGTGTGTAAGTAGTTGAATGTTTCGAGCAAAGGCGGCCTTTGAAGGCCCCTACGAAGGCTGGCGCTCCTCTAACAACATTTTTTTTAAAATATGCTCTCTTTTTCTCTTTGAAGTTCTCTGTTTACCAAACACCTTGATGTCTCAGTAGACTTTTAAGCTAAATTCGGATCCTGAATCTCTGTTACAGATTTTTAATAAATTGGTCTTAAACAACGTCAATATGAAAACAACTTTAAGGAAATCATTTTTGTTGCTCTGTGAAAATTAGGTAAATAACATGTTATCTTTATTCAGGAGTAATGCAAGAAGTAGAAAACTATGGGACAAGACTGATGTAAAGTGGGATCATGATCGATATGTTGAAGCTGACCAAGCACCAAAGACCAAGCAAGAGCTTGAGGTATGTATGTACGGTAGACCGTTTTGACATTCCTAAACAATACATTTTTGTGAGAGCTTTAGATTGGATACAAAGAAGAGAATGGTGATGATGATGATGGTTTGGTGATGATGATGATGGTGGTTATGGTGGTCAGGTGATGATGATGGTGTTAATAATGGTAATAATAGTGATGATGATGATGATGATAATGATGATAGCGATGATAATGATATAATGATTTAAATTATATAATGATAATGGTGACAATAGTGATGGTAGTGATGGTAGTTATGGTGATCATGGTGATGGTGATAGTGATGGTGATGATAGTGGTGGTGATGGTGGTGATGATGGGATGATGGTGATGATGATGGTAGTAGTTATGATGGTGATAGTGGTGATAGTGATGATGATAGTGATGACGATGATAGTGGTGGTGGTGATGGTTGTGATGATGGTAGTTATGGTAATGATAGTGGTGGTGATAGTGGTGATGATGATGATGGTGATGCAGATGGTGATAGTGATGATAGTGATGGTGATGATAGTGGTGGTGATGATGGTGATGATAGTGGTGGTGATGATAGTGATGATGGTGATGATGGTGATAGTGGTTATAGTGATGATGATAGTGATGGTGATGATTGTGATGATGATGATTGTGATGATGGTAGTTATGGTGATGGTGATGATAGTGGTGGTGATGATGGTAGTTATGGTGATGATGGTGGTGATAGTGGTGGTGATGATGGTAGTGATGGTGATGATAGTGATGGTGATGATAATGGTGGTGATGATGGTGATGGTAGTTATGGTGATGATGGTGATAGTGGTGATAGTGATGATGATAGTGATGGTGATGATAGTGGTGGTGGTGATGATTGTGATGATGGTAGTTATGGTGATGATAGTGATAGTGGTGATAGTGATGATGATAGTGATGATGATAGTGATAATAGTGGTGGTGATGATGGTGATGGTGATGATAGTGGTGGTGATGATAGTGATGATGATGATGATAGTAGTTATGGTGATGATGGTGATAGTGGTTATAGTGATGATGATAGTGATTATGATGATGATAGTGGTGGCGGTGATGATTGTGATGATGATGATTGTGATGATGGTAGTTATGGTGATGGTGATGATAGTGGTGGTGATGATGGTAGTTATGGTGATGATGGTGGTGATAGTGGTGGTGATGATTGTGATGATGGTAGTTATGGTGATGATAGTGGTGGTGATGATGGGTATGATAGTGATGATAGTGGTGGTAATGATGGGTATGATAGTGGTGGTGATGATGGGTATGATGATGATTGTGATGATGGTAGTTATGGTGATGGTGGTGATAGTGATGACGATGATGATAGTGGTGGTGATGAATGATGATTGTAATGATGGTAGTTATGGAGGTCATGATAGTGGTGGTGATGAATGATGATTGTAATGATGGTAGTTATGGAGGTGATGATAGTGGTGGTGATGAATGATGATTGTAATGATGGTAGTTATGGAGGTGATGATAGTGGTGGTGATGATGGAGATAGTGATGCTGATGATAGTGATGGTAGTGATGGGTATGATAGTGATGGTGATGATAGTGGTGGTGATGATGATGGTGATGATAGTGGTGGTGATGATGGTGATGATAGTGGTGGTGATGATGGTGATGATAGTGGTGGTGATGATGGTGATGATAGTGGTGGTGATGATGGTGATGATTGCGATGATGGTGATGGTAGTTATGGTGGTGATAGTGATGAATGATGATGATTGTAATGATGGTAGTTATGGTGGTGATGAGTGGTGGTGGTGATGATGGAGATAGTGATAGTGATGATAGTAGTGGTGATGATGGTGGTGATAGTGATGATGATAATAATGATAATAATGATAATAATAATAGGCTTATTGAAAGAGGGTGTCACTTGACTGTGTCCCTCAATAAATAAAAATAAGTAAAAGCGTAAAAATAAGATAACATACTTTCCCATATAGACCTTGCCGTTTGTTAATAAGTTTTTAGCTTAAAGAGTGTCAGTGTCATGTTTTTGTTAACGACTGATTAAAACATATGTGTGATCACGATGTTGCTATTCTACACAGGAGTCCTCGAGAATTATCGAGTCACTTAAGAACAGACGTTATGGTCAACGCAATCCTCTCCTCTTGCAAGATTTTGTGAAAGATGGTGAAACTCGTCATGAAAGGTGAGTTTGTTATAATAGTTTCTGATTTATTGCACGATTTAGTGTTGTGTGGTGCTGCTGTGACTGTGTTGTATTGAGTTGTATTGAGTTGTATTGAGTTGTATTGAGTTGTATTGTTGCATGCGCTATGTTCCACTGTGCTGCGCTGCAATGTATTGTGCTTTGTTGCTGCGCTATGGAGTTGTGTTGCGTCGTGCTACGTTTAGCTATTTTATGTTGTGGACTTGTGGTGCGGTTTGTTGCATTGCGCTTGGTTCCACTGTCTTGTGTTGCTGTGCTGCAATGTATTGTGCTTTGTTGCTGCGCTATGGTTGAGTTGTGTTGTGTTGTGTTGCACTACGTTCAGCTATGTTGTGTTGTGGACTTGCGGTGCACTTTGTTGTATTGCGCTAGGTTCCACTGTGTTGTGTTGCTGCTCTGCAATGTATTGTAGTTTGTTGCTGCGCTGTTGCATTGTGTTGTGGACTTGTGGTGCGCTTTGTTGTATTGCGCTATACTGTAGGTTCTACTGTGTTGTATTGCTGCGCTGTATTGTGCTTTGTTGCTGCGCTATGGTGGAGTTGTGTTGTGTTGTGTTGCGCTAAGTTCAGCTATGTTGTGTTGTGAACTTGTGGTGCGCTTTGTTGCATTGCGCTAGGTTCCACTGTGTTGTTGCGCTGCAATGTATTGTGCTTTGTTGCTGCGCTATGGTGGAGTTGTGTTGTGTTGTGCTAAGTTCAGCTACGTTGTGTTGTGGACTTGTGGTGCGCTTTGTTGCATTGCGCTAGGTTCCACTGTGTTGTGTTGCTGCGCTGCAATGTATTGTGCTTTGTTGCTGCGCTATGGTTGAGTTGTGTTGTGTTGCACTACGTTCAGCTATGTTGTGTTGTGAACTTGCGGTGCACTTTGTTGTATTGCGCTAGGTTCCACTGTGTTGTGTTGCTGCTCTGCAATGTATTGTGGTTTGTTGCTGTGCTGTGGAGTTGTGTTGTGTTGCGTTGCGCTACGTTCAGCTAAGTTGTGTTGCGGACTTGTGGTACGCTTTGTTGTATTGCGCTAGGTTCCACTGTGTTGTGTTGCTGCGCTGCGCTGCGCTGCAATGTATTGTAGTTTGTTGCTGCGCTGTTGCGTTGTGCTACGTCCATCTATGTTGTGTTGTGGACTTGTGGTACGCTTTGTTGTATTGCGCTAGGTTCCACTGTGTTGTGTTGCTGCGCTGCGCTGCAATGTATTGTAGTTTGTTGCTGCGCTGTTGCGTTGTGCTACGTCCATCTATGTTGTGTTGTGGACTTGTGGTGCGCTTTGTTGCATTGCGCTATACTGTAGGTTCCACTGTGTTGTATTGCTGCGCTGTATTGAGCTTTGTTGCTGCGCTATGGTGGAGTTGTGTTGTGTTGCGCTAAGTTCAGCTATCTTGTGTTGTGTACACTGTGTACAACACAGTACACTGTGTTGTGTCGCTGCGCTGCAATGTATTGTGCATTGTTGCTGCGCTGTAGAGAGTTGTGTTGCGTTGTGGACTTGCGCTACGTTCAGCTATGTCGTTTTGTGGGCTTGTGGTGCGCTTTGTTGTATTGCGTTAGGTTCCACTGTGTTGTGTTGCTGCGCTGTGTTGTGCTTTGTTGCTGCGCTGTATTGTGCTTTGTTGCTGCGCTGTATTGTTGTGTTGCTGCGCTGTGTTGTGCTTTGTTGCTGCGCTGTGGAGTTGTGTTGCGCTATGTTCCGCTGTTGTGGACTTGTGGTGTGTTGTGTTGCCATTCTCTGTGTTGTGTTGCTGCACTGTGTTGTGCTTTTAATTGTTACTGCTCTGTGGACTAGTTAGTCTCGACTTGTTAAGTGCATTATTTGATTCTGTGTCAACAGGCGACGAGAGCCAGTGGACGATAACTCAGACAGCAAACCTCGCGAAGAAGGAAGGCGGAACGAGAGAGTTCGGAATCGAAGTAGACAAGATGAAAAAGATGGCGGTCAGCAGAGGCGTGATGAAAGAGACAGTACTGGAGGGAATGAAGTGTTGCAAGAACGTAGCCAACGAGATAATGAGGGACAACAGGAACGCAATGAGATAAGGGATGTAACGCGGGACAACAGGGGAAACCGACATGAGAAGCCAAGGAGACAAGAGGATGGAGATGGAGACAAGAGAGGAGATGGAGACAAGAGAGGAGATGGAGACAAGAGAGGAGATGGAGACAAGAGAGGAGATGGAGACAAGAGAGGAGATGGCCGAGCCGAGCGGCGATCAGAAAGACCTGGGGGTAATCGGAATAGCAATGAAAGTGAGATTGGCAACAGGAGACAACAAAATGATCGACAGCAATTTGAGCGACAGGAAAAGCGAAGAACGGACGATGGGAAACACGAGGACTGGGAAGAGGAAGTGATCGAGCAACGACCGCGGGATCGAAGGGATCGCGATCGACGAGAACGTGATGATCACAGAGACATTGAGGGGAATGACGGAGGCAAGGAGAAGCAAGCGAGACAACGGGTAGACAATGAGAGACATCATGGTCGAGGTGAAAGGATATACATGTATGATGATTACAAAGATGCTGGTGGGAGGAGAGAAAGGAGAGACGAAAGACCAGGTCGAAGGCGTCCGGACGGTAATGAAAATGAAAATGAAAAGAGAAATGACGGTAAAGGTCGAGGTCGAGATGAGTATGACAATGAGAGGAATGATAGAAGATTCGATAAGCGACAAAGCCGCGGGCGAAGAGAAGAGGGTGGTGACGAAGACAAGGTGGAGCCGAGAAGCCGAGTCGAAAGACGTGACGATCGTGGTGGTAGCTATAAAGACGAAGATGATCAAAAGGACCAGAGAAGAAGAAGAAAGGCCGGGGCAGATCGAAGAGACGATGAGGAGTCTTTGGACCAGGAGAGGTCGCCCAAAGTTAGAGTCGAAAGACGTGACGATCGTGGTGGTAGCTATAAAGACGAAGATGATCAAAAGGACCAGAGAAGAAGAAGAAAGGCCGGGGCAGATCGAAGAAACGACGAGGAGTCTTTGGACAAGGAGAGGTCGCCCAAAGTTAGAGACGAACAAAAATCTCGACGGCGGAAAGAGGACGATGTGGATGAGAGGGAAGACGAGGAAAACCGTGGAGAAGTGGACACTCGTTCAAAGCGAAAGGAAGCTGTTGGCGACGTAGCGAAGGAAGAGAAGACAAGGAAAGAGAGTGCAAAAAGAGCAGACGACGAAAAGTTACGTGACAAGAGGTATGTTGTTTTTGTATTGTTTTATATAGTCAAATATATATGTATGTGAAATATCTGACTTCCCTAACCGGGAATCGAACCCGAGGTCTCCGAATCAACGTATCGGTGCTCTAACCACTGAGCTATTGAGACACGGTCAGAACAGTCAAACATCATATACATATTTATTTATCGCCCTAACTCTCAAATCTCTATTTCATCGAAGATGTCTTCCTGTAGAGATTTGAGAGTTAGGGCGATGTATAAATATGTATATGATGTTTGACTGTTCTGACCGTGTCTCAATAGCTCAGTGGTTAGAGCGTCGATGCGTTGATTCGGAGACCTCGGGTTCGATTCCCGATTGGGGAAGTCAAATTTTTCATGTACATATATTTGACCATTAATAAATTCTCTCTTCATCTACATTATTGCTATATAATGACAATGATAGTCATAATGACTCTCAACTTGGTTTGATCCAGGTAGACAAGAGTTTGTATGAGAGTTGTTTCGACTCTCATTGCTTTTGTCAAACGAAGTCGTGAGTTTATTAGAGTTGGTAAACAAAGTTTTTTCGACTCTCCTGCGAGACAAGAGTTTGTAATGATGATGATAATAATAATAATAATAATAATAATAATAATAATAATAATAATAATAATAATAATAAATATCATCGTAGTGAATAAGGAGAAGAACGAGTGTACAATTATTGATGTGGCAAACCCCGGCGATCACAACCTGATGCAGAAGAAATTTGAGAAATTAGACAACTATTCTGAACTACGACTGGAAGTGGCCAGAATGTGGAATAAAAAGACGGTAGTGGTCCAAAGGATTTACAGTCCTACCTTAAAAAACTAGATATCCCCTATGATTTGAATATCTTACAACACTCAGTGCTACTAGGCACAGCCAACATCCTCCGAAAGGTACTAGCGATGGAGTGAAGAACGTCAGAAGAATCACTGGCTTAAGTTGAAGAAACCTGTCAGTGAGAATTAAATACCGGTATACCTTTACCGTGAAACACAAAACAAATAATAATAATAATTGTTGTTTATAGGGTGAAGCGGTTAATCGATAAAGCGAAAAAACCCGATGTTTTTTGAAAACCGATTCAACCGATGTTGCTTTTGGAAGAAAACCGAAAAAATCGAGAAATCGGTATTTCAATAAAATCGAACCATACTTACACGGGTTTTTGTTGCGTTTACACATGGAATTGATGGAAAAACGACTGAAGAGATTTGCGTCTTCGAAATACCGTACGTTTATTGCCAGATATGATCTCCGATATAAGAACGGAAGTTACGGAAAGGCTTCAGATTCTTATAATCGTTTGTGTCAGTGTTATTTGTAAATATGATCATAAAATTCGTAAAATTTATCTTATATACTGCATGTTTCTTTGTAATTCGTAGTTAGGATGTTATGATCAATACAATTGTTTTTTTGAAACTGAAATCTTGCGCGAGTAGCGTCATGCATATTTTTAAACTATGGTTTCGAACGCGTTTTAAAAAAATCGGTTCACTCGGTTTTTTCGTGTAGTGTTTCTATCACTCAATGACGTCAAACATTAATGGGAGCGACCGCATTCGCCCGCAATCAGAACAAAAATGGCGGCCTTCAATTTACAAAAATACGAAAAACAGCCAAATTTCTCTAAAACTAAAACGATTAGAAGAAAACTAATACCCATTCTCATTTAAACAACACTTGTTTCCAGTGGCCCTTTAAAAAATACTTTTTAACAATACCGTAATTAACCTTGCTCTGCCATCTGAGTTCTAGTGGCTCAATGGTTAGAGCGTCTTGGCTAGCATTCAGAAGGTTGCGAGTTCGAGTTCTGTCTGGTGCTCAGAGTTTTTCTGAGTATTGTCAACTTACCACAGCTTGCACAACAAAACCTTTCCAACTTTACTAACTTCGAGATGCAACTACCTAACTTAGGTAGCACCGATGTTTGCAGGGTTCTTATCCTTAAATTGCCTATCTCGCGTTTGTGGAATTTACATATCCGTAATATTTGGGTCTTCTTGAGCAAAATCATAATATATATTGTCAGCTGAAAATTTCATCTTCATGGAGTTTTTCGCTGTCAAAGTTACCGGATGTGATGTCACAGGAGGCATTCCAAACCAGTTTTCTTTTGTTTACTTGCCACAAAAATGCCTCTTGTGACATCACATCCGCCCACTTTAACAGCAAAAAAGTCCATGACGATGAAATTTTCGACTGACAATATATATTATGATTTTTCTCAGGAAGACTCAAATATTACGAATATGTAAAATCCTCAAGCGCGAGATAGGCACTTTAACTAACAACATTTTGTATATTGTTAGGAACAATGACACATTGCCCGCGGGAAAGAACGAGGAAAGCGATGGGCGGGCGCCACGCAAGTGGAGCGAGATGCGTAGTCAGGGCATTGGACGTGGGAAGAAGCTATCGAAGCCGAAAAAGAACGCGGCTGATTTCGCGCGGGAAAACGAGCTGCAGAGAAAGCGTCGCGAGAGCGAGGTAGCAAAGGAAGAAGAACCTGTTGCAGAAGAGTCGGGCAGATATTCTGGTGAGACACTCGTGTTTGAGAGATCATGTGTAGATATGCATTTATTATAAGTATTATCATGAAATGAGATGCGTTCTCTATTAGACATTTAGACTTGAAATTTAACTCATTACCGCTAGCACTAAGCCTATGTGGTTGATCTCTAAATAAACACTGGATACAATAGTTATTGTTTGGATGCTGCGAAAAAATGAATTCGGGAATATTTCGCAGCGGTCATCTTGAAGTGATCACGTTATATAGTTAAGAGAGACTATCTGTCTCTGATCTTTTAAGATAGTAAAATGAATCAGTTGTCGAAGGTTTTCCCGTAATTTAGAACACAGACTACGGCCCCATTACAGTAACTATGAAGCTGGGAATATGGTGACCACGTGGTCATTCCAAAATTTCGACTTCATACGGCTCCATGATAGTAACTATGAAGTTGATAGTTACAATCATGGAGCCGGAATTTGTGTTCTATATTATGGGAAAACCTTGGACAACTGATTCATTTTAGCATCTTGAAAGGTCAGAGACAGATAGTCTCTGTCACCTATAGTTAAACTATATAACGTGGTCCCAACAAGATGACCGCCACGAGCTACTTCCGGCTTCATTTTCTGAACAATAGTTGCTCGATCCAGTCTTTATTTAGATATCAGTGAATTGAGGTATCAGTTTACCGTCACCCGCCTGTATGGTTCGTTACGAGCCACATGACATTTTCATTATTTCATATATTTTTTCATTATCTGACTGACTTTTACGCCAAAGTGTTTGATAAAGTTGTTTTCTGTTGAAATTTCGTAAGAAAACGGACCTTGTTTGTACTTTAGTATGATGCGACAGTGTGAATGATCCGGCACCTCTGATAGCCTCAAAAGGATCGGTGTTAGTCAATCATTATCGCTTGTCAGAGTCCAGAAAAAATAATGAATAATGAACAATCAAAAAATCCTTATTATCTCTTGGAAAATATGGTGGCGGTATACTGATACTGTACTTCAATTCCATGGGCCCTACCTCCACTAACGTCAAACCAGGTTGTATTAGAATCAATACGACCTAGTTTAATAATAATTATTATTTATCATCCATCTTAAGATTAAAAAGTACAAAGGATTTACAATATATACTATAAAAAAATTAGAAAGCTGAATACAATATTAAGAAGATCAAATGTTCAGAATAAAAATGTTTACCTGGTGTTTCTTTTGATCTGAATGTATCTCTAACCAAAGTAGCATTACACCACATTTTCATCAATTGTCTGTTTGACTTTACATTCTTGTTTTGTTGCTGCAGATGCTGATAGCCCGAACGATAAATATCTGGTAAGTTTTTATGTAAAATAAATAAAGTATTTTCTCCGATATTCTGTCTAGGCGTTCTTAGCCGCTGATCCATCCGTGTGTATTCCAATAAACGCCCCTCTAATAAACGCCCCTCTCTAATAAAAGCCCCTCTCTAATAAACGCCCCTCTCTAATAAACGACCCTCTCTAATAAACGCCCATCTCTAATAAACGCCCCTCTCTAATAAACGCCTCCCTCTAATAAACACCCCTCTCTAATAAACGCCCCTCTCTAATAAACGCCCCTCTCTAATAAACGCCTCTCTCTAATAAACGCCCCTCTCTAATAAACGCCCCTCTCTAATAAACGCCCCACTCTAATAAACAACCCTCTAATAAACGCCCCTCTCTAATAAACGCCTCTCTAATAAACGCCTCTCTCTCTAATAAACGCCTCTCTCTAATAAACGCCCCACTCTAATAAACAACCCTCTAATAAACGCCCCTCTCTAATAAACGCCTCTCTAATAAACGCCTCTCTCTCCAATAAACGCCCCTCTCTAATAAACTCCCCTCTCTAATAAACGCCCCTCTAATAAACGCCCCTCTCTAATAAACGCCCCACTCTAATAAACGCCCCTCTAATAAACGCCCCTCTAATAAACGCCTCTCTCTCTAATAAACGCCCCTCTCTAATAAACGCCCCTCTCTAATAAACGCCCCTCTCTAATAAACGCCCCTCTCTAATAAACGTCCCTCTCTAATAAACACCACTCTCTAACAAATGCCTCTCTCTCTAATAAACGCCTCTCTCTCATAAACACCACTCTCTAATAAACGCCCATCTCTAATAAACGTCCCTCTCTAATAAACGCCTCTCTAATAAACGCCACTCTTTAATAAACGCCCCTCTCTAATAAACGCCTCTCTCTCTAATAAACGCCCCTCTTTAATAAACGCCCATCTCTAATAAATGCCCCTCTCTAATAAACACCCCTTTCTAATAAACGCCCCTCTTTAATAAACACCGTCTCGCTAATAAACACCCCTCTCTAATAAACGCACCTCTCTAATAAAGACCGTTCTCTAATAAACGCCTCCCTCTAATAAACGCCCCTCTGTAATAAACGCCCCTCTATAATAAACGCCCCTCTATAATGAACGCTAGCTTTCTGATGGTTCATTTACCTTTTCTTTTGTAGTCTGAAGGAGAGTATAAGGACGCAGAGGTTGATGAAAGTAAGTCAATAAGAATAACTACCTATTGTCTTGATACACAGTGAACAGACGATACATGGACGATGGTCAAGCTCGTATCCTCAGAAAAATGATTCTGAGTCCCGGACAGGAATCGAACTTGTAACCTGTTTGCCGGTGAGACGTTCTAACCATTGAGCTGGCGAGTCTCAGATGAAGAGCGAAGGTCACAATGATGTACTAGTTCGATTGATATGTGTGAAATCGATGGGCTTTTATAAAGAAACCCCGAACTAGCTCATATACGACTCATATACGAGTCGAACTCATGGTATAATTGTTAAATATCATGTTCAGCCTCATCCAATAATTGTTTGTTACAAAACGTTTATCTTGAACAAGATACCTGGCATTAAACACTCATCTCTTTATTATTGTTTATTTATTAAGATGTACCTGAACAGACGCAACCAGCTGTTACTGGTGGTTCGAAGCGGTATTCCTCTCAGCGCCAAAAGACAGAAAGAATTATGACAACAGGACAAGAAACTAACATGCAACCTGTAGCAGTAGCGGACTCCTCGCCAAGAGAGCCTCATATAGTATACGTTACTCAGCCAGGTTCGTCCTTGCCTTGGCTTCCCTTGCCTTCACTTCCGTTCTCTTACCTTCACTTGTCTTGCCTTTACTTCACTTGTCTTGCCTTCACTTGCCTTGTCTTGCCTTCACTTTCCTTGTCTTCCCTTCACTTTCCTTGTCTTGTCTTCACTTTCCTTGTCTTACCTTCACTTTCCTTGTCTTGCCTTTACTTGCCTTGTCTTGCCTTCACTTTGCTTGTCTTGCATTTACTTGCGTCACTTACATTCACTTGTCTTCACTTGTTTAGCCTTTACTAACCTTGTATTGCTTTCTCTTACCTTCTCTTACCTTCTCTTGCCTTCTCTTGCCTTGTTTTCACTTACCTTCACTTGCCTTGTCTTGTCTTGCCTTCACTTGCCTTGCCTTCACTTGCCTTACTTTGCCTTACTTTGCCTTTTCTTCACTTGCCTTGCTTTGACTTCACTTACCTTTGCCTTGTTTTCACTTGCCTTACCTTAACTTGCCTTGCATTGACTTCACTTACCTTAACTTGCCTTGCTTTGCTTTACCTTCACTTGGTTTTCTGTGCCTTGACTTGACATGACTTCACTTACCTTGCTTTGCCTTACCTTGTTTTGCCTTACCTTCATTTGCTTTGCCTTGCCTTGCCTTGACTTGCCTTGACTTACCTTCACTTGGCTTGACTTACCTTGTTTTACCTTACCTTCACTCGACTTGACTTATCTTCACTTTCCTTGCCTTGACTTACCTTCACTTGTTTTACCTTGCCTTGACTTACCTTCACTTGTTTTACCTTGCCTTGACTTACCTTCACTTGCCTTGACTTGCCTTAACTTAGCTTGACATACCTTGACTTACCTTGACTTGACTTGCCTTGCCTTGCCTTGACATACCTTGACTTACCTTGACTTGACTTGCCTTGCCTTGCCTTGACATACCTTGACTTACCTTGACTTGACTTGCCTTGACATACCTTGACTTACCTTGACTTGCCTTGCCTTGCCTTGACATACCTTGACTTACCTTGACTTGACTTGCCTTGCCTTGCCTTGCCTTGACATACCTTGACTTATCTTGACTTACCTTGACTTGCCTTGACTTGCCTTGCCTTGCCTTGACATACCTTGACTTACCTTGACTTGACTTGCCTTGCCTTGCCTTGACATACCTTGACTTACCTTGACTTACCTTGACTTGCCTTGACTTGCCTTGACATACCTTGACTTACCTTGACTTGACTTGCCTTGCCTTGCCTTGACATACCTTGACTTGCCTTGCCTTGCCTTGACATACCTTGACTTACCTTGACTTGCCTTGCCTTGCCTTGCCTTGACATACCTTGACTTACCTTGACTTACCTTGACTTGCCTTGCCTTGACATACCTTGACTTACCTTGACTTGACTTGCCTTGCCTTGCCTTGCCTTGACATACCTTGACTTACCTTGACTTACCTTGACTTGCCTTGACTTGCCTTGCCTTGCCTTGACATACCTTGACTTACCTTGACTTGACTTGCCTTGCCTTGCCTTGACATACCTTGACTTACCTTGACTTACCTTGACTTGCCTTGCCTTGCCTTGACTTGCCTTGACTTACCTTGACTTACCTTGACTTGCCTTGCCTTGCCTTGACATACCTTGACTTACCTTGACTTGCCTTGCCTTGCCTTGACTTGACTTGCCTTGCCTTGACTTACCTTGACTTACCTTGACTTGCCTTGCCTTGCCTTGACATACCTTGACGTACCTTGACTTGACTTGCCTTGCCTTGACATACCTTGACTTACCTTGACTTGCCTTGCCTTGCCTTGACTTGACTTGCCTTGCCTTGACATACCTTGACTTACCTTGACTTACCTTCACTTAACTTGCCTTGCCTTGATTTACCTTCACTTACCTTGCCTTACCTTGAAGGTAAGGCAAGGCAAGTGAAGGGAAGTCAAAGTAAGGGAAGTCAAGGGAAGTCAAGGTAAGGTAAAGTAACTGGCCTTTCCTTCATTTATCTTGTCTCCCCCCTTGTCTTCACTTAATACTTTGCTTCCCTTGCCTTCACTTTCTCGTTTTTTTTAACTTGCTAATATTTTGGTTGAAGTATTCCTAATTTGCTCATTTCTATTTCAAGGTTACCATCAGCCTGGACTGTACTATACTCAACCACCAACACTTTCGACTCAAGGTCAGTTGACAACGACAATAACTACCTTTTATAATATATATCGATGTATATGAATTAGTCGGAATACAATAGCTTCGCGCTATGAAAATGCTTACTTTGAGTCCTTATTTTGGACACTTAGTAAATTTGGAAAACTTCATTGGACATCTGCTAGGAAATTTGTAAATCGTCCAAGGAGATTTGCAGATGTCCTTTTGAACTTTCTGTCATGATTTTCCAACTTCCATTGCTCAAATGTGCGTTGTAATTGGCTAACAAACTGAATAATCCACCAATTGCAATTGGTGATGATAATTGTGATGATAGTGATGGTGATGATGGTGATGATAGTGATGGTAGTGGTAGTGATGGTGATGATAGTGATGGTGATGATAGTGGTGATGGTGATGGTAGTGATGGTGATGATGGTGATAGTGATGGTGATGATAGCGATGATGATGGTGATGATGATAGTGATGATGATGATAGTGATGGTGATGATGGTGGTGATGATGATAGTGATGGTGGTGATGATGGTGGCGGTGATGATGATGTTAGTGATGATGATAGTGATGATGGTGATAGTGATGATGATGATGGTGATGATGATGGTGGTGATGGTAGTGATGGTGATGGTGGTGATGATGATGGTAGTGATGGTGATGGTGATGGTGGTGATAGTTATAATGATGATAGTGGTGGTGATGATAGTGAGCTGATGATGATGATAGTGGTGATAGTGATGATGACAGTGATAATGATAATGATAATGATAATAATGATAATAATGATAATCATGTTAATAATGGTAATAGTGATAATAATGATAATAAAGATAATAATGATAATAATTAGAGATGAGCCGATTAATATCAGCAATTTTTCGGCAATTGGCCGATTGTTAACGCTTAATCACTATTATGTACGAGTTCTTATAAAAATACTTGAAAATCTGCGTCATCTTGTTTTTGCTGCTTCTCAATTGCAATGATATACACGAAAACTGCCGTAGAAAACCGTAGATTGTCCAAGACGCCATTTTTTCCGCGTCTGTCCTGGGAACGAGTCATTTTCACGCACGAACACGCAAATTTTGTTCAGATCAAAATGGCGGCCGAAATTTAAATGCAATTAGAGTAAGTAAGTTGGTCGGCCGGAGGCGAACCGTAGGCTCTTCTTTCAGTGGCTGCTACCTGAAGGTAGGGGTGTACTGCGCCACTCCAATCCCTGGAATTAACCACTTACCCTGGTCAGAGCTGGTCCAAATTTTATTTAAGGCTCCGACGTAAATTAAGCACTGCTCATTGGATTATGGCACAGGCCTGGAAATAAGCGCCGGTCATCGGACAATGATCGGCACCAAATTGCCTTTGACCGGCAAGATCGTTTTCTTGCCGCGCATCTTGTCATTGCCGGTTTGTATAGCTTTGTTTGACTCCTGCTCGATTTGGGGGGTACCCCAAATAACATAATTCTTACTTTAGAAGCACTTCTGATCGTGACTGATGATTGCAAACGCGAGTTAGATTGTTTAATGGCAATGAGACTGGAGAATTAACTTCTGCCGCTTCGGATGCCTGTTAATAATGTACATGGATTAACGAAACAAAATGCAATGAATTTTGAATGGCTATTATTTTACACTACAAGCAATGCACTACAGTGAGTGTAAGTCTTGAAGTTACAGTTCTCAATACAAAACTATATATTTGATTAATGTCCGGTAAAAAATTAGTATGACCGGTAAAAGTGCCAAGTCTACCCGTCAAAATGTCCGGTAATGTCAGAAAAATTACTTCCAGGCCTGTGGCATCACTAATTTTCAGTCTTCCGGGACCTTGAAAGTGTCCTTCGGTTCGAAGACTTTGTCGGCGATCGGGGACAAGGACTATGCTTCAAGAACCCATTTTTTTTTTAATAAACGTGTCTTCCTGTCAACAATAATTTGTGGCCTAAGGTTTACGTTCATGCTGCTGTCGACTACAGCCGCCGCTTTTAAGTCTGAATGCCGTACTTATTGCTTTTTTACTTTCTTTGTGAATCGTATTATTGCCTTTTTTACTTTCTTTGTGAATCGTCGAGTACTGTCCAAGTTATTAAACATATATTTTAGGTCCAGTTGAGAAAAGCTTTGTTCTGTTCTTAACTTGTAATACTGCATGCTCAACAAATTTGTAAATCTTCGAAATCAGATTGTTTAAAACATACAGGTTCTAAGGATTTTTGGTGAAGGAAAATTTCGAGTGTTGGAATATATACATTTTTAAGACCAAACCGGGACCAGTTGCGAAAAATGCAACTTGGAGGCCTTCCGGCTGGAATTGAACCGCGACGCCAGCGCAGCACTGTGACCACTGAGCTACGGAAGCCGCTGCCCATCACAGTTCGTTAGTACTTTTGCCAATTCATTATTTACGATAAATATTACTATGAATTCAAGAGGGGCGGGGTAGCGCAGCGGGTTAGTCACCGAACCAGGTTAAGTAAAGTAAGTTAAGCCCTGGCGGGTAGGTTTAGTAAATGGATGGGCGACCGACCGAACGTGAATTCTCATCCCTAAACCCCAAGGGTTTGGCCCTGCGATCGGCTGGTCCATTCTATAATCCGATTGACTTGTCATAAAACTCAATTAATTCAGCCGAGTATAATTTATTCATCTAAATCTGAATGCTGTCTTCAAATTTTACAGCAAATTAGAAGTGATAGCTTTCGCTAAATTGGATATATGCTTCTTCATACCTTTTGTAAGAGATGACCATGGATGTATGGTGGATTATTAAGCTTGTTAGCTGCTTTTATGCCGACTAATGCTGACATGAACAACTCTGAAGAGCATTGAACATTTCTCAATTATTCAGGTCAACAAAGTATACAAAGGCAATGGAACAAAGACCACAAAAATCATCATATCTAAACACCCAGAAATTCTGGGTGTCATGTGACCAGCCGATCCCAGGATCCCGACCTTCCACCGTGGAGGCAAAATGCCCTGGGAACGAGGTTGCTTGAAATTAACAGTGCGGTCACAGTAAATTTTTAAGCGTAATTAAAGCGTTAGCAACATGTCTTTTTAGTCTATAAATAAGCGCGACAGATGCACTAAATAACATATTCTTGTTCGAATCGGCTAATCGGTAATTTTTTGGTGATCGGCTCATCTCTAATTGCAACGCATAGCAGAGAACATGAATTTGGGAAATTATAAAACATATAAATTAGTAAAATATTGATCCTTCTGTTTCTCCAGAGATGAACCCCGCCATGTTACGTCAGGTGATACTCCCGAATGGTCAGTTCGCAATGGCACCACCGGCAGGAGGCCCTCCAGGGGAATTTATACCGAATATGGCACAAATGCCCCCAGGACAATTTGACCCCTCGCAAAACTATGATCCGAACGCTGGAATCGTGTACAACCCTCCACAGTAAGTGTTTTTTTGACGTGACGAATTTGTTGTTCGAAGTAATGACACTTCAAGTGGTTTCCGATGAAAAACGACGCCTTTTTATCAAATGGTCGTAAAGTTATTACGACAATTTAATTGGTAATGTGTTAATATATACACTGCCAGCTGTATACACTGCTGTAATGAATGTGGGAGAGCTTGGAGTAGACAGACGATACATGGACGATCGTCAAGCTCATATCCTCAGAAAAATGATTCTGAGTCCCGTACAGGAATCGAACCTGTAACCTTCTGATTGCTGGTGAGACGCTCTAAAGTCTAACTATTGAGCTACCGAGACTCAGATGGAGAGCGAAGGTTACAATGATGTACTGGTTCGATTGACATACTGATACTGTATGTACTGCTATGTGGCAGTCAGTGTATATCGGAATGCTTGGATGTGTTAATATATACGCTACTCTGGCTTTAAAAAGTTTTTTTGAAAGTAACTTTAAAAGTTACTGTCCATGGCCCAACGTTTTGACACTCCAATGTAGTGTCTTCATCAGGGGTGATTTAATCCGCGGTACCATCAGAGACGTTGTCTGGAGGCTTGGCATATCAATAGCGCCCACGCCCCATTGAATCGCGATGACGGTGTTTTATTACCAGAACCTTATTTGCATCTTGTTAATAGATAACGTCATCATCGGTTCTATGAGGGTATAAATAGGGATCCTAACTTTACAACGATCACCCTTGATGAAGACACTAGATTTGAGTGTCGAAACGTTGGGTTCATGGACAGTAACTTTTAAAGTTACGTTCAAAAAACTTGTTAAAGCCAGAGTAGCGTCAAACTATGTCTGACTTATCACTTAGTTGCGTTGGGAAATTATTTATATACACTGCTGTAGTGAATGTGGGAGAGCTTGGAGTTAGTAGACAGACGATACATGGACGATCGTGAAGCTCAAATCTTTGGGCAAATGTTACCGGACAGGAATCGAACCTGTAACCTTCTGGTTGCCGGTGAGACGCTCTAACCATTGAGCTACTGTACCTTAATCATTGAGCCATCTTAAATGGTAGGCCTTGAGGCTATGAAGTGAAGTCCTCCCGCGACGACCTAGTTTGGCAAACCTCGTACATCTACAAATGTCTTTTTTCGTATTCTTTTTTAGATACCAGATGGTCCATAATATGCCACCTTATATACCTCAGCAGGTCAGTTTTAGAGATTTTTTGTGTGGTTAAATTTAATTTAATTTAATTTAGCTTAAAGGGGAACTGTACCCAAAACATAAATTACTTTTAAGTAAAAGGCCTTTAATATAATGTTTAGAAATGTTAATAGTTTTACGGTATCTGCTCTTGTACTCGAGAAATAACGTGTTCATTCTCGTATTTTATGCTTCTGGACGCCGCCATTTTCGAGTTTGCTCGACGGCTCAGACTCTATGTCCAGCGGGGGTTTCTTTTCAATTTTGACGTCATTTGAGTGGCAAGGAACAAAATCACCCATTGCTCACGTTGTAAGCAATAAATTATTGGCGTTGTAATAGCATTGTAACCAGTAAGTTGGATTGTAATACGTTTTGAACTGTAAGCGCATGCGTGTAACAGTCAATTACTAGTCCCACATGCTTAGTCTCTCTCACTAATCTACTAATTTAGGACCTCTTACCCAGGGTCTTCTCAGGGAGTGGAGCGAGGGAAGAGAAGACCCTGTTAAAGGCTGGTCACGTGACTCCAAGGATATTGGATTATTTTGTAACCTGGCTTATACTCGCTTATATCATCCGGGGGGCCGGATCGCTGTGAAAACATACCATAATACATTTACAATTTATTGGAAAGACAGAAGAAGTTGATCGAAAGATGGTGGATCACTTCGAAAACTACGTTGATTTACTGGACATTTGTTGCTGTCGTATTAAAGATAAATGATGATCAACGCCAGAACAGTTCGAATTTACAGTCTGACTGTTCAAAGCATTTATAGGGATTTCAGATTTCTGGTGTGGTTTCGGTCTCGACGTTTTATATTCAAACTGCATATTTCGAACTGTTCTGGCGTTGATCATCATTTATCTTTAATATGACAGCAATTAAATGTCCAGTAAATCAACGTATTTTTCGAAGTAATCCACCATCTTTCAACTTCTGTCTGCAGTCCGTACTGTCTTTCCAATAAATTGTAATATTTTTAAATTATCCATGTACTGTACTTTCAATTATAAACGTTTGTGGTATGTTTTCACAGCGATCCGGCCCCCCGGATGATATAAGCGAGAATAAGCCAGGTTACAAAATAATCCAATATCCTTGGAGTCACGTGACCAGCCTTTACCAGGGATGAGAGAATGTTACGATCAGACATACCTGTATAATGAAATACATCATGGAACTGCTAACCCCAAAACAACTTAGATCATAACCCACCCCTCCCCCCGCCTCTAATACTAACCTTAATACTAATAAAAGGATTGTCCAGAAGACGACTCAGACCTAGTATCTCGCCACGACGCATCCACTCCCCGGGAGGGAGCGCCCGGGGAGGGAGCGCCCGGGATTCGCGGATACTAAAAAAGATCGTTCCGAAGACGACTCAGACCTAGTACCTCACGGTCACCTCAACTGCGAGTCTACCATCTAGCCACGACCGAGTGGATGTCGTGAGGGTTCGGGATGGACGAAAGACGGCCGGGGGGTTAGGGTTAGAAAATTCGTTTGGCGGGGGGTTAGGATCTTTGTTGTTTTGAGGTTGATTACAATCCAATAACTTACTGGTTACAATGCTAAAATAATGCCAATAATTTATTGCTTACAACGTGAGCAACAGCTGCAGTATAAGGAACAAAAGACAAGCACTCAATGACGTCAAAATCGAAAAGAAAACCTCCGCTGTACATCAATCTTGAGCCGTCAAACAAACTAGAAAATGGCGGCGTCCAGAAGCAATTTTTTTTACCAAACTAATTCATTTTTGGTTGCACTTCTCCTTAATTAACTTAGCTGAGGAGGTCGTTGCTTTAAAACATCAACACCTTTTCTCGTCTTACAGTAACGTTTGTGTGTTCATGTTGTTTTGTTTAGATCTACCAGTCAGAGATACCCCCAACGGGCTTTTATCAACAACCAATACAAAATATCCCTCGTCAAGAAAATCCTCGACCTCAACAAGGGAAACCACGTGGACGAAAACGGGATTCAGCGATACCAATAAAGTCTCCCGCGACCGAAGTAAGTATCTTTCTCGTCTTTGCCCGGAAAGTATTTTCAAAAGTCGAAGTTTTTATATTCCAAATCAAGCGATGGCCCTATGGTAGCTCGTTATATACCATTTTAGTATCAACCAACTAGTGGTCTATTACAAACTCGGCATTCTGATTGGCTGAGCTACTATTGGTGATAGACCACTAGTAGCGTTATCCAATCGTAGCTACCGAGCCTACCGTTAAAGAGATGTCCAATTGAAACTACCATTTATGTGCGAAGAATCCTACAGAGACAGACTCGTTTCTACAAAACTACAACCACTTTCCTACTGGCACGAGTATCTTGACTTACTGTTCTTCTTTAAGGCCATCAATGGCATTCACCATTGATCATATTTCAAGCGATATCTTACGATTCTTACCGGAACGTCTTGTTCCCTTAAGGCTTACTAGATCCTCCGCAAATGTCAATGCAATCTCATTCCGTCAACGTAAATGTAAAACAACAACTTTCAATCGCTCATTTCTTATTAGAACAACTAGGACTTGGAACTCTCTCCCTGAACACTTAAGGCTAGATCATTTAAACTTTAAAAAATTTAAGATGTCACTATTAGACTATTATAATTATGCTCCTGTTACAATGTTGACGATCCTCGTACTTGGAAAACTGTCTGCCTAAAGTGCAACACATCGCGAAGCCTCACTGAACCCATAACTTGCTGTTATTAGTTATTATTTTATTTTTGTAAGGGCCCACTGTGGCCGCTAAAATTTATATACGAGTGATGAAATCATGAAAACATTGGCCCGGAAGTAATGGAAAATTGTTCGGTTTGACATTTTCGAATAAGAAAATTAATTCGCTTATGCCTATGGAGTTATTTACACCAAATTTGAAGTAAAGTGATTACAATCTCGTTTTTTCTACATTTTGAATGGGGAGACTTTACAAACAAAAAGTGATGTTTGACAAGACTTTTTTACGTTAAAGAAAGGTTGTTTATGGTTCATATGCTAAAACAATTAGACAATTCGTCCTCGTTGTGTGTGAGTAGATATAGTCAACATCGGGCTTCGCCCTCGTCAACTGATAAACAACGCGGGCTTGTTGTCTAATTGTTAAATAGACTGCACTAGCAACGCATGTTTTCAGATAAATCAGCCATTGATCTCTCGACTTTTGTTTTAAACTAGGCTGTTCAAGGAGCAAACTGAATTCTCTCGCGAAAAGGGGTGTACCGTGTTACGATACGAGCTCGACGCCTGACGTACACAAGAGGATGGTCGTCATAATTTCTGTAGCGCGTTGCGCGCCATGGTTTGCGAAGATTTTTACCACGGAAGAATATGACATGAACCTTTTATCATATGACAAGCCTTTTTGATAATTACGTCATTTTTTATGAAACCGGTCAATATCACTGATCTCGAAAGAAGACTGGATCGAGCAACTATTGTTCAGAAAATGAAGCCGGAAGTCCGCAATTACTAAGGGACCAACTGAGGATCCTATGAGGTTTTTTGTTGGATTATGTGCTCTTACCATCGACAAAATTAAATAATTTTACCTGTAAGACCAGAAGACATTTTTCAAATTACTGGTAAAACGATTCATGGCCTACCTACATATATACTGCGACTTTGATCGCTTAGTAATGGCCGCCGTTGGCTCTAATTATCCAGTGAGACAAGATTTTATGCATTTAATGTTAACAAAGAAACTATATTGGCCAGACACTAAACCTATTTCGCGAGCATCACAGTTTGATTTGCTTGCAAACTCGGAGCTTCTAATGATCTCTCGTCAATTTACATTATGCAAATATGCAAGCTTCGAAATCAGCTCATCAGATGATACAATAGAAAGCTCAATCCAGTCCTATTTTTGAGATCAGTGGTCAGTGTAGCTATAAATGTTGGGATAAACACGAGGAGACAAGTCGCGGGAAAGGGAACATGTACATCTCTTCGTGACACTCATGAAAATTACGCGACTTGTCGCATGAGTCCAAATTGATTTGAATTTAGGGCACAAGCCCTGAGGACAAAATTGCGTTCCCGAGACTTGTCGCTTCGTGTGAACAGCAAATGAAACGAGTCTTCGCGAAATAAATTAAATCAACCAATGAAAGGACGTGGTTTTATTGTCCCGGTGACGTTTCCCCACGGGTGACCTCTCTCCGCGACTTCTCTCCTCGGTCCAACTATAACGGTCAAATCACCTGGAACATGCTCGAATGTCTAAAGATTTTACCTGGATTTGGCTATAGAATTTTATCTAGAACCTTATGTATCCGTCAGGTTAGCATTGCTAATTATAAAATAACATTTTAAAAATATGTGTTGTCTTTTGTCTTTAAGCTGGATTTCAATCAGCTGATAAAATCCATAAATATCATAATCGACCTCCAAACGATTGGCAAACATTGCCATTCGTGTGTTATCAACCAACTTTCTTAGATATTTGTTCTCGTTTGGCCGTGGACAAGGATGGTCCAAACATCTCTCATAAAATTCTTGTTTTTATCAGTTCTCTGTGGAGGTTCCTGTTGCTGTCGTATCAGCGCGTTGTGATTGGTTAAAAAAGCGTACCACTCCGTTCTGATTGGCTAACATTTTTCCCGCCACAACAAACATTTCGTTTGGCAAACTCACTTCAGGCAATGGGGTTTCAAAGTTTTGCTAACAAGTTCGCAAAGAAAATGGTGAGGAAAACAGTGAACGAAGACTTCATTGTGGCTAATTCTGGCAAGAAAATGCAGGGTAGGGTTTTTTGAAAATTGTAAATAAAGTACAGTTGGTAACAACGCGTAACCGTTAGCCAGAAAGCGAAACGTTTCGCACTCTGACGAAGTTCGTTCGCTCGAAACGGTTTAGTCCTATTTCGGCAACAAGCTTTACTACCTAGGACGACTATACCACCTAGGACCTTCCATAGTTATATTTGATGTTTAGTTCGTTTCTAAGCGTCATTTCCATCTTCTTAGGGGGTGTTTACACGAAGGAGGGCTAGCCCTAGTAAAAGGGATGGTTTCACCTCGCGTTTACATGGGGATATTCTAGCCCTTCGTGGAGGACTAGAGGGCTGACTTGTTTACCCGCTGAATCCCATTTTCCCGCACAAGTTTTCAATTTAAAACCTATACGTATGAACTAACAGAACTTGTGAAATAAAGATTGGTCTAAAAATATACGGGCAAAGACCAACTTTGTCGCGTGTACGGAGCTTTGACTTGCCAGCCCTCCTAGGAGGGCCAGCCCTCTTGAGTGTGTTTACCATGGGAAATTTCCAGCCCTCGTAGCCGAGATCCCGGGTAGTCTCGCATATAAACGAAAACAAATTTTATAAAGAGGGCTAGCCCTACCAAGAGGCCAATCAATAATATCCCGTTTTATAGCGATTGAGGTACCAGGCGCGGGAACCGTATAGTTTGAATATAAATATCAAAGCCAAGCAAATAACTCTACATTTAAATTTTGATGAGTTTTAAAAGAACTTTAAATTTTCACGGTTTGTAATCTGATATACAACGAAACGTCAGCTATATTTAAAATATTCGACTAAAATGCTGTATACCTACGAGTTTAGTTGCTGGGCGTTGATATTTATTTCAAATATCCCGTTTTAGCATCCATTGCAGCCAAATAAATTGGTTTGCGCAGGGCGGGCTGTTTTTATATATTATTGTTTTATGAATGTGTTTTTGATGTTAATATTTATACGAAAGTCAGTTTATTAAAGGTCATCGACAACAAAATTAAGTTTATCTAATATGAAAGAACTCGTAAAATGATAGAGTAACACCTTTTACAACTTTTCCGTATTTTACTTCGTTTTTGAAATATTTCAGTTTGTTTGATATGTAAATGAGATGGTCTCTGACGTCAGTGCAGGTCTATTAAACCGCATATTTCTAATGTGAAACGTGGAAATGTCATGGCTAACTATTTTCGTGTAAATAACAAAACTTCAAAAATAAAAAGATGCCTGTGAGATGAAAAATAAATACGGACGCTGACGGTAAACCGAAATAAACGAATATGAATATCAAATGCGTAATTATATATCATCATGAGTGGCTAATAATTTAATTGTCTTGCCAACCCCTTGGGTGGCAGGCTGGTGAGTGGCACTTTAGTTCATTAGGGCGCATCCGCAAGCTACGTGAATGAAAGTTTACCATATGAACATAATAAGTTCCGCTGGTCTTTATTTATACTTATTTATTTACAACCAAGGTGGCCTTGTTCATAAACATGCCCTAACTTGAATTTGCTTTAAAACCACCAACAGGTCAACACAGGCTTGGACATTGTGCACATGCCAAGGACTTTCACGCAAGTTTTCGATACACTGCCTCGTTATCAATAGCCTTCAGTAAATGAACTTCTACAGAACACATCATTACTGCTTCCAAATGGTGTTGACTAAGCAGAGATCTCAGTCGATTTTTGGTGAAGCGAACTTTGAGAATCTCAACTGTGCATGGGAGTTACACGAAAGGGGCCGCGTAGCCTGTGCACATCCGGGCTGTGCACAGGCTAGAAAGTCCTCGGAAATGGAACAGCTTCTTATGTTCTGAAATGTTAAAAATGTTATGTTCTATTAATGTTGAAAATGTTCCGAAATAATTTTCTCTATCTTATCTTATTTGTTATGCAATTTGAGAACCGGATCCAGAACAAATTACCTGTTCACATGTATAGACGGGCCCCTTCCCAGCTGAAATGACCGCAAGGCCCCTAAATTCCAAGCCTGGCGCTCAACAGACAATAAAAACGTCTTTCAAAGTTTAAAACCAAAGTTTGCGCTAGTCATCAACAATTGAGTAATACAAGGGCAACCCGTGGGTTCGGAAATTGAAAAAATCTTGTAATCAATAAGCCCCGTATCAAACAAATAACCGGAAGATCTCAAGACCCCCTTTATCAGCCTTATGCAAACATTAATTTTTGGAATTCAAGCATTAGTTTTAGAATCATAGAATAATACATTTTGAATTTTCGCGAAGAATGCCGGTACTGCGTTTTCATAATATGTATGCTTGGGTTGTCGTCGTTCTATAAATTGCATAATTTTCTCAAGTCGTTCCTTCCTGTTCAAGTATTCTATTCTTTCATAGTAACGGGAAGGCGTTCGTTGCTACGAAGAGGTCTTGAAATGGAATAAAACCATTCTTTCTGTTTCTTTCTTAAATTCTTTACCTCTTCCGGTTGTCCAGTCTTGACGCCTGGAATATGATTTTGTTATTTGACTTTGCTTTCGGTTTTTGAAGAACAAATCCTTTCGGTAAACACACAGCCGAACCGAAAGAACATGTGTCATTAGTGATGTGAAAATAAAATTCTATGAGTGGGATTTTAAGCGAACCTGTGACCAAAGGCAAGCGAAAACGAAAGCGATTTTGTCAGATGAGGAACTCCTATCGCTGCATGCCTAAATGCGCATTTATCTCCGTGGGTTTTAATTGACGTCGTTGTTCGGTCATTCTGTAAGCTTTTCATTGTTATGAAAGGCCGGTTTTCTTTGTTGACATCTTGCTTTGGTTTGTGTAATCTTTTTGCTATTGGTATGTAAATATCCATTCTTATAGCCTCTTGTTTTGATGAATGCTTTGTGATATTGGCTGCAGGAGGGGGAGTTACCCAGTATATTATACACAGCAATAACACAGGCACAGCTACAGAAACATCGTGTTAACTCGTTAAAATGAAATCGCGTCTGTTGCTCAGTTCGTGAAACACAAACGGAAGCGTCGTTCCGAATTAGAAAAATCACAAATGTCTCAACATAGCGTAATAACTGAGCAAGGATTTAACTGGAATTGTGCACCTCGTAATTGAAAATGGTGAGGCAGTTTGAATGGTACTACTGATTTAATTGCAAGTGGTAATGAGATAAATGGCTACCACCGACGAAGATCCCGAAAGCAGCCGTACGTCGAGTATCGACGAAGTATCATTTGCCACAAAAGGTAACAAATTTGAGACTATTGAATGAAACATGATATTCTAAACCACTTGAGTCACGAAGGCTACAAACAAAAATGCCGGCCATTTGGGAATTCATATTTGTGTATTTTTACGCCAGGCAAATTATAATTCAACATTATTTTGTTTATGTTTTAAATAGAGAACGGCACGTCGGAATACAAAATCCAAACGTTGCTACGTTCCGAGATTGCTTATCTAATCGGTACGTTTTCGAACGCCTCCTCGCCTGAGGTTATCTCTCATCACATATTAAACACTATAACTAAGAGTATTACGGCTATTAACTTCCTTAACTTTTCCCGTGTTATTGCTAGGTACTGTAGACAGAAATGGAAGACAAATAATCATTGTGCCTAGTTATAAAGGTGAATCAACGGAACTCTCAGTTTCCCTAACCTATCTGCGACAACTGTTCAGGTATGGTCCCACGTGTGTGTCGATTTGTCTTCGGTATGATTCGATCTTCAGTTCAGTATGAGTGTGATACGTTTTCGCTTCTTTTGATCTGGAGTATATGATTGTTGATAAACTTAGGAATGTATAAATATCAAATATGGAAGCCTTGGAGGGTATTTGGTTTGTGAGTTGCTTAGATTTGATTACAGAAAGAAAACAATTTCGACCATTTACAGAGAAATTCCCCACTTGACAAGAAAACACGTTCCCTAGCTCTTGATCCCAATTAGCATTTATATGTAAATTTAAATCAATGTATTAAAATGGTTTACTTCTGGAAAATAATGCCCACTATAACGTGGTAACAATATTTTCAGTACAACTATCAAGGGTGAATAAAAATCCCTGCTGCTCACACAAAAGTATGCTAGGAATGCATTTGATATATCCAGTATACACTGATTCCAAACCTCGTGTAGGCTTTTCACCACTCAAACTATGTTGTAATTGATCAAATCAGATCTGCTAACAAGTACGTCACTGAATTCATGTGGACACAAGCAATCAAGAATGAGACACTCTCTTGCAAGTTCTCTCTATAGTTTACTACAACCATCTCCTCACCCTTGTTACTCATTGACACATATCCTCAGTGAATTCATCTTGAAATAACCCATGATGATGGATCATGCCATCTTGGTTATGAAGCAAAGAGAAGAACAAACACTCTGTATGCAAAAGCATTTCCCCTTTGTATCGTCCTGCGTCTTGCAACCTAGTATAGGTGATACAGAGTCTTTGTAAGTGGCAAAAATGTGCTAGGGGCAGGTGGTTCAATTCCTTGATGTAATCATAGTCCCTAGAATTATATTGTCTGTAAACACGGTGAACTTCAAAGTGGCTAATAACAAGCTGCGATTTATGTTGAGGATGCCCTGAAAGTGCACAAGTCTTTAATTGTTTTACGTTCATTAATATTTATACAGCATGGTTGAGTGACTAAACCCAAATATGCTGCTATTGGCTGCTTGCTGATCATTATACAGAAAATACAATGTGTTCAGTGGTGTGAAAGTGCAAATGTTTGCATAAATATTTATGTGAACAAAAACAGAACAAAGACTTTGGCCGCATTTCCAGACAATATAAGTATAGTGACTATGATGTAATCCAGGATTCTGAAAGGGGTTGCATAAGCATTAAGTTGTTGTAAGAATGTCTTGTGCCTCTTAAAACTGGTGGAGTAGCAGACCAGGATTACAAAGGTTTTATGTGCCTACATGTATACTGTAGTAATTTATCAGTGAGAGCATTACATTAATACAATTATTATATCTGATATATAAGGAAATGGATAATTTCACCATGGATTGGGGGAACTGCAGAGCTACCACTGCTCACCCTGTGGCTATGTCTTTTCACTCTTTTGATCATTAATCATTGCCGATACTGTATATACTTGATTTATAGTGAGGACATTCAGAAGAATGGTTTTACAATTATTGTCGATGCTAGAAGTGAAAAGTGGATCTTTTTTAAGTCAATTTTACAAGTTATTAATGTAAGTAAATATTAAAGTATATAAATACTGTATGATATAATGTTTGCAGTTTTAGTGTGGAGATTTGTCCCTTCCCCAAACCAAAGGTTTTTGAGGTCAGCTAGCTTGCTATGATTGACATTTTTTCCTCCTTCAGTATTTCCAAGAATTTTGACTTTTGAATTTTAACTTTGGTTAATCATTTTTTCATTTTAAATAATTATGGTTCCCTTGTTGAATATTGGAGAGGCTAGCTAATATTGAGGTATTGGAGGGGTTAATGTTGGGAACATGAGGTATTGGAATACCACAGGGCGATTCTCCTGTCACACACGTGACATTGCTATTCCTTCGGGCTTCACACTGCCCAAAGGAATAGCAATGTCACATGTGTGACGGAAGAATCGCCCCACACATGTCTATGAGCTGGGAGATCTGGGTTCAAATGCTGGGTTGGTCACCACCACTCAGGGTCTTAAAAATAATTGAGGAGAATGTGCCGCCTTTGCAACAACATCAGCAAATGGTAAGATGTTCGGGTGTTCTCAGAAAACGACCTTAAATCGTAGGCCCTCGGAATCCTTATCAGTTGGGTTTTCCGTTCACCTAAGAGTGATAAACCGAATAGTCGAGCACTTAAAACATGAGCCTCTGACTCAGATAAATAGGGCAACCTTATCCTGCATGATTGATAATAAATCAATACAGTACTCATATCACTTCCTATGATTATGATAATTCAATGATAATTATATTGATTTACAGGAAACCTTGGCCAGTAATGTTGGCACTGTGTTGGTTTTAAGACCTGATGCTTTTTGGGAACGAAGAAAGAGTGGTCGCTTGGGTAAACATGATTTGACGAACTGCCCATTTGAAGTAAGTTCTTAATTACTACTTCATGTAGAATCTTAATCACTAATATTGTATCTGGAGTTATAGGTAATACTTTAAATGAATTTAAAACATTACAGTACAGTAACTGTGTTACTTTGTTCTATGTGTAGATTGTGTTGTTATCCTCTCTTTCTAAATTGGAGCAGCATGTTGATAAAAGTCAATTACCTGAAATATTTGGTGGAACATATCAACACAACCATCAACCATGGATCCAAAGAAGAATTGTGAGTACCATGAGTGTACAGTAATTGAGTGTACAGTAATTGAGTGTACAGTTACTCATGTGCAGGGGCGGCGTGGCTCAAAAATAGGGCCTGGGAATTACTATTCGATAGGGGCTCACGTCTCACAGTGGGAGAGCAATGTGTGTCATTGTTTGGGGGCCCACCGGGAAATCTCCCGGTGGGCCCACTGGGAAATCTCCCGGTGGGCCATGCCGCCCCTGCTCATGTGGACAAAAAGTGATAAAGAAATTAGTTAAAAAGTAGAGAGAAAGGAAAAGAGAGAGAAGGAAAGAGGGTAAAGGATTAGAGAAAGATACTAATCTAGTCACATTTGAAAGTTTAAAAATTAAGAAAGTGGATGTGGATGCATGGCTTACTTGGACACTGCAAGCAGGCTTTTAGCTATGATTTCAAAACTGGCCGTCTAAAAAGAAAAGAGTGTGGCCCCAAAAAAATTGTGGTGGGCGTGGCCATGAGCAAGTGAGCTTATCATTAACATATTAAACAGCGGTTCTTTTAAACAAGGTTTTTGTTACTTCATATGTTACAGCATTATATATATACATTTAATCAATCTTGCAATCAATGAAAGAAATCAATAAGAAACATTAGTCTAGAAAAGGGGAAACCTAAGGAAAATATCTTGCTTCGGCCATCCATGGCCGTCCATACGAAAAGTGTCTGTCAAAAAATCTGATTTTTTTTAAAGTGGCCGTCTATAGGACGGCTGGACCATTATGGCCACCTGGCTAAAAGCCTCAGACTACACGATATCCTGGTGAGCCCCAAGATCTTATGGGCCCTAATAAAATCATTCTCTGAACATTTGTGAAGCATTATTTAGCATAATTTTTTTTGTGACAGTCATGTAATTTTTCTAGTAAGCCATCCCCTCTTTGATGAACCATGTGTTTGACGCAAACATGTTGCAGTGTGAGTTCTGTAAATACTGTAACTAAATGTCAAAACCAGTGAGTGACCAATATTTTGAATTTATAAGACTATACTGGCTGCATGAAGCACATTGGACTATAAACGACTTTCACGATCATGCGCAGTAGCAACAAATATTCAAATATTCATCGTAGATAAAAACAACTGTTTCAGCTGGAAAGAGCATATTGAAAATAGTAGAAGTGCAAAGTTTGAAAGGAATTGTGTAAAAAAGGAAGAGGTTACACAAGTAGAAAGTTGGCCATTTCAAAAGGGATTTATTAGTGATTTAATAAAGATTTTGGCTTGGCGGGCGGGCGTTGCACGCCAAGCCAAAATCCCTATTAAATCCATAGTGAAGAGCAAAACTTCCAAAGTGTGTAGCCCCCGAATAGTTTCAAACTTTGCACTTTTACTATTTTTAATATGATCTTTCTAGCTAAAACAGTTGTTTTTACCTCATGAAAATTTGAAATAAAATTGCTACTGCGCATGACCCTGAAACTCGTCTATTAACCGATTTCACCAGCTGACCAGTGTCATTTTAGTAGGCACCCAACAGAAAGACAATATTTTGACAAGCTTTGATCGATAGAATGTAGTCGGTACAAGCTCGTGCCGTCATGCGTAAGTCGGTTGAAGTGAGCTTACACCCCCTGTAAAATTTTCTGAGTGCACCGCTGGGCCCTTGCAATTTTACTTCCTGGCCCTTCTATGACAGCCACTGTGTGGATGGATTATTGAATGGGCAATTGTGAATGGATGAATTATTGATGAATGGATTGCTGGATGGATGGATGAGTTGGTGGATGGATGATCATGAGTTGGTGGACGGATGAGTTGGTGGATGGATGAGTTGGTGGATGGATGAGTTGGTGGATGGATGAGTTGGTGGACGGATGAGTTGGTGGATGGATGAGTTGGTGGATGGATGAGTTGGTGGACGGATGAGTTGGTGGACGGATGAGTTGGTGGATGGATGAGTTGGTGGACGGATGAGTTGGTGGATGGATGAGTTGCTGGATGGATGAGTTGGTGGATGGATGAGTTGGTGGATGGATGAGTTGGTGGATGGATGAGTTGGTGGATGGATGAGTTGGTGGACGGATGAGTTGGTGGATGGATGAGTTGGTGGATGGATGAGTTGGTGGACGGATGAGTTGGTGGATGGATGAGTTGGTGGACGGATGATTTAGTGGATGGATGAGTTGGTGGATGGATGAGTTGCTGGATGGATGAGTTGGTGGATGGATGAGTTGCTGGATGGATGAGTTGCTGGATGGATGAGTTGCTGGATGGATGAGTTGGTGGACGGATGAGTTGGTGGACGGATGAGTTGGTGGACGGATGAGTTGGTGGATGGATGAGTTGGTGGACGGATGAGTTGGTGGATGGATGAGTTGGTGGATGGATGAGTTGGTGGACGGATGAGTTGGTGGATGGATGAGTTGCTGGATGGATGAGTTGCTGGATGGATGAGTTGGTGGATGGATGAGTTGGTGGATGGATGAGTTGGTGGATGGATGAGTTGGTGGACGGATGAGTTGGTGGATGGATGAGTTGGTGGATGGATGAGTTGGTGGACGGATGAGTTGGTGGATGGATGAGTTGGTGGACGGATGAGTTGGTGGATGGATGAGTTGGTGGATGGATGAGTTGGTGGATGGATGAGTTGGTGGACGGATGAGTTGGTGGATGGATGAGTTGGTGGACGGATGAGTTGGTGGATGGATGAGTTGGTGGACGGATGAGTTGGTGGATGGATGAGTTGGTGGACGGATGAGTTGGTGGATGGATGAGTTGGTGGACGGATGAGTTGGTGGATGGATGAGTTGGTGGATGGATGAGTTGGTGGACGGATGAGTTGGTGGATGGATGAGTTGGTGGACGGATGAGTTGGTGGATGGATGAGTTGGTGGATGGATGAGTTGGTGGATGGATGAGTTGGTGGATGGATGAGTTGGTGGATGGATGAGTTGGTGGATGGATGAGTTGGTGGATGGATGAGTTGCTGGATGGATGAGTTGGTGGATGGATGAGTTGGTGGATGGATGAGTTGGTGGACGGATGAGTTGGTGGATGGATGAGTTGGTGGACGGATGAGTTGGTGGATGGATGAGTTGGTGGACGGATGAGTTGGTGGATGGATGAGTTGGTGGACGGATGAGTTGGTGGATGGATGAGTTGGTGGATGGATGAGTTGGTGGACGGATGAGTTGGTGGATGGATGAGTTGGTGGACGGATGAGTTGGTGGATGGATGAGTTGGTGGACGGATGAGTTGGTGGACGGATGAGTTGGTGGACGGATGAGTTGGTGGATGGATGAGTTGGTGGATGGATGAGTTGGTGGACGGATGAGTTGGTGGACGGATGAGTTGGTGGATGGATGAGTTGGTGGATGGATGAGTTGGTGGACGGATGAGTTGGTGGATGGATGAGTTGGTGGATGGATGAGTTGCTGGATGGATGAGTTGGTGGATGGATGAGTTGGTGGATGGATGAGTTGCTGGATGGATGAGTTGGTGGATGGATGAGTTGCTGGATGGATGAGTTGGTGGATGGATGAGTTGGTGGATGGATGAGTTGGTGGATGGATGAGTTGCTGGATGGATGAGTTGGTGGATGGATGAGTTGGTGGATGGATGAGTTGGTGGATGGATGAGTTGCTGGATGGATGAGTTGCTGGATGGATGAGTTGGTGGATGGATGAGTTGCTGGATGGATGAGTTGGTGGATGGATGAGTTGTTAGATAGAAGTATAAATCTTTTCTTTGGATTAAAGCATAATGGTAGATATTTATGGCTATAATGATATGGATGAGTTTTAAAAAAATACCGTATTTTCCGGGCGATTACGCGCGCGTTATCTATTGATTTTTCTTTTAATTTTAAAGTTGCTGCGCGTTAAGGACGGTGCGCGTAATGCGTTAGCAGAAAGTTTTTTTACAGAAACTTAAGAAACTGAATGGGTTTTACTGAAGGGAAGATAGTGTTCAATGGTGTCAAATTGCGTAAAATTCGTGGATGGCTACCAGCTGAATCGACGCCTGAATCGAAGGCTGTCTGTGGGGTATACTTCGCACTGGTGTTTTGCAACATTGTTCTCGAAATAGCTCAATAAAATAAGAAAGACGACCTGTTGGCCTTGTTCCACAGCGACACAGAAGACGAAGATTTTGAAGGCTTTGAAGAAGACGACTTCTAAATTCTAAAAGATTTTCACCAAAAAACGGCTCTTTTTAGACTTAGAGCCACCAAATTTACGAAAGAATCAAAGTATCAAACCATAATACTTCGAAACGTATAATAAAATGGCATTCAATAAATAATAAATAGCTGATTACAACAACTATTTTTATTAAGTCACACTGACTGGAAAACACTGATTTTATCATTTTTTTAATTTTTATCGATTCATATTAAGAAGTTGAAGATCTGTCGGCTGGTGAAATCGTGAAATTGGATTCTTTCGTTGTAACCTTAAGTGTAACATTTTTTACACTTTCAAAATATAAAACTGCTATGCGCGTTATCTTCCGGTGCGTCTAATGTGTCGTCAAAAAGTTATTTTGATGCCAAAATTGGCAACTGCGCGTAATACGTATTACGCGGTGCGCGTAATCGCCCGGAAAATACGGTAATATAAGTTTATTTGTAGAAAAAACAACAATAATGTTCTTATTACGTAGGATATTGCAAACTTCGGGGAAAGTATTCCTGATATTGCAGAAAAACTAAATGTTCTTCACGAAGAACTGGACAGAACTGAGGGCCACCATGAGGATATGCCATTGGAGGACCCTCAAAAGGAGCAAGAGGAATGTGAATCCAGGTTTTGTGAAGTGTCCACAAAACTGGAAACGGGAAAGAAACTCCTTGAAGAGATAAGGAAAGACTCTAGAGAGAGTTCACCTGAGTTTCAAGATGTTTCCCGTTTGGATTCTTTGCTGTCAGAATTATCTTCAGATTATGATCAACTGGTTGACATGTGGGAAGAGAAAAACAAAAATGCTCATTTGGATGTTAGTCTGAAAAGTTTTGAGGGAGATTCAAAACAGGTTAGTCAAGCAAAACAAGTTAAGCCAAAACCAGGACATTCTGTGGTGGGTTGTTGTTGTCGCTGTTGCTGTTTTTTGTTATAGTTCTTCTTCCTCATCTTCCTCTTTTACTTTTGATTCTCCTCTTCCTCCTTCTTTCTTTCTTCTTTTTCTTCTCTTCCTAATATTTCTTCTTCCTTCTTTTTCCTTGTTCTTCCTTGTTCTTTCTGTTTAATCTTCTTCATCCTCTTCTTCCCCCTCTTGTTCTTCCTTCTTCCTCCTTCCGCTTCCTCTTCCTTCCTCTTTTCTCCTCTTCCTTCTTCTTTCTTCCTCATCCTCTTTATCATCCTTTTCTGTTTCTTTTTCTTCTGTTTCTATTACTTCTTCTACTTATTTTTCTACTTTTACTTCTTGTCCTCATCATCCTCGTCATACTCAAAATCCTCATCATAATCCTCCTTACCATCCTCGTCATCATCATTGTCACATACTCGTCATCATCATTATCATCCTCGTCATTCTCGTCATACTCAAAATCCTCATCATAATGCTCCTTACCATCCTCGTTATCGTCATCATTCTTGTCACCATCCTCACCATCCTCTTCATCATCCTCCTTCTCATCCTCCTCATTCTCCTCATCATCATCCTCCTCATCATGCTGCTCCTCCTCCTCATCACCCTCCTCATCACCCTCCTCCTCATCATCCTCGTCATGCTCCTCTTCCTCATCATCATCCTCCTCATCATTCTCGTCATACTCATAATCCTCATCATCATCCTTGTTATCACCCTCGTTATCCTCATCATCATCATCCTCATCATCATCCTCGTCATACTCATCATCGTCATCGTCATCCTCGTTACCATTCTCGTTATCCTCGTTATCCTCGTCATCCTCGTTATCATCCTCGTCATCATCCTCGTTATCCTCTTTATCATCCTCGTCATCCTCGTTATCATCCTCGTTATCCTCATCATCCTGATCGTTATACTCGTTATCCTCATCATCCTCGTCATACTCATAATCCTAATTATCATCCTTGTTACCATCCTCGTTACCCTCATCATCCTTGTTACCATCCTCGTTATCCTCATCATCCTTGTCACCCTCCTCATCATCCTCCTCCTCATCATTCTCATCCTCATCATGCTGCTCCTCCTCCTCATCACCATCCTCATCATCCTCCTCGTCATCATCCTCCTCATCCTCCTCCTCATCATCCTCCTCCTCCACATCCTCCTCCTCATCATCCTCCTCCTCATCATCCTCCTCATCCTCCTCATCATCATCCTCCTCATCATCCTCCTCATCATCCTCATCATCATCATCCTCATCATCATCCTCATCATCCTCCTCTTCATGCTCCTCTTCATGCTCCTCATCATCATCCTCATCATCATCATCATCCTCCTCATCATCTTCCTCCTCATCCTCATCCGCCTCCTCATCATCCTCCTCCTCATCATCATCATCCTCCTCCTCCTCCTCATCATCCTCCTCCTCCTCATCATCCTCCTCCTCATCCTCCTCCTCATCATCCTCCTCTTCATGCTCATCATCATCATCATCCTCCTCATCATTATCCTCCTCGTCATAATCCTCATCCTTGTTACCATCCTCGTTATCATCTTTGTCACCCTCGTCTCCTCATCATTCTCGTCATATTCATAATCATCATTATCCTTATTACCATCCTCGTTATCCCCATCATCCTTGTTACCCTCATCATCTTCCTCTTCATCCTCATCATTCTCGTCATACTCATAATCCTCATCATTATCCTCCTTACCATCCTCGTAATCCTCATCATCTTCGTCATACTCATAATCCTCATCATAATCCTCCTTACCATCCTCGTCATTCTTGTCATCCTCGTTAACCTCATCATCCTCGTCATAATGCTCCTCATCATCCTCCTTACCATCCTCATCATCCCCCTCGTCATCCTCATCACTCTTGTCATCATCATCCTCCTTATCTTTCTTCTTTTTTGTAAATTCTTTTTCGTACTATTTTGAACTTTATGCCAGGAATTATGAGATGTAATTTTGCTTTAATTGTGTAGGTCATTGATTGGCTTTGTGGTCCTGGAGAGGATTATCTTCTTCGCAATACAAACCTTGGGAACTCGCTCACCGCTGCTGAGGCGTTGATGAAGAAACACGAGGAATTTGAAATAAAAACTAAGGTGAAACTATACTGAACCTAATTTTGTTTGTAAACTTGCAACTCTCTCTCCTTATAATATATTGTATGTTTATCTATTTTGAATTAATTACGTCTAGAACAGACCCGTCGGAAGCGCGGGGCCCTGGTGAGGCTGCAGCCCCCCAATAATTTGCTAACAAATTTTGTAACTAAAATCTGTTAGATATTGCCCTGGATTTGAACATGATTTTAAGTATCCTTAACTCCAATTTAAATATTCCTGATTTCTTGGGTATCTTAGTTATTAATTAATTTGCGATTGCGTGAGCTTTCGATCCTGATAATTTGCCTCCGTGTAATTCGGGTTCTGGAGAACAATAAAAACTGTAGAAAGGACGCCATGAACGTGAAATTTCTTAGTCAACATGTAACTAAGGGATTGATAAAAAATTAGCATTAGATCCTACAGGTTAGCAAATTACGTTGATGTGATTCTTCATTTTTTATGCCTGCTGCAAAATGAGCTGAAAACATTCGCTCAAATTGCAGGAAATCGTGTTTCCGAGGATCTATATTTCAAAAATTTCCTAGGGGCATATCCCCCGGACCCCATAGAAATTCGGTCACTAATTTTGGATGGCCTCGCCCTTTTCAGCTCCCCCCCAACTTGAATTTGCTTCCGACGGCCCTGTAGAAATTTAAGAACTTAAATGCCTGTCTAATTTTAGTTCTGCACTAGAAATACGTTCCTCAATAACACCTCGCCTGCTTTTTTTAACCCACCCCTAGATTTTCTTTTCCCCATCCATGGTCCCCAGGGCCCAGACCGCGCACGGGTATTCTCTGTCGATAACAAATCGCAAAAGGCCAGTTCCTCGCACATAGATTTTGAAAATTTAATCTCGGCCAATATTTACTCGATTTCAATTCTGAAAACAGATTTAGAATTGCCGAGTCTAAATACATAACACATCTGCCAATTATATTACGCAAACGTGTAAAAAGCTATTTATGTAGTTCGTGAGATCACAAATCGCCAATGCCGGTCTCCGCCGTTGGGGAAACGATTTGCCACGGGCGTACAAAATCGCCCGTGGCAAATCGGTTCCCTTCACGTTGTCTTCCCAAATATTGTCCGATTCAAACGGATCACCCAAAACGACTTTTTACTTCCTTATAAGGAGCTGGTCTTACCATGTATGGCTTATACAAACTTTTCGTGAGAAATGGATCACTGCCGCGGCGAGATTATCACCCACGCTTGCGAGAGGAATATGACTGATACTTGTAATTACTTCAGTATGAACTGATGTGATGGCATGTACAAACAATATGGAATGTCGATGTTTTCATTTCATAAATACTTTAACGAGTTACAAACTTCAAGCTGCAAATTAACAACTTTCATTTTTTATTAGAAAATAATCGGTACGTTCGCGCAAGCACGGGAGAAAGCCAAACAACTTCTGCAAGCACAACATCCCCAAACACCTAGCATCAATGAAAGAAAAACACAAATGGACGACTTCTGTCGAAGTTTCGCGTTCAGGATGGAAAAGCGTCAGTTCCTTTTGATATCGTCCATCAACTTTCATCACTGGACGAAAAATGTAAGTCAGTTGGCTCGAGAAAGTCGTTTTATTAAAATGTCTTTCTCACGTTTTGGCATTTTACATATCCGTAATATTTGGGTCTTCTTCCTGAGCAAAATAATAATATATCTTGTCAGCCGAAAATTTCATCTTCATGGAGTTTTTTGCTGTTAAAGTTATCGGATGTGATGTCACAAGAGGCATTTTTGTGGCTTTTGCGACATCACATCCGGTAACTTTGACAGCGAAAAACACCATGAAGATGAAATTTTCGGTTGACAATATATATTATGATTTTGCTGAGGAAGCCCCAAATATTACGGATATGTAAAATCCACAAACGTGAGATAGGCAGTTTAACTTTACAACTTTTTGGTTTTCAGTTCTGTTACATTTCTGTCTCTGATTATTGTAGTTATTAAATAGCTGTGACTCTTAATAGGCGTGATACTGCTATCATGCGTTAAATAGAGTGTCTTTCAGTGGGAAAATGTCACAACTAAATAACTAAAAGCTGTAATATCAGGAAAAGAAAAATAGCTTTTCAATAACTCATTCATTCTTCATTAAAAACATTTCAAAAAATGCAGGAAATTCAAAAGATAGATGAAAAGACGGTGAAATATAGTTGTACGTATGTACAGTTAGTAATATATATTTTGTTAATGGCCTCTGTAGGCATCTCAACACTTGGATGACTTGTTGAGCGTTTTCTGTACTGATGTCGATGACGAGCAAGAAGAAGAGACGACACAGAAGATGTTGGACAATATCGACGTACATACAACAGGTTTGTTCTTTGTGGTAGCGCTGTAGTGCTATATAGGGTAGTGATAAGATACGTATGGGAATTGCAATACCGGCATTCGATATTCGAAAAATGTCGCGGTACTATCGGTATACCCCGTTGCAATTTATTTAGTAAATGTGTGATCTACAGTAAGTACAGTTAACACCCAATAACCCAAATATTCAAGGAAAAATGGAAAAAAGTTCGAGTTATCGGGAGTTTGTTTCGTTAAATGATCTAACATCAGATGTATGATCGCTACGATGAGTACGATCGCCACGATTGCTCAAAAGTCAATTGAACTTACTCAGCGATCGTAGCGATCAAACGGAAACCACAATCGCGATCGCCATACCGGTATCAACTAAATATCGTGAATAACTGAAAATACTGGTATACCGCCCACCTTTATAGGGTAGTGACGGACAGACAGACAGACAGACAGACAGACAGACAGACAGACAGACAGACAGACAGACAGACAGACAGACAACTTTACTTAAACTCGAAATCTCAATAATACAATTGCTTTACATGTGAACCGAAATATTTACAAAAGATATTTACAAAGTGTATTGTTAAGATTATTACATAGAGGAACAGAAGGATGGCAAACTTCGTTTGAAAGATGACAATGTGTTTTGAAGTTTCGTGTCTAATAGTAAAGAATTCCATAACTTAGATCCGGTAAATTTAAAGCTATCCCTCAGATAGTCAGAATTTGGTTTAGGTAAAATGTGGTTAACATCTCTACCTCTAAGTTAATAATCACTAGCGTTATTAGAGTGAAGAAAAAGCTGTTTTAAATAAGTTTGAGCTTCACTATGGATTTATGGAGGATTTTGTACATTTTGTACATTTTGTATATTTTGTACAGACAGACAGACAGACAGACAGACAGACAGACAGACAGACAGACAGACAGACAGACAGACAGACAGACAGACAGACAGATGCGAACGAACAAATAATAAACTATACGTCTTCTTGAGATTTGTTCTCGTTTCTTATTTTCGTTGTTGTCATGTTTGTTTTTATATTGTGTAGCCATTGCTGGCTCCACAGAAACAACCCTTCACGAAGGTTACGTCATCTTAGAAACACTAAAACTTCCACCAACTGACATCTATGGAAAAGAAGTGGAGTTCGATTGTGATCCCATCGCTAATCACATCCGAAATACCATCGACGATCTCGTTGGAAGAAAGAGAAGAAACGATGAACTCTGTGATGTGAGGAAATTAAAATTACAGCAAATTTTACAATTGAGGTCTTGCGAACGGGACACGGACCAGGTAGGGCACACTGGAACTGTTTACAAAGGTATATTAAAGTTAGTATTTGGCATTTACACTTGAGACCCAACCGAGACCAGTTGCGAAAAATGCAATTTCATGATATTCCGGCTCATAGAGATAATAAATAAAACTCGAGGGGGTACTGGGGCCTAAATTTTTGGCAAATTGTAGGGCAAACGTCTTGGTTCCAGGCCTTTTTCTGCAATTCGAGAACCTCGCGGTAGACATTTACCGATTAAGCCTTACTAGGGCCATTTTCTGCTGAGTAAAAGATCAAAATGATTGCTTTAATAAGAAATTTAAATATGAAATTGCCTCCCAATTTACCCAAGATGGTAGCGTTCAATTGGTTCCCCGCGGATGACTGAAATCAGGCCCCATGCCCCCTCAGCTCTAGTTTTAGCCCCTGATCTCTATGTTCCGGCTGGCAACTGAACACGCGACCCTGCATCTCTAGACCTGTCTACTGGACATACTAGTGTCGGTTAGAGCGCTGGTCTACAGGTCCAGGGTCGTGGGTTTGATTTATTTATTTATATACTAGCTACAAACTAATTCATATCAAAAATAGGTACGCAATGCGTACATACGTCTGTTGATATTCATTAACGACACATTGCTGATGACATCAGAAAAGAAAATAGGTCCACGGAACGGGTTCATGTGCTGCCACAAAAACGGATGATTCTCAATGATCTTATATCTACCGCTCAGTTATGCTTGAAGGCAGCATATTATACAGATAGCGCACAAAATACCAGACTTCTCATGAATAGTGTGTCAAGTGATGTTAAAGGGACACTCCATCCCCAAATTAAATAAGTGTTGCTTAAATGAAAGTTCTTTATCGCCTTACATCAGAATTCTTCTTATCGTTTTAGTTTTAGAGAAATTTGGCTTTGTTTATCTTTTTTTTGTAAATTGAAGACGCCATTTTTGTTCTGATTGCGGGCGAATTGTGGTCGCTCCCAAACGAAAATTAAGTTTGTCTTATTTAAATGTTTGTCTTATTATTCTCTTTCATATCTCACGTCGTTCTTGAGATATTTAGACTTATGTGATATGTAAATGACATACCTGTAACCTGACATAAAGAGCTTTACACATTTTTAGGAAATCAAGAAATTAGAAATAGTAAATTAAACTGGCATCACTATTTCGATGTAATGATGTTAGGTTTCACGAAGTGTCGTAATGTGCAAAGTTTCAAGTGATTTCGTAGAATATTTTCAAAGATATACTTGATTTTCTAAAAATGTGTAAAGCTCTTTACGTCATAGGTTATCTCATTTGCATATGTCACATAAGTCTAAATATCTCAAGAACGACGTGAGATATGAAAGAGCTCTAAATTACCATTCCTAATCATTTTAGGAGTTCATTAAAAGAAGACAAACTTAATTTTCGTTTCATAGGCACTTCAGATCAAGAAACTCATGCCAGTATGTTATATTTCAAAGGATCTCAAAGATATCACTTATTATTCTCCTTATCGAGATATTACTCTCCTTGTCCAATTTACACCTTTGTTATGGTCTTTCGTCTAGGCTGTTGCGTGGCTCAAAGAACTCTGTGACGTAATGCTTACGTCATGCACTGACGTTGGCAGGACGTACGAGGAAGCTGGAAGGATGAGGGCTGATCACGAGAAGTTCCAAAGCACGGCAAAGGTAACTTTTTATTTGTATAGTTTCTGCTGGTCTTTGGTGGTGATGATGATGGTCATGGTGATGATGATGATGATGTGACGATGATGTGATGGTGGTAATGGTGATGACAATGCTGGTGATGGTGGTGATGATGATGGTGGTGATGATGATGGTGGTGATGATGATGGAGTGATGATGATGGTCATGATGGTGACGGTGATATGGTGATAATAATGGTGATAATAATGGTGATGTTGGTGATGATGATGGATGTAATGGTGACGATAATGGTGATGATAATGGTGATGGGAATGGTGATGGGAATGGTGATGGTCATTATGATCATAATGATGATGGTGATGATAATGGTGATGATAGTGGTGATAATAATGGTGATGGGAATGATGGTTGAAGATGATAACGGAAATAATAATAGTGATGAGAATGGTGATTATCATGATGGTGATGGCGATGATAATGATGATTGGTTAAAAAAGGCCCTGCCTCGTTACACTAAATGAGTGCGCGTGCAGGGTCGGCTTCTTGGTGTTGATGCGAAGAGAACTAGGAACTCAGGCTCAGGTTTCGATTCCCATTAAAAAACACTGCAGTGTTGATCAGTACTTGTGATTCGAAATATCATGTTTATTATATTAGGGGACCTATGATTATGGTGAACAACTTGTTCAGGCCGCATTGGTTCTTCGTCGATCTTGTCGCTTTGTCCTCTCACCAGTTCAACAACGTGAGGAGACATTGGAGAGGGTCTGGGAACAAGTAGCGGACATGATAATTGAACGAGGGAAAAGACTGGATGCCGCTGTCGAGTTTTATCAAAACTCAGAGACGGTGAGTGATTAGTAGAAATTGCTGTAGTGAATGTGGGGGTACAGGTAGCCCAAATAATGTTTATTCGCACGCATAGAGTGTCTATACGTGCGAATAAATAGTAATTTTATTTTATATTTCATTATTTTTATTTCATTTTTTACCATTTAGAAACGCACACGGTCAGCATAGAATTATTCATAGAAATTATAGAAATCGTATCAATGTGTATCTATATAATAAGGATTTATGGTGAAGGAAAATTTCGAGTGTTGCAATATATACATTTTAAGACCAAACCTGGACCAGTTACGAAAAATGCAACTTAGAGGCCTTCCGGCTGGAATTGAACCCGCGACCCTGCGATGCTAGTGCAGTGCTCTGACCACTGAGCTACGGAAGCCGTTGCCGATATAGTCACGAGTTCTGTATATATAGTGGTGGTAATGCCGGGACTAAGATTTGGAGTATATTACAAGTAATATTTGGCATTTCACTCGATTAAACTACATGTTCTAAGGATTTATGGTGAAGGAAAATTTCGAGTGTTGAAATATATACATTTTAAAACCAAACCGGGACCAGTTGCGAAAAATGCAACTTCAAGGCCTTCCGGCTGCGGGAATTGAACCCGCGACCCTGCGATGCTAGTGCAGTGCTCTGACCTAGTATTCCCCCGGTTTGGTCTTAAAATGTATATATTCCAAATTTTCCTTCACCATAAATCCTTACAACATGTAGTTTAATCGAGTGAAATGCCAAATATTACTTGTAATATACCCAGAATCGTATCCCGGCATTACCACCACTATACTTATACAGAACTCGTGACTAGGCTCTCGACAACTGCTTCCGTAGCTCAGTGGTCAGAGCACTGCACTACATTACCACCACTATACTTATACAGAACTCGTGACTAGGCTTTCGACAACTGCTTCCGTAGCTCAGTGGTCAGAGCACTGCACTACACGGCTTCAATTCCAGCCGGAAGGCCTTGATGTTGCATCTTTCGCAACTGGTCCCGGTTTGGTCTTAAAATGTATATATTCCTACACTAGAAATTTTCTTCATTATATTGTATTTCGTCTATAGTTCCTTGGAGATATTGATGAATTGGCGATGAATTATGTGCAAGAAGGTACTCTTTCCCATCTATCAAAAGAACAAATAAAGACGGAAATGATCATACATGCAGACATGAAAGAGCGTGTTGTCAAGATCTTCTCTGACACTGTTGCGTTTGGAGAGACATTTCTCCAGTGTATAAAATCACCGCTTATCGACAGAGAAGACGCAGCTGACAGTTCAACGCTGCCGGTGGAGAAGCCAAACTGTGAACCTGTTGAAGAATGCTTGGCTGAAGTAAAAGAGAGGAAGGTGGACTGGGAGGAAATGTGGAAAGATCGTTTGGGAAAATTGGAAAAATTAGCTGATGGTGGAGTACCACTACATAGCTCATCCGAAGTAAGTATAATTACATTTGATTAATAGAGAGATGTTTATATATGTCTATACTTTCATAACTTTATCGGATCGAATTTTTTCTTTTTTTATCGGATCGAATTTTTTAATTTTTTTATCGGATCGGATTTTGTACTTTTTACTTTTTGTACTTTTTTTTTTTGTACTTGATTCACTTTATTATTGTTTTTGTCACAAAATTAACAAATTGTCAAATTCACTAGTTGTATGTACATTGCACAACATATTGCACACGATTATTATTGTATATTAGTTTTCTTAAATATATTTGGTCATTGATTTTCTTTTCGGAAAGTTCGCGCAACTATTGCAACATATATCCGACGTTTTATTTTTTCGGTTCAGATCGGATTTGAACAGCTGTTTTCGGATCGGATCGGACTACGATTTTATGGCATCGGATCGGATTCGGATTGACAGTTTAGGCAAACCCTCGGGTCATAAGGGGTCAATCCGATCCGACGAACACCTCTAGTCTATATGTCTTTGTCTTTGTCCATGTCCATGGTCATGTCCATGTCTTTGTTTATGTCTATCATGTCTATGTCTTTGTCTATGTCTATAATGTCTGTGTCTGTGTTTACATGTATGTCTGTATGTTTATATGTATCTATGTCTATGTCTATCATGTCTATGTCTATGTCTATGTTTATGTCTTTGTCTATGTCTTTGTCTATGTCTTTGTCTATGTCTATGTCTGTCTATCGTGACTATGTCCATGTCTGTGTCTGTGTCTGTGTCTGTGTCTGTCTATCGTGTCTATGTCTATGTCTATGTCTATGTCTATGTCTATGTCCATGTCCATGTCCATGTTCATGTCCATGTCTATGTCTATGTCTATGTCTATGTCTATGTCTATGTCTGTCTATCGTTCCTATATGCACCGAATTCCTGGTTGGACATGCTCCCACTAGGAACGATATAGGTGCATTCGAAATGCATTTTTCTTGGTCATATCTGGATCATATCCAATTGATATAAGGATTATTTTTTTCATAGATTATCCAGTGGGTCAAAGACATTCACTGTGAGGTGGTTTTGGGTTTGTTCAACATTGGCGACGACTTGGACGAAGCCCAAACACTATCTTACCAATGTTCAATGGTTGAAAGATCCGTAAAGGTAAGATTAGCTTTTCCCTTGTTTAACATATAAAGGACCTTTGTCATATAAAGATGTGATTGTCACCTTGGCGTATGGGTTTTTTTTGAGGGAGATAGTCATGATCAGTGAATGTGTTTGGTCGGGGCCGGGGGAGATGCGGCATTAATTTATATTCTCGCCCCATTCTTTTATTGACTTCTGCGGCCTCGGTCAAAAAATATGAGAACACTAGAATAGAACGTGTTCAGAGACGAGCTTCTAAATACATTCTAGATCTCCCTCTTCGACATCAACTACAAGGAACGACTTCTCAGCGCGCAACTACTTCCTCTAAGTTACTGGCACGAATATATATATGTTATTTACCGGCTGGGAGGAACGGATAGAGAAATATTTACTAGGGACGTTTTTGAGATCGATGGCAAATATTTCTCTATCCGGATCGATCAAAAACGGTAAATAACATATTTATTTTTTCAGATTATACAAGGTAAAAGACTTGAGTTACTTTAGTTCGGTAAAACTGCATTATTTGGATAAGGAAAGAAAAACAAAGCAAAATACTTTAGTTTTTCTATAATATAGTTATTTCCAGCTTAGTTGAATCAAATTCTGTATTATTTTTCCATTTTCCAGTTAATGAAGCAAAAATCACGATAAAATGTTTTTAGCATTTAGGATTCCGTGACCGTGGTCAAAATATCGTAAAATTCCGCCTGCTGCTGCAGCCAATCAGGTTGCAGGAAAGGCTAGGATTCCGCCCGCTCACGATACAAAAAATATATAACTGGATATATTATTTTTATACAAGACTAATCATGGTATCAACATCCTAGATCAGAACATTTTAATGAGGTTAGTCATAACCAAGGTTAACAACAAAGGAACGCGCAAGGCCTGGGGCGAGAGAAGGCTTAAAAGCAACGGTACTCGCGGAGGAATAGGCATTACGCCTTGATACAGCGGACACGCAGAGTAGCAGAGCTAATAGAAGGTGGTTTGGGTACGGAGTAAATTTGCCCACCATCCCTCCCCAAAAAAAAAAAAAATAATAAAATACATAAATGAAAAAATAAAATGAATAAATAAAAATAACGATTAGAAATACAATAAATATTCCACCGATAAACTCGGTGTGATAGGTGCAGACCTTTGGTAGACAGGTCAAGGCGTGGGATCGTTACATCATTGGCCTTAGACCTGAATCCAAGTAACTGAGCAACTGCCAGAAAACTGAGCAACATACAGGTCTGCACCTTACCATCCACATGGGTAAGTAGAGTGATTGTAGGTGTTAACCAACTCTGTAACATCATAGACAAACAAGATCATCCAACCACAGGGGCAGATTAGCCTACCGGGCGACCCCCTCGGGGGCCCACTAAGGAACGGAAGCTTCATGATACTATAAATAGTCAAAACCTTCATCTGAACAATATTATGCGCTGAAAGTCAAGATTTCCGAAAATCGAACGCCTTTAATTTGTAGAACACTAAAATGCTGAACTCACAAGTTGCATGGGTAATTTAAAGTCGTCAACGGTTTGGTGTCCTTCCCTGCCGGCGTCTGTCCAGCTTTTTATGTTGCAGCAAAATGTACACGCGGTAGTACAAGTAGAGGGAGACAGTTAATCGTGAGGAAATGCAGAACTACGACTTATCAAACCAGCTATTTCGTAAGAATAGCTAAACTGTGGAACATTTTACCACGTGATCTAGAAGATCAGACATTCTTCGGTTTTAAAAACAAACTGAATAGTTATTATAAAGATGCTTTAAGAACTGTTTATGACACTGACGACTGCAGAACATGGAAGTCAATCTGCATAAAATGTAAATCCGCACGTTTGTTGCACGAAAAGCCACATTGTTGTTATTAACACCATATTTTTAGATTTTTAATATTCTTAACTTTTAATACTGTAATATAGCATTTATAAATTTTAGTCGGGGGTACAGTAATTGGGGTAACCTGTCGTACCTACCATTTTTATCATTTACATGGTTTAATAAAGTGATTTAAAGATTAAAGATTAAAGTCTCGGTAGCTCAATGGTTAGAACGTCTCACCGACAATCAGAAGGTTACAGGTTCGATTCCTGTCCGGGACTCAGAAACATTTTCTGCGGATCGTCCATGTATCATCTGTTAAGATTTAAGATTAGGGTTAGGTTAAGGGTTAGAATTGGGGTTAGGAATGGATTTACGATATCAGTTATTCAACCAGCTGTTGTTGTCTAGTAGTTTGACTGTGAGCTGGGAGACAGGTTCAAATCCTGGGTCAGACCTCCACTCAGGGTCTTTGATTGAGGAGAAAGTGCTGTCTTTGCAATAATACCAGCAACTTTCGGGTCTTCTCGGATAACGACCAGAAATCGTAGGTCCTCGGAACCCCTATCGCTTGGGGTATCCCTTTCACCTAAGAGTGATAAATCTACTAAATTAAAAAAAATTAAAATTATAAATTTAGATTGATTTTACATTTTATTGATATAATAAATTTGGACTAGGAACTCACGCTGTCGTTTTACCACATATAGCGAAAACATGGCACACAGATGACATGTTATTGATTTTTCTTCTGTGATCCTTGGCTACCTTCGGCCTCTCGACAGATCGCACCGCGCTACAGGCCTTCACCAGACGCCTAACACACGATCCCTTAATACTTTATGTGTGCTTTTGTACGCTGAGCTAGTAATTGCAGTAATTGTGACAAGGCGTCGTTACGGGTCAATTACTGTCAATAAAGGAATGTTAAGCACTTTCGAGAGATTGTTTTTACGCTTAACGCTAGGCGTTAGATTTCTGTGAAGCTCTGCCCGTGACTGTGGCAAAAACGCGACCGTCTTTCGACGAATGAGATAACCGACTTTACGGGATTTACAACAGATATACGTTGAACCACGGTTGAACAGAAAAGAGACTGCAGGTGAGTGGGACTCTTATGCACAGATATTCCGCGCACGAGTTGCCAGTTTGGTCGTCATATTTGAATCATGAATAACACTGGCGATTTGCCTGCGTTTGGGTTAACACATTGAGACATCCGGACACAGTGAGAAACTCGCTTCGAAATAGGAACGTATACTGTTTTGGTCTCTGGTCACTGATCGTCCTTTTAAGCAACTCTTAACAAAGTGATTATTCAGCAAGTCGAACAGACGCCAGGGGGACGCGCGTTATAATATACAGGTATAGCTAGGGCTAAATGTCACACCGTTGATTCACAACAGATGTTTAAGACTGTACTCTCGTTTCATTATATGTTTAATACTTCCTCACGTGTTCACCACAGAAACAAAGTGAAGATCGTCGTTCCGCAGTTCTTTCCAGACAATCAAACCCACAAACAAGGTCGTCTAGAAATGTCTGCTCGCTACATTGATAACTTCCAGGTGCTGGGGCGCAGCGGAATATCGCTACTCGAACGACCATCGAAATACACCGCTCTCAATTTCGTTTACCTCGAAGCTTCACCGATTGTAAGATTTTATCAGCGTAAGCATTTTGAAAATTGTAATTACGATAGCATCATTACACGCTATTTTCGCATTTCAATAACGAGGGTATATAGCGTTTGTCCTTTTGTGTATCTCGCCGCAGGAGCTACTCTACACCCCATTTATTTTATACTTTTATGCGAATAAACAATTAGCCGTGTGAGAAAGAGACTGCGAAAGCGATGTGTGGTACAGTGAAAGCTTCAATTTCATTGCAAGGTTTTAGATCGTTATGTGTTTATGCGCTCCGGTGCCATTAATACTGAAGCGGTGACGTTCTGCTCGTGTTTGGGTATTAAGAAGTTTAAATTATTGAAAGAAGTTCAAAGGTCAGCTGGCGGTCGATCGAGGTAACGGCTGATCGTGTTCCAGCCTCCCCTATGTTCTGTGCCTCTGTGAAACACTAGGTTTCGTCGTGTTTCTCACAGAGACGACACAAACGCTTCACCGTTTACGATCTGAATCGAAATCTCCGATTCTCGTTCGTATTCGACGCTCGGTGGTTTTCTTACTAAAGCGCAGACTTTACACACATGGCTATTTCGGTGCGCTCGGTGGGAACCTTCAATCAATGGTGTCTGTAGAATCTGTTGATCTTCCGCTCTGGCGTCTTGATGAGCGATTTGGATTAGAATGTTCACCCCAGATCCCGTGTACGTTTTCCCTGTAGATCCACTACCTCGGACTTCCGTCGTCAATTTTTCCCCTAATCTCTCCGCTCAGACTTTCTCGTCGCCAGCCTGCCTTACGACTCGGTACAGCCTGTTGCCTCATTTAAATAATCAATCTAAAAGTATGTTTGTTATGGTACTAATTTTACAATTAACACTGGCCAAACAACTTAATCTCTCAAACCGCTTAAAATTGCTATCTCACGATGTTCATTGCACTGCATTTCCCCGCGAACATTCTAAGAATCCAGTGTAGTTTACCTTAAAATAGCAACTCGGGACATGGGTTACCGACTCGCTGTATAAAATGCCTGTATTTTTTATATTATCTGTATCGTCTGTCACGTTGCACTTGTTTGTTTTAACATGTCAAGTGGAAAGCCTCACATATAGTGTCTTAATAACCTTGGTACATTTTAACACCTGATTGCGAGCCCCTCTCATGCCACGTTTCATATTTCGAAAGCGCATGGCTAGCTCCCCATAATTAATATTCATGAGCTGCGTCGCCATAACATATGCGAAAGTCTTGATTTGTAATGAGAAAATTAATTTACCCCGATCGACTTAAAACACAATTAAAGGAATTGTCTGGCCGTTTAGCGTCTGTGGCTGCAAAATCCCCCGCGTGGTCAAGCGAATTATCTCAACATCGGCCAGCACAGGATTTTGTTGACAAATTGTCATGAACCGTGGCCTTATTAAAAGGTCGAACAGTTGATGTATACTGCAGCAATACGGGCCTACCCTGAAAACATTAGATTACACCATAGACGAACTAATTTTAAAGCAACTTCTCACAACTAGTACTATAAGAAATGTTTGGAGACCAACAAGAAGAATTTGTATGCTGATATTGGGGCTTAAAAATTGGTGACTTAAATTCGTGTATATATATATATATACAGTAACTGTCATTAATACCATACTCAAGTGACCGGTAATTAATTGTTGGTTCAGGTCAGAGGCTCGGGACATTCATATATATTTTCTTTAGATGAAGAGAGGATTTATTGATGGTCAAATATATGTATATGAAAATATGACTTCCCCAACCGGGAATCGAACCCGAGGTCTCCGAATCAACGCATCGGCGCTCTAACCACTGAGCTATTGAGACACGGTCAGAACAGTCAAACATCATATACATATTTATACATCGCCCCGACTCTCAAATCACTACAGGAAGACATCTCATCTTCGACGAAGTAGAGCGAAGCCTCTCGCAGGATTTCCTCAAATATATATATATATATATATATATATATATATATATATATATATATATATATATATATATATATATATATATATATATATATATATATATATATATATATATATATATATATATATATATATTTAACAAATAGATTCCATTTTGCTGTTGTCTGTTCAGTTATAGATGCACAGATGACGTCAGAACGTGGTAAGAACAAAAAAGTGGCCCACGAGACGATAGTCGAGTGGGTCACTGATGTTCTTGTTCTGACGTCTTCTGTGCATCTATAACTGAACAGACAACGGTACAATGGAATCTATTTGTTTTATACAATAAAAATCAAACCGTTCAAAAAGACAAACCGTTCAAAATGTTTATTTAAGCTCTTGGGGATTTCTGGGGCATGGAAAAGGACAAAAGCTGCTGACGTGATCCGTGCGTCTGTCGTCTAATAGATCACCAATGAGAATGCGCATAGCAAACAGATTACTGTATAAATATATAACACTGCGGAATATAAGCCCTGGGCTTATACAATTTCGTAAGGGGTTTTGGGTGGGCTTATAAACGGGGGGGCTTATAAGCGGAATAAAAAAAACGTTTGGGAATGATTGAACTAACATACGGCATTATCAGTATACGTTTTTTATTTACTGGTCTTTAATTAATCAAGCACCTAACTTTCACAATAAATCAACAAAAACACATACCAGTTTTCTAAACAAAACAAAGGTGACAACTCGAATGTAACTAATAACTCAACAAAACGGACGTCCTACTTGGAATTCATCTTGACAAATATTATTAAACAGTTTTAACGTCAGTCTGATATACTGAATAAACTGTTGCACCTCCAAAGCCCAAAATTCCGTAAGATTACATTACTAGTATAAGAGAGATGGGGCAGGGGTAGATAAACGTTGATTTTTAGAAGGGGCTTATATTCGGCGTGCTTATAACCGGAATATAATTTCTGTTTGTAGATAGATGGGCTTATAAACGGGGGGGGGGGGCTTATAAACGGGAGGGCTTATATTCCGCAGTTTACGGTATATATAAAATATATAACACACACACACACACACATATATATATATATATATATATAGCAGCACTCAGTTTTTTGGATTTAGTCTTGTTGAGAGAAAATTGGAATGACGTATGCGAAGTGTTTCTGATGCCAACGCCCTTTTCCTTTGCAGAGAAAAAGTAGTGAAGTCCAGGAAGCCTTGGCTGCTTTTCGGTCCTGGTCTGGCAACAGCGATACGACCAATGCTGCGATGGCGGATTCGTTGGACGAATCTTGGAAAGACTTAAACAGTCAACTGGAAACGCGTCGCATTCTCCTGGACACGTCAGTGGCTTTCCATCAAAGTGCAGATGAGGTGAGCTAACATTCTTGGGTTCGGTGAAACAAAGCTCGGATAACTCGCTATTCGGCAGATAAGTCATATCTGACTAGTAGTATTGTTCTCGTTGGATAGCACTTCACCGGATAAGTTACTCAGGCTTTGAACTCCCGGACCCTGGTTTTATTACTCGGGCTACCTATGGTAGCCGAGACTAGGTTTCGGCAGCGTTTCTATATTATTTTTCGGGTCGACAAATTGCAATTATTGCATTTTCTGTGGTCACTATTGCTCGAGTGTTTGCTCAAACTATCTAAAGAAATATAGTAAATTTGTGATAAGTAAGGAATGTGACTGGCAAGTATCTTGATCATAAACACGCTCACAATGCTTACAATCGGCACACGCCGATCGCGGTTAGCTGTAGCTTAGGCCCTGTTTACATGAAGCGGATTGACAGTCCAAACGCGGACGAAGCCAATCCGGGCACATGTTTACATGAATCCGTTTGGCAGCAGGCCTCAAACCGCGCATGCGTATTCGCGCATGCGTATTCACGCCTCAAAACGCGCATACGTAAATTTAACACATGCGTATCAAGTCATTTTTAAGTCAAACCGTGTTTACATCAATCAGATTGGCAACATTCAAGTCGATCCTTGCTTGAATCTCAAGTCAATCCACTCAACTGCGTGGATTGACTTCAGCCATCCGTTTCGATCAGATCGAAAACTTTCAATCTTCTTCATGTAAACACAACAAGGAGAAACAACATGGGAGATTTGACTTGTACACTCAATCCGCTTCATGTAAACAGGGCCTTACTTAGGGTTACAAATCGCAAATCGCGGAATTTGCCAAGAGGACATTGATTTGTGTCCATTGGTCTCTTCCCAAATCCCCCAGCCGCTCCCGAATACCACCCAACCCTTTGGAGACTTGATCTAAGTCTACTCTAATTTTTACGTAGTTTATTTCGCCTAAAGCATTTGCGCAGACACTTTTTCCCGCGTGCTGGCATTTTTGATAATTTTTAATCGCGCATTGCGTGCGCGAATTAAAATTGCAGTGTCTACCTGAGATCACGCGCGACGAGAGTCTCGGTGGTTTCGCGAGAATACTGAGCAAAGTTCATCTACTGTAGTTGAACTTTTCTCTACGACATTGTCAAATTGCACGTCTGCTTGGTGATCTTAGCAACGTGTATCAAAGCTCCCAAATCACTTTGATTATACGACCGCTTGAGTTCCCATAAATCGCTCCTGTCTTTGTACGCATGACAATATGACAGTGATAGACGCTGCTTCAAATCGAGGTTGGGTGGACAAAATATAGTTGTGACTTGGGAAGTCATTTTGAAATTAGCCGCAAAGTGGATTATGGGATAAATTTACTGTCGGCGACGACGCAGACAGGCAACATTTTGTGTTTCCATATCGTTGCTACACTACGACTGTCGGCGATCAGTCGCCAACTAGTCGGCGACTGTTGTGAAAGAGTTCAACTTTCTCGACTATGGTCAGCGACTACGCCGACTACTGCGACGACGCCGACAAGATGTTTTCATATTGAAAAGAACAGTCGACGACTCAGTCGGCTACTGTTACGACTATATGGAAACTCCTTTAAATCCCTAGGAAAACTGTAAATTTCATGATATTTGTCCAACAATCATGCATATACAGGGGAATCGAATGGAAGCGTAGTTTTGTAGATTTGACAAAGTTAAAATATATACCCTCTGTTTTTTTCCTAAGGTTTTTCAATAGCAACTCTTTTTCCTAAAGTTTTCCACTAGGCGAGTTTGTTCGCGCTAACAGATATTTCTATGTGTTAATACTTTATACACTGCCCTAGTGAATGTGGGAGAGTTCGGAGTAGACAGACGATACATGGACGATCTCACCGGCAATCAGGAGGTTGGGTTATAGGTTTGATTCCTGTCCGGGACTCAGAAACATTTTTCTGAGGATATAAGTTTGACGATCGTCCATCATGTATAGTAAATCCATTACATAACATGCCCCAGGGTTAGAAATCGGCGCGATTAATCGCATATAGCCAGACGAGACAAGCAGCTACGTAACCGATGTTTTATTGGGAAATGGTTAACTGTTGTGCTGGACCGCCCCCAAACTAAGTGACGCATATATGTCACCCACAAACTATTTCGGAACTTGTAATAAGAGTGCTTAAGGTATCATTAATAACTTTGAACATTCGAGTGATAAACCTTAAATCAATACCTCTAAATATTACCAGATGCTTATGCGTGTGGGCATGCATGTTTCAATACAAGTCGGATGCGAACACCGGACTTGATATGATGACCATTTTGGCAGTTGTCGAAATACCTTGGGCCGTACACCTTCTTGGGTCCCATTGCATGGGGGGCAGCTGTACTTGATGTCTGTAATCATAGTTAAGCGACCTGACGCCAACTCTATATAAGGCAAAATATCTGGCAATCACTTAATATTTGCTACATAATATGCATGACAAAATTACTGCATTCTAATTTGTTGAGAGGAGTACAATTATTTTATTAATTGTACTACAGTACAATTAATGATTTTCCCAAAAGAAACAAAATGGCAGATCATATTCTGTCATGCATATAATAAACAAGTGATATTGCTCTACATGAAATAAGGATTTACACTACGAGTGATATTTGAAAATTGTGCCAAAATTGCACGAGCAGCTTAATACCTTATCATATGATTACCGATATATGTACAGACAGAGAACTCAAAACGTTTCTGTTAGTTGATACACTTAAAATGCCGAATTATTGTAATTTTAATCAGACTATTAATCTATTCTAAACAATCTTCATTTCTACTCCTGTTATCTTAATATTTACATTTCCGGTTGACAATTACTTCCATATTTTCTTGGAATTCAAAAAATTTTCTGGGCTTTTCCGAAACGTTTTCTACCTCTGCGCGGGCAGTCGACCGTTTATGTTAGACCTGTCTTAGACTCTTAATAATTTTGATTCATATTCATGCCCGCGCAACACAACTTACCAAGGTACCGGTCATTATGTATGGCCGGGATGGGGGCCGAAGAGAAAATGGTTGGGTAACTGAAAATTCTAAGACCTAAATGGTTGGGTAAAAAATAATGACTATGAAGGCTTGAGTGGCAAAAGGACTATATTTACATAAAAAATTGAGAGTTCATCATTTAAAATTTTGTTCTCATCTCCAGTTCCGGCTTAGTCATCATTGTACGTTAGCTTTTGTTATTGCATTCCTCTCCTTGTTTTCCTTGGATTCCTGCTCTGTATAGGGAGATAATAATCTGAAAGTTACAGTATTAAATCTTGTATCAACCATATACTGGGAATTGGGCTTTTTTTTATCCAACTTTTTTCCTCTTGGATTGGGTAAAAGAGTTTCTTTACCTATAAATGGTTGGGTCGGTTAAATTTCTGATCTTAATTGGGTTGAGTAGAATTGTTTTTCAGGATAATTGGTTTATATCGTTATATAATTAATATTCTATTTTCAAAACATCGCCTCAAACGTCAACTGCGTTCCAGGAATTCCAAGATCGCTAATAAGGATATAATTAAACGATTGGAATGATGTTAGTTGTGAATAACTTGTAGATTTTAGAGTGAAAATCAAGCTTTTGTAAGCCGAGAAAAATGTTTTATCCAAGCATCATTCACAGAAAAAATAGAGATTTGCCGAGAACCCAGCAAACCGTATGTCATATTACGAGACAGCATTTATTGCAATGTGGTTTCGATTCCTTTAAACAATACTATAATTAAACTAGCAACTGCTGCATCGTTTTATTGCAACCGCAAGTATAGATAATGAATAATGAAGGAAATCATCAAGCTAATTAATATTACTCAGAAAGAGCCCCGTTGTTGTTTTCAATCACGCAAATCAACCACGGTGTAGGATCATTGGTTTATCTGGAAATTTTCTGGGTTACATGGCCATTGCTGGGAACGATTATCGGCTGTGAGTTAATTTTTATATATTCTAAGGGACCGAAGAGAAATATATTTGGTGCTGGAAAATAATTTTACCCAACCAAATTAAGATCAGAAATTTAACCGTCCCAACCATTTCTGGGTAAAGAAAATCTTTTACCCAACCCAAGAAAAAAAAAGTTAGATAAAGCCTAATTTCCGGAATATCGTCGATACAAGTTTTAATAACAAACCCAAATAGATATACAATCAGATCCTACTGTAACTTTCAGATTATTATCTCCCTATCAATACAGAGCAGGAATCCAAGGAAAACAAGAAGCGGAATATAATAATAAAAGCTAATGTGATTTTTTTGTTTGAACCTCGTTCATTAAAGCTGTTTTTTTTGTGAACCTCGGCACTTGGTCTTGCACGCTTTGCGTCAGTCAAGGCTGACTTAATTCGAAACGAAAGTCAAGAAAACGTCGAGTTTTGTGAAAAATGCAGAAGTAATTACTTTCTAAGGTGTGTCTTCTTTCAACTAAAATACAAAATGAATCATTTATATCAAGGATTGACAAGATATTTCCAGATGAGTTCACCAATTCAAAAAATGGCCGACCGAGCGTGTAATGCGTCACGGTTGACACTCACTCTTTAACAGTGTTTTCACTCCATATTTTGGGTTCTTTGGGTATTTCTCAACCACCGTAATGACTCTATAAGCGTTATGTACCAGAATTAACCTCGGCTGGATTTGAATTTCAATATATATAGTTTTGAATACATATAATTTTGAACACATATAATTTTGAACACATATTATATATAATATTGAATAACGTATTTCCTCTAACTAGAAATACGAATCCGCAATAATTCATTGCTCGCTCACAAGTAGCGCAGGCCGGGAGACTGGATCCGAGGAACGTGTTATGTTTCAATACTTATAAAAATATATTACAATTCGAGTAGACAAGGTAACATCGTAAAGACACATCGTTTGGGCATTTTTCAATAAAAACTCTTAAGATAGCTGTCTTCTCCTCAATCTCGTTCCCAGAGCCTCCGCCGGGCCACGCAAACGGAGGCTCTGGGATAATCCATCGCCAGAGGGCCGGAAAACAGGGCGTCGATTGAAAAGAGCATGCGCAGTAATAGACCGAGCGTAGTTTCTGGGACGTGAGAACTATTGTGCTAATATCGAGTTCTTCGGCAAGAATCTTCCCTAGACACGTTAATAACTCTCGAGGATCTCTTCAGAGGTGAACAAAATTGTTGTCTGGTGTTTAAATTAGCAACCAATTGGGATTTGGGACAGAAAATAATACGATTTTAGAATTTATGTAACTCGCGGCAATGAAATCAAAAAGGTCGATAAACACTGCATTGTGTATTTGTTAATAAGTGTTGGCTGATTGTCGAAACTTCGAACAATAAAAGACTTGACAGCACAAAAATTAACGGTAACATCTTTTTATAAACGACCATAACACACCTGGCGCTATATACAAGTTTACGCGGCGTTCGTGAGGCGTGGGAAAATCTTTTATCAATCTTTGTTTTGATTCTCGATGGCTTGTATTCTCGTTTCTGTTCTGCAATATAAACACTACGTCCGATGATATGTCCGGAGAAATATGTCCGGAGAAATCAAGATACTTTTTAGTCGCATTTCCTGAGCCAAGAATAACTGAGGCAATTTTTTGCACGATAACTCTCTGGATAATGCGACTCATAATGCGACTTGAGAGTCTTCTTTAACGTTAGACCAGGCGCTCTTTCTTGCATTTCGCGTAGAATGTCAATCCATTTAAACGTGGACATGTTTTTTGAGCTTTTCTGGAAACACGACACGACTAAAAGTTTGTCCGAAGATAACTTTTTTGGTGTAAACTCTGCCATATAAAGAACGAAGTACAATACCGTTTGAACGATATTAACAGTTAATCTAATTAAAGGCAATCTTTAGTTAACCAATCAAAACACTTCCGGTGATGGATTATCCCAGAGCCTCCGTTTGCGTGGCGCGGCGGAGGCTCTGGGAACGAGATTGTCTTCTCCTATACAAAAGCCTAGTTGTTGTTGAAGATGGGTTCCTCGGATCCAGGTCCCTGTGTGTTATTTTGGTGGCGCTACTTTTTTCCAAAAAATGGCACAATTTGCATGTTTGAGCCGTTATATCTCCAAAACTAAAAGTTTAACGCAAAAACTAATCTAGAACTTATTAACTAACTTTTTATGCTCTATCCGAATCACCAAAAACCCATTTTGGGTTTATAAGCACTATAAAAGAGGAGAGAATAGAAAAACTAGTAGGGAGAGCTAATTTACAAACAGAATTCCACGATTAAAATAAGTAGATTGAAAAGTGGTGGATTTACATAGAGGAACTTTAAGAACGAGGCTTGGATTTTGAGTAAGTCGTGTCCATTACTAGCAAAAGAAACAAAATTGCGGACGTTCAGGTCTGTATGTCCATATAGAGCCTTATAAAAATACTAAGTCCTTAATTTCTCTTTCATAACATAAAAGGAGCAGGTTGAGGGTCAATTGCCTATGTTTGTAGGGCGTTTCGCCTGGCTTGGATTTCAGAATGCTACGTTGCCTATGTGCTGATATGTCCTAAATAATGTGTGTTATGATGAATGTTTAAGTGTACGCCAGCTCGGATAACTCAATTAACACACAAGGAAAATCTTCGAGTTAATTAATTTTAAATTACCCATGATGAAAGTTCCAGATGAAACTTCTGATTGCATTGCCTCATTAGGTATCGGTTATAGTTACCGAAACTGAGGTAGCTATCTTGGTTATGTACTATGTATGTTGGCTATGAGGCTCGTAGCGCTGAGGTGAATATGGACTTTGAGGTGTTTATATGGAGGAGGGCTACCCTCTTGGTAGGGTTCTTGGTAGGGCTAGCTCTCTTTACCGAGATCCCGCCTCTCAGTCTAACCATATGTAAAATTTGTTTTCGTTTATATGAGAGGAGGGCCAGCCCTCATAGGTGAGATCTCGCTATTGACTACCCGGGATCTCGCCTATGAGGGCTGGAAATTTTCCATGTAAACGCACTCAAGAGGGCTGGCCCTCTTAGGAGTGCTGGCAAGTCAAAGCTCCGTACACGCTACAAAGTTGGTCTTCGCCCGTATATTTTTAGACAACTCTTTATTTCACAAGTTCTGTTTGTTCATACGTAGGTTTTAAATTGAAAACTTGTGCGGGAAAATGCTGGGAAATACATGTTGTCAACTCGGTAAACAAGTCAGCCCTCCTAGAAAGGCTAGTCCTCCTAAAAGGACTAGAATATTCCCATGTAAACGCGAGGTGAAATCCATCCCTTGGGCCAGCCCTACCAAGAGGGCTAGCACTCCTTCGTATAAACACCCCCATGAATGCAAGAAACGTCTGCGGAAGAGAGAAGCTTATAAACCTATTCATGGAGAAATTATAACATCCCAGAAATGCTCTACATATTTAACCATGAATAAGTTTATAACTTATGATTCATAAGCCCTAATCTTCCCTGCTTTTTAGACAGTCTGACTCCATGACCGCGGTACATCAAACATAATCGACTTAAAAATAAACAAACATGTGTTAATTCAGTTACTCCTCGCTAGCAAATACTTATTAAACAATAGTACAGATAAGTGAGGTGCTAGGATATGTCTTTTAAGACCCAAGAGGCACCAACTTCAAGGTCTCAGCTTCGACTGTGAATCGAACGGCAATCTAGAGTCTTATATTACAAGGTGTTAGTATAGAAATTCGAATTACATGGTAAACTAGGGCCATAATGCCATAACCATCAGCGAGGCAAAAGTTATGACAGTGACTAATGTCTAATTCAGAGTGTCTAATCACAGTCTAATTAAGGTATACACTGAACTATAAATAGGTGAGAGCGGACGTAATTAAATCATCCCATATTAAAAACGAATGCCTTTTGAAGTGGGTCAAAGGGGGTGTGTCAGGGCGGGGAATTTTCGAGAAGAGCTACACCTTATTTTTGACGCGTTTTCAGGTATTGATCTGTATCGATGTGTCATGCACTGACGCTTGCTCTGGAAAGAAAAACATTTCTATGCAAAGAATTATCTCAATGTATAGTGTTAATAAAAATTGCTCATATCCCCCTTCAATCTCTCTCCATCTCATCATCATCTATGTCGACCCCTCGGACGACAAGTGTCGTCCAGAAGTGTGTCGACGAAGGTTGTCTTTCTCCTGCCTCTGTTCACAGTCCCGAAATTCGGCTGCCACAGAACCAGCCTTGAAGCTATCTCCTCGGGGTGTCTAACGCAGTGACCTGCGAGACGAAGTCGACGTTGCCTGACCTTCGACGTTCGTTGAAACTGGAGGAAGGTTGCCATATAGCTGCTTGTTTGTCCAATGTTGTTTCCATGAGACGTTGAGCGCCATCCTTAGCATTCTGGTGCAACAACCATCTCGAGTCTTTTCTGCATGGACTTATTGAGTGTCCATGTCTCCGCTCCGTAGAGAAGAACCGATGCTACCGTTGTAAGAAACAGTCTAATTTTGAGTTTTCTTGACAGATTTGATTTCCAAATCTTGCTCAGTTTGTGGCACCTGGCACGCAGTCCAAGCTAATGCCTTTCGGACAGAGAAGTCTTTCTCTGTGCTTTGCATGTAGGAGCCGAGATATTTAAAATTTTCCGCAACTTTAATGTTCTCTCCGCTCCTAGCTTTGAGCTCTACTGGTGCAGTTTAATAAATATTTTTAATAAATGGTGGTAGGTGTTGTCTTGCTTGACTGAACGGGTTCGTTCGTTGTCATTTATGTTGTCTATATGTAATATGGGCGCGCTTGTGCGCTACCAATCCTGCACGACCTTTACACGGACGCCCACAGATGTCACACTCAAATCCCGTCGGATCTGCAACGTCCGGATCTTTTTTTCGCCAGCCTCTTTTGGCGGCGCTGTTCCCGTTCCACTCTCAATCGTTCCACACCTTGCTACACAGTACATCTCTCGGTTCATTGCTTTCATCTCCCAATTTTCGGCCACACCACAGCTCCTTAGGGTCTCCTTTGGTGTGTCCTTTTATAGCGCGCCGTGGTCGACCATGCTTCCTGGTACCAGTTGCGAGTTCGCTGTATATATACAGTTTACCATTATTTGAATTAGTTGATTATAGTTAATAACTAGCATTACTATCGCAAGGAAGTACTGCCGATGAGACGTTTTCCGAGAAAACAACAAACGGGCTTCGCCACAATGGGCGAGTCAATATTAGTTTGTGCGTCAACGGGCTCCGACACAATGGGTAGAACAATACTATATTTTTGTGCCGATATATTTGTGTCGATGGCTGATCGACATGTCTCGATGGACGAGTGAAGTGAAGACTGGATCGAGCAACTATTGTTTGGTTGGATGCCATGATCTCGAAAGAAGACTGGATCGAGCAACTATTGTTCAGAAAATGAAGCCGGAAGTCCGCCATTACTAAGAGACCAACAAAATAAAATAACTTTACTATAAAGAAGACCAGAAGATATTTTTCAAATTACTGGGTAAAACAATTCATGGCCTACCTACAGATGTACTGCGAATTTGGAGACATAGCTCGGAAAAAGGACTGAGTACGAGTCTTCAGAGGGAAAGCAGGAAAAACTAATCAAGCATTCAAACGGGGAACATGCTTCACAAGGCACTTGTTGTTGTTGTAGTATTACCATCCATCGAGCGAGTGTTGTTGCGTACACGTATTTCTAGTAATCTAGTAAATATATTTATGTTGCACTGGTCAGATGATTCTGGAAAAAGGTTCATTTCAAATAACCGGAAGTTTCTGAACCAGTTCTATTCCAAATAAGGAGATTTGGGGCATGGCTCTTAATCACGAGAATGCGAGATATTCCATAATATCCATTTCGCAATATTATAATAATCAAGGTATTGTCTTGAGAAAACGAAAGCAAAGCTGTGCGAGAAACATCTTCGTCTGTCTCTCTGATCTATCAAGATAACCAACAATTTTGTCAATCTAGATGAAACCTCCGATTTCACTTCGTTCAACGAGTCGTTCAGTCGACCAATTTTAAAGTCTCTCACTCTGTCTCTGAAGTCTGATGGAGCTTCACTCACAGAAATACGGCTACGAAGATGATCGGTTTGAGAACGCCGTCAGTGCCGACTTCCACTGCTCGATATGTCTTAACGTTCTTAAAGAACCAAAGATGTGCAGAAATAACGAACACGTCTTTTGCTCTGCCTGTATCACGCAACATCTTGCCAATTCACAGACGTGTCCTCAATGTATGGAAGAGCTGACTGTAGAGACGCTTCATCGAGCACCAAGGGTGTATCAAAATTACTTGTCTGAACTCACTATCAACTGCGATTATTTCAGTCGAGGTTGTCGTGAGTTCATTCGGCTTGAAGATCTTCAAACTCACGTTATGAATTGTGGGTTTGTCCCCGTGAAGTGTTCAAACAACGACTGTGACATGGTGATCAATAAACGAGATAGAATTCATCATGAGACAGAGGTTTGTCACTTTAGAAAAGTAAAATGTCATGACTGCGGTGAAATGAAGAAAGAAATAGAAGGAATTAAAGATCAACTGCACGAAATGAATGATCAACTGCCAGAAATGAGAGATCAACAACGCGAAATGAGAGATCAACTGGCAAGAGTGATGGCCCAACTAGATGAACTATCTTCCCTAAAAGAAGACATGAAAGAAGTCAGAGCAGTAATGGGTGAAGTACTACACAAGTTGAGTAGTGCAGAACGTGCCATTCAAGTTCCACTTCATGTTAGTGCAACAAAGCAAGATATTGTTATTGCGGGGGGCTACGACAATAGTAGTATTAGCAGTTCCGTCGAGACATTCAGCTGGAACGAAAGAGCGTGGGCGCAACTGCCACCAATGAGAAAATGTCGTGCAGAAGCTTCATCGTTTCTTTACGAAAATCAAGTTTTTGTGTCTGGTGGATACACAGGAGATCATTGTCGCACTGATTCAATGGAAATTTTGAAGATTGGTGAACAACCTTTAAAATGGACTGAATCTCCCGCCAAACTTCCTTTCAAGTGCGACGATCATAAGACGGTAGTTTATCAGAACAGTTTGATTCATGTTGGTGGATATGATGAAACTAAGAGAACATGTTCTGATGCCATTTCTGAAGTTCTTCTTACTCCACCTTATTCTAAGAAGCTGTTATGTAGAATGCCACAACCACGATTATGGCATGGTGTGGAGATCTTTATGGACAATATTTTGATTTTGGGAGGCAGTGCATCTTACTCAAGTAAAGCTAGTCTACATAGTGTGCTCGTGTATGATGTAGATAAGAAAGAATGTAAACAAATGCCTTCATTGCCTCAAGCTGTCTCGGGAATGGCGACAGTTAGCTGGCAAGATAAAGTAGTTGTGATTGGAGGGGTTGATAAGGATGGCAAGGCTTTGAATGATGTATTAATGTATGATTCTAAAACTGGAGAGAGCAATGTCCTACCATCAATGCAGTATAAGAGGTACGGATGTTCGGCGATTATTACTGGAGATGTCATTGTAGTAATGGGAGGAAAGAATGAGAAAGATGAGATTCTTAGTTCAGTTGAATGCTTTACTTTGGGAGGTAACTCATGGGAAGAACTTCCACCCATGATTCAACCTAGGCACTGGGCAACTGCTGTAGTTATGCCATCTATGTTTTAATAAAATTTATGAAGTTTTAGTGTGTGTGATGATTCTTCTGGGTGGAGTGAATGATTCTTCTTATTCTCTTTAACTGGAATACTTACATGGTGGCTTACAATTTTCATTTACCAAAAAACTTTGTTTTTTTTAGATTGTGCATGTTTCCTGTTTCTCTATTAAATTAAATAAATTAAATAATTTTTCCTTCGCATGCCCCCAAAGGGAGTTAACCTTTTTACCATGAAAAGTTCGTTCTGTTTCACAAGTTTTATTTTATATTTCAATGCGAGATTTTCCTATTTCAAGCTTAAACTGCTACTGTGATGAAAAATTGTGTTGTGATATCAATATAGTCAATAACATCAAATAAACACACACGCGAGCGAAACGGGGGTGATAAAAACGACTTTTTACTTCCTTATAAGGAGTTGTCCTTATAAGAAAGTAAAAAGTCGTTTTGGGTGATCCGTTTGAATCGGACAATATTTGTGCAGAAACGCTGCGGCCGCCATTGGCGATTTGTGATCTGACGAACACATAAAGAGGGTATACACGTTTGCGTAATATAATAGTACGTGTGTTATGCATTGAGACTCTCTAATTCTAAATCTGTTTTCAGAATTGAAAACGGTTAAATATTGATCGAGATAACGTTCAAAATAATATACGACGAAGCGAACCGCGGCTGGCTGATTGCCGAATAATTTATTAATTTCTAAGTACATAAACCGCTTTTACGAAGGGTATGCATGTTCTCGTAATATAATAGACACGTATGTTATGTATTTAGACTCGGTAATTCCAAAACTGTTTTCAGAATTGAAATCGAGTAAATATTGGCCGAGATAACATTCAAAATCTACGTACGACGAACCGACCTTTTGGGATTTGTTATCGACAGACGCGGTCAGGGCACTGGGGACCATGGATGGGAAAAGAAACTCTAGGGGTGGGATGTGTAGGGTTGGTTGGTAGATGGATGTCTATGAGCTGGGAGACATAGGTTCAAATCCTGGGTCAGACCTCCACTCAGGGTCTTAAAAATAATTGAGGAGAAAGTGCTGCCTTTGCAATAATATCAGCAAATAGTAAGACTATATCGGGTCTTCTCGGATAACGACCTTGAATCGTAGGCCCTCGGAACCCCTATCAATTGGGCTTCTAGCCTGTTGGGGTATTCCGTTCACCAAAGAGTGATAAATCTAATAAACTACCGTAGAATTAGCCTCCTCCGCAGGCAACTCTGCAGTCCCCTCTTCGTCAATCATTCCCTTCACAATCCCTATACTTCCCTGCAATCCCAGCCAAAACATCGCTCGCAGAGATTTGACTAGGAAAAAAGAAGCCACAGAGTTGCCTGCGGAGGAGGCTACGTAGAATCTCGAAAGTAACCGCCCGCGAAAGTAGCCGCTTTTATAAACACACAATTACTACGAAAACCCGAAAGTAGCCGGCCCCTTCCAATGTCTATAACTATTGTATAAATAAGTTGTAACATCTGTTTAACAAATTATTTTGCATTAAACAGTAATATCGCGATTCAGGAATTTCAGACAGTAGTTATATAAGTTTGTCTTTGTTATCGTTCAGACGTTCTCTTCCATTTCGGTATCTGAATATTCGGTATCGAGTACGGTAAATTATTAGCATATTAGATAATAAGTAACAACTCTTATGTAATTTAATCAAAATAAAACAAAACTTTGAAACGTTGTGCAAAATGTACAGTAGTGGTTAAAACTTGGCCGATGCTAAAAATAACAACCCGAAAGTAAGCGCCCTCCGAAAGTAACCGCCCTTGGAGGTCACTAATTTCGAAAGTAGCCGAGACCAAAAGCCGGTCATGTTTAACGTTTGCCCCCGGTTACTTTCGAGATTCTACGGTATGTGCTGAAATATAAAATTTATTTCGAGTGTTGAACAGAATATCTCGCGAGTGAGCGAAACGAAGGAGTGAGATATCCTGTTCAACACGAGAAATAAATTCTCTTTATTTCATAAACATTAACACGGACAATCTAAATTGAGAATGAATTTTTACTTCACTCAAAAAAGATAATCCATTGGATCGCTGAAACGATATCTTCACACGTAAAAATATCGTATTTTTACGTGTGTTCAACTTTAATGTTTATGAAATAAAATCGCGCGCTCTGATTTGCTGAGACGCTCTGACTATCGTCGTACTTTTCCATAATGGACCGGTTCGGATTACGGGTTGTGACCACTGACCTATACATTGTTGTGACGATAAAGAAAAAAACATGATTATTGTTGATCAATACAGGGACGATCGTCATGTTCAATCGTCCGCAGAGGGGTTAGGATTAAACTCTGGGGGGGGGGGGGGGGGGGGGGGGGATAGAAAAGGCGGGCGGGGTTATTGCGGATATCTTGTGCAGATACATATTTGCTGCGGAGCCGTAAGGCGAGCAGCTCAATAATCTTACGGAGGTCTGGGCCAAGTATTATATGTGGTTCCCACACTCGATTTTTCATATGTACTTCTAATGCAAATACAAGGCATTGACGAGCAAATACATGACACTCGTACCAGCCCACTGGATGTGGGATTGTTAACGCGTTACGATATGTTCGATTATCCGCTCTTTTTAAGAAAACTACGTTCGCTAGCCGGATAAGATGTACGCATATTGTAAACAGATAATTTATCTTTGTTTTAATATATATTGTAGCTTTGGGAGTTGATTATTTCTCAAGAAAACGTTCGTCGAAGACAGCCGAAAGTTCGTGTTTTTGTTTACAAGGTGGTATCCGTATAACGAAAATTATATTTTTGGGCATGTTCGATTATCCGCGCTTTTAAAGAGAACTAAGTTAGCTACCGGGATAAAGCTGTACGTATGTTCTAAATAGATCATTTAACTTTCCTTTGATATATTCTATAGCTTTGGGGGTGGTTTATTTCTCAAGAAAACGTTTGCCAAAGGGTTAGGACCTTTGTTGTTTTGGGGTCGGTTACAATCCAATTAACTAGCTAGTGTCAGCTATTTTCTCGTTAATTCACTCTATTTGCTCGTCAATGCCTTCTATTTGCGCCTCCTTATAAGGAATACGTACTAGATTACTTACCGATCAGCGGCAGGCATTATCAAATTGTGCGCTACTTTGGAAATCATGCAGGGTGTCATCATTGTCAAAAACATTGAGGTTATATAAATGTCTCCTTGAATTAAGACATTGTCGTTTGTTGCCGTGTTCCACTCGATAACAATCTAAACCACAACATTTCCTCGAAACGAGCAAGCCTCGTATGCCTGCCCGTTTGTAGCAATATTCAATCCGATAAAATATGCATTCAATCTAATCCACAAATGTTGTTTAATTCAATCACACGTCAATTTTACTATGCAATGCAAACAATAATTTATAGTTTAATGTAAACAACACATATTTTATTCAATCCAATCCAAAAAAATATTCATTCAATTCAATCCAAAAAAATATTCATTCAATCCAATGCACAAAATATTCATTCAATCCAATCCACAAAATATTCATTCAATCTTCCTGGGGCGAGCGCGGCCTGTGATGATGTCATCGTTGAGATCAGAATCAAAATCAATCGGTGGAGGCTAAAAGGGATGACTCAAAAGGACCTTTTCGGTTCCAGTCTCCCTCGGCCGTATTTTCGTTCACGTCAAAAACATGATGATAACCATTAGCTGACCATCCAGGAATTACTACCCATCACCAGACATCACTAACCATCACTACCCATCACTAGACATCACCAGGCATCACTACCCATCACCAGGCATCACTACCCATCACTACCCATCACTAACCATCACTAGGCATCACTACCCATCACTACCCATCACTACCCATCACTAGACATCACCAGGCATCACTACCCATCACTAACCATCACTACCCATCACTACCCATCACCAGGCATCACTACCCATCACTACCCATCACTAACCATCACTACCCATCACTAGGCATCACTACCCATCACCAGGCATCACTACCCATCACTAGGCATCACTACCCATCACCAGGCATCACTACCCATCACTACCCATCACTAGACATCACTACCCATCACTACCCATCACTAGACATCACTACCCATCACTACCCATCACTAGACATCACTACCCATCACCAGGCATCACTACCCATCACCAGGCATCACTACCCATCACTACCCATCACTAGACATCACTACCCATCACTAGACATCACTACCCATCACTAGACACCTGGTGATGGGTAGTGATGCCTGGTGATGGGTAGTGATGCCTAGTGATGGGTAGTGATGGGTAGTGATGGGTAGTCATGTCTAGTGATGGGTAGTGATGGGTAGTGATGGGTAGTGATGGGTAGTGATGTCTAGTGATGGGTAGTGATGGGTAGTGATGGTTAGTGATGTCTGGTGATGGGTAGTGATGCGTAGTGATAGGTAGTGATGGGTAGTGATGTCTAGTGATGGGTAGTGATGGGTAGTGATGTCTAGTGATGGGTAGTCATGTCTAGTGATGGGTAGTGATGTCTAGTGATGGGTAGTGATGCGTAGTGATAGGTAGTGATGGGTAGTGATGTCTAGTGATGGGTAGTGATGGGTAGTGATGCCTGGTGATGGGTAGTGATGCCTAGTGATGGGTAGTGATAGGTAGTGATGTCTAGTGATGGTAGTGATGGGTAGTGATGCCTGGTGATGGGTAGTGATGCCTAGTGATGGGTAGTGATGCCTGGTGATGGGTAGTGATGGGTAGTGATGGGTAGTGATGCCTGGTGATGGGTAGTGATGCCTAGTGATGGGTAGTGATGGGTAGTGATGGGTAGTCATGTCTAGTGATGGGTAGTGATGGGTAGTGATGTCTAGTGATGGGTAGTGATGGGTAGTGATGGTTAGTGATGTCTGGTGATGGGTAGTGATGCGTAGTGATAGGTAGTGATGGGTAGTGATGTCTAGTGATGGGTAGTGATGGGTAGTGATGTCTAGTGATGGGTAGTCATGTCTAGTGATGGGTAGTGATGTCTAGTGATGGGTAGTGATGCGTAGTGATAGGTAGTGATGGGTAGTGATGTCTAGTGATGGGTAGTGATGGGTAGTGATGCCTGGTGATGGGTAGTGATGCCTAGTGATGGGTAGTGATGGGTAGTGATGTCTAGTGATGGTAGTGATGGGTAGTGATGCCTGGTGATGGGTAGTGATGCCTAGTGATGGGTAGTGATGCCTGGTGATGGGTAGTGATGGGTAGTGATGCCTAGTGATGGGTAGTGATGCCTAGTGATGGGTAGTGATGCCTAGTGATGTCTGGTGATGGGTAGTGATGCCTGGTGATGGGTAGTGATGCCTAGTGATGGGTAGTGATGGTTAGTGATGTCTAGTGATGGGTAGTGATGGTTAGTGATGCCTGGTGATGGGTAGTGATGCCTAGTGATGGGTAGTGATGGTTAGTGATGTCTGGTGATGGGTAGTGATGCCTGGATGGTCAGCTAATGGTTATCATCATGTTTTTGACGTGAACGAAAATACGGCCGAGGGAGACTGGAACCGAAAAGGTCCTTTTGAGTCATCCCTTTTAGCGTCCACCGATTGATTTTGATTCTGATCTCAACGATGACATCATCACAGGCCGTGCTCAATATTTTGTGGATTGGATTGAATGAATATTTTTTTGGATTGGATTGAATGAATATTTTTTTGGATTGAATTGAATGAATATTTTTTTGGATTGGATTGAATAAAATATGTGTTGTTTACATTAAACTATAAATTATTGTTTGCATTGCATAGTAAAATTGACGTGTGATTGAATTAAACAACATTTGTGGATTAGATTGAATGCATATTTTATCGGATTGAATATTGCTACAAACGGGCAGGCATAGCCTCGCGAAGTTATAAATTTTCTATTTAAGCGACACTTTTGCCAAATCGAACATCAACTTCACGTTTACGTTTGTAATATTTCTGAATTGAACGACTTATCTGGCGGTCAAGCGGTCATATTTCAAATCAAACAAACGAACGGGAATACCGAAACACGACATTGACTGGGACTCCGCTGAGGTTCAAATCATTTAATACTTTATTATTATTACTCAAGCTACCTGTGATAGCACGAGTCTTAAATTTGGCTTCGTTATTTTTATTTTTATTTTTATTTTTGCGGTTCCACAAATCTACATAATTGCGCAATAATATTTCCGTCAGGCTTTGCGAACCTCGAGACATGTTAAGCCGAGTCATGTGGCCGCGAGTTCTTTCTTTTCGACAGCTTTGCCTTTGGTCGAGTTGTACTTTGACTCAGTTGATAGATTTTGGAAGTGACTGGCTAACCTAATCAGCGATGTAGCTGATAACTGTCTTGATCGTGTATATGCTCACAACGCTTACAACTGCACACGCCGATCGCGGACTTTCGTTTTATTGGCAATGAATCGCAGTTGAAAAATTTATACCGAGGCCTGTAAACCCGCAAACCATTGCAAAGATTCTCTCCAAGATGAGAGAAACACAGATGAGAGATAAATCATGAAGACGGAATGGATAGCTTCCGAAGGACAGGGAAACACTATTATGCTGTGTTGACATTTATCCCGTGAAACTCCGTAATATTTATCATTATGAAACGTTGTGTTTTTGTCCGATTTAAATCAATTCTATATCGAAATGATCACTTCAATCTGGCGACTCGAACGCTCTAGGTTTCGTCTACTTAACATGTGAAGTTAGAACAGATATTTAGAAAAATGGCCCTGGCGGTGTTTATTGTTATTCTGCGTGTCAGTATTTCTGCATTGGGGGGGGGGGGGGGGGGGGGCTAGCCTGCGTGCAGACGCCAGATTGTTCTTCGTCCCCTCACCAAATCTTGCATATACGTACAATAAAAATAGCTCTCACAGTTCTAGCACAACTCTACGTAACTATATTGCTTCTGAAAGTTTCCCACTTTAAACGAGCGCTGCACAACGCCTTCAGTGCCTGATTACAGAAATCAGTAGCCCGAGTAAACGCCTGGACATCTTGTTGTTGTTGTTGTTGTTGTTGTTGTTGTTGTTGTTGTTGTTGTTGTTGTTGTTGTTGTTGTTGTTGTTGTTGTTGTTGTTGTTGTTGTTGTTGTTGTTGTTATTATTATTATTGCAAAACCAACCCTATACCATAATTTTCTTGCAGTTTTCTCAGAGAATCAGCTCAGCTGACGAGCAACTGAACCAGACGCTACTCACAGGCGATGTTGTTGTCTCGCAATCGCTAATGCAAGGACACCAAGAGCTCAGGAGAAGTTTACTGGAATTGTCCATGCAGACATTATCCAAGGGCCAAATCCTATTGGATCGTCTTCGAGAGGCGAGCGGCCATGCGGACATCAACAACAGACACGCGACGAAAGCTGCGTGCTTTAGCATCGAGAGAACTTTAGAAACTTTGAGTCATCGTCGAAGGAAACTAGACGAGTTGTGGAAAACAAGAAGGAAGGCGTTGGAGCAGTGTGTTAGGAAGTGTAGGGTACAAGACGAAACTACAAAGGTAAAGTATCTTGTGTTTCAATTTTTTGTAATCCAGTTGTACGAAGCATAGATAAGTCATTGGGCAGGTTTCAACTTTTTAAAATTTCAAATCCGTTTTCTTAAAATTACTTTGAATTTCTCCGCTAAAATTTGCTTCTGTAAACCGATGATAATACTAAGCAATCCTCGACGTTCTGAAACTGGTTAACAAACAAGTCTGTTGTTTTTTGCAATTCTTAAATGTTTTATTGCTTTAGCCTGCGAAGCGGCGACGAACGGGGACGAACGGTAGGAGGGGACGAACGGTAGGAGGGGACGAACGGTAGGAGGGGACGAACGGTAGGAGTGGCGGAGGGAACCCCTCTTCTCCCCAAGCCCCCCTCTTCGCCACGTCGCAGGCTATTATTGGTTTTAAGTCCTTTGTTTTTTTCATTCTGTCCTCACTTGTAGCTTGCCTCCTGGCTAAAGGATGAAGGAGAAGAATACCTGAAATTCCAAGACTGTGGAGACTCAACGGAATCAGTCGAAGAACTTTTACGACAGCACCACGAATTCGCAATTCTAGTCAAGGTGTGTTTTTCTTTTTTCCTTTTTTTATTAAACTTTGCCTTACATGATTACAATAATATGTCAATACATTCATACAAATACAAGTTAGAAGACTGGGAAAACCGCAACAGCTGAAGGCCAATTACTGCCGATCCATTATTACAATATTTTGAATAATGAGGTACAAAAAAATGAACAAGAAAAAGAAATGAGTAGAATGAAAAGAAAACAGAAACAAACATACAAGTAAACAGACAGACAGACAGACAGACAGACAGACAGACAGACAGACAGACAGACAGACATACAGACAGACAGACAGACAGACAGACAGACAGCAACTAATCAAACAGACAATTACACAAAGAAACAGTCTGAAAATCTCACGAAGACCAAGGACACGAGTGTAGTTTAAAAACAACAAAAAGGGATGACCAATAGACTGCGAGCCGAATTACACTTGACACAGACTGTCTTCCATGTATGTGTGTCCTCAGCGTTGAATGTTGAGAATCTACGCAGAGTCATAGTAATTTTTGAGGTTATTTTTAAAGATTGTCAGAGATGTTGTGTCACGGGGCACTTCCTTTGGTAGCGCGTTCCATGTCCTTGTTGACCTGACCGCACAGTCGCTCCTCAAAGGTGGTGCCAGTTTCTCTACTATATGATCTCGTTGATCTCTTGGGTTTCTTTTCTTTGGGTAGGGTTGTTTTATTCAGAAGAGTAAGTAATCTTAAAGAAGAACAGCATGTCTAGGTACTCGTGCCAGTACGTTAACGGAATCAATCTGTCCTTGTAGTCGATCTCGGCAACGAAATGGAAGACGAAGAATATATTTCGTGGCACGTCGCTGAACCCGTTCAACATTCTTGATCAGCTCCTTTGTTTTAGATTTATTAATATTTAAACAACATTAAATCCAAACGTTGCTATTGGATAACTGCTTCATTATACAGAAAATACAATGTGTTCAGCAACCGTGAAACCGTTTCCAGACAATATAATTCTAGTGACTATGTTTAAACTATACATAATAAATGCCTTCTCCCAATATATTGACTTGGTTTTATTTCTTATCAGGGTAAAGAAGAAATCCTTCACAAACTGCTTCGTAATTCCCAGAAACTTATCCACGTGGGTCATCCCGAAGGGGAAGCTTTACAGAGCAAGGTGTTGGAACTGGAAACAGAGTTCAAACTCTTTCGCAACAGAGTCAACGAAAGAAAAGAGAATCTTGAGAAACACTTGTTGTTTTGCGAACATGGAAAGGAGGTAAGAATATGAATCTTCGTTAGTGTCTGTGAAACGAAAATGTTTTTCAGTTTTTCGTTGCTCGGCACGTTTGGCGACTTTTACACACTAGGGTATCTGAACATATGGGTATTTCGCCGTACACCGGAAAAGAGCTTCCTCACACCGCCCTATAGAGTATTCTTTCGCACAAAACAATAGCCGGTCATGATGTTTCTTTGGATGACGTTTCTACTCTGTCTTCAGGCTCCACGCAATTCGAAGTCCTACTTCACGAGAGTTTATTAATTTCTAAGTTTAAACCGTCTCTTAACGCCAACATTAGATCTTTTCCTTTAACACTTTTCAAATTTATTCCTTCATCGTGGTGTGTTTATCAATCTGTGATGACACGTCCTTTGTTCTTCCATCGTCTCGCTTTTAATTTCCTTTGTAACAATTTATCACTTTCTATTTATGTAACAGTTTAGCCATATATATATGCTTCCTTCATTTATTGTAATTTGTCACTCTGATGATGTTACGAGTTTAGTAACGAAACGTTAGTATTAAAATTTTTCTTTTCAAAATTATGTTGTTATGGCTCTTTTTAAAGTTATTTGCTGGGCATTAATATTCCTAACAAGACTACGATTCCCGCCCGGTTCCTCCATTGCGACGATTTTGACTGTTATTCTAGCTATTCTACTTTTGTCTATTACCAAGGCGCTGGAAAAACTCAAAACCATCGAAGGTCAGGTTAAAAACAAGAACCTTCAAGAAAAAATGAAAGGAAAGGATTTCCTTGGCGAGATCTCCGAAGCTTCTGCTTACCAAATGAGAGAAGGAAGGATCCTGTCGACGCAAAACTCGAAAGAAACCAAGGTCTCTGCGGCGTTACAAATCTATGACGAACTGAAAAGTAGTTACTCCAGTCTCGTGGAACATGCGGCGCCATCTTCTGAAGAAGCTGATCAGGAATATCACGAGGTAATATTATTAACGGTAATGTATTGCTTAAATATATACATTGCTGGAGTGTATGTGGGAACTTGGAATGCGATACATATCAGAGGTCGTTAAAGTGCACCTGACATCAAAAAATTTTATTGTCTTATTTGGAAGAACTTTTAAAATGATAAAGTAACTTCTTTTGAAGATTTTCGTTTATTCGCTTTCTTTTTGAGATATATCAGTTTGTTTGATATGCAAATGTCCGGAATTTACGTCACACATGCATAATGACTTATTGGAGAAATGTGTGTATCTCTTTCATTCTCGAACGAAATCCTTTAAAATCGAGAAGTTTGGTGTTGTGGGAGAAACACACACACGTGTTATTCACACTTTAGTGTTTTTATTTCATGAACGCAAAGATATATAACATTCTTCAATAAGTGATTATGCATGTGTGACGTAAATTCCGGACATTTGCATATCAAACAAACTGATATATCTCAAAAAGAAAGCGAATAAACGAAAATCTTCAAAAGAAGTTACTTTATCATTTTAAAAGTTCTTCCAAATAAGTCAATAAAATTTTTTGATGTCAGGTGCACTTTAAGCTCAAATCCTCAGGGGTGGATACAAGGGGTTACTTGAAGTTATAGATCTCCTTACTCTTGACTGCCACTGGCCACTAGTGTGAATGGAGGCTCACCTGTTCGTAAATTTGAATCTCAATGTAATGAGCATAGGTTAAGTTATTTCTACATTCTTCCATTGTCTCATTTTTCGTTTTGAATCTTTTTGTGAATTACCTTAAAACCTACATCTTGCTTTGGGCCCTGTTAAAGGGATACTCCAGCCAAAATACAAATGAAGTTCATATGAGAGATCTTACTCATGACGTTAGTTTATTTCCAAAGTTGTAGCATTCCTATCAATTTAATTAAGAAGATATGGATAGTTGAAGTTGAAAATATGAGGATTTTGACGCCATATTTTTTTTGAAAATATAACGTCATTGAGTGATTCTTTATCGGCAGTGGAGTTGTTTTGATGGCGATCACATAGTGATAGCTGTTGTGAATGCTCTTTGGACGGAAATTACTCGATATAAACTATTTAGTTCCTCATGCAGGAAAGTAGAGGAGCTTCTTAGGCATAATACGAGGAGAATCACTCAGTGACGTCATATTTGAGAAACAAATATGGCGTCGGAATTGTACAAACTCTCCAACTTCAACTAGCCATATCTTCTTAACTAAATTGATTTGTATGATTTAACTTGGGACAAAGGGGCTATGTCACACAGAAGCACTGAAAATGCCATTCTAGAGCTTCAAAATATCATAATATTCTCTGGTATCCACACCCCCAGATCGTTGCGATTCACCGCGAACCCACAACACAAATCACAAGTGTCGCATGCCTTACAATTATAGTTACCGCATGCCACTGTAGAAAAGTGGTGAAGGTTTCGACATTTAAAAAATTACCATCTTAAGATTTCCACGCTTAAGTATCTTATAGTCACTGAGTCACCCCCCTTGAAAAAGTCGCGAGCTGAAAAATTATTTTGGGTCCCCCTTGCACCGCCACTCGAAATACACTCTGGTGATAGTTTGTACGTACTTCAGAGCTTTAGTTACTCGGTAGTGATACCTATGTTTGATATCTGTAGTTCTACCTGTGGGCAAAGGACGTTGGCGGAGGTTTCCTGGGTCGTAACACGGAGATGGGAAGCGACAGTGGACGTGTGGAAGGCTTTTTAAGTCAACACGAATCGCTGAGATCAGAGACACAGGTGAGTGACTTTATGCAATCTTTAGAACAAAACGTGAAGGATCCTGATAACGCTCGCTAAAAGTCTGAGGGGTAAGAAATATTTGGTTATAATTTCATGTTACGCCCGAGATTCAAAACATATTAGCATATATTAGCAACAGGACGATAGATATATTATGTTTCTGAATAAAAACAGAAATTTAAAGCAGGTTTTTTTAAAGAACAGAGGTTATACAGAACATATCTATCGTTCCGTTGCTAATATATGCTAATAACTTGTTCAAGGAACCTTCCCGATCCAAAGCTTAAAAATATTAGAATTAGTAATCATAAATATATATATATATATAATTTGGTATTTTGTTTTAGAAAATGTGCGAGAAATTCGCCAACTTCATAAACGCTGGAAGCAACTTGGATCAAAACTCGAACGAAAAATCAGAAGATCTTCCCACGATGTTGGTTGAATTGACGAAACGGCTTGAGTACAGGATTGATATGGCGAAACAATACGCTGCGTTTTGTCGACAGGCAGACCAGGTGAATAACGATATTTAGTAAAAACTTACTAGTAATGTAATGCTAATGCTGAAATCTGATTGGATACGCTACTCGCTATCTATAATTGTCGATGGATACCGAGTAGCGACAGGTGACGTGATAAAGCCGTGTTCTTCACCAAACATTTTTATTTCTGAGTCCCGGACAGAAATCGAACCTGTAACCTTCTGATTGCCGGTGAGACGCTCTAACCATTGAGCTAACGAGACTCAGATGGAGAGCGAAGGTTACAACGACGTACTGGTTCAATTGATATATGTGCTGCATATGCGGTAGTCACTATATATCAGTGATGCTTTGGTGTGTTGTATTGGGAGCAGACAAATGATACATGGACGATCGCCAAGCTCAGATCAGCCCTGGACAGGGAATACAGGAAAGACAGGGACCTTGAGTCTCGGACAGGGATCCTGAGTCCCGGACAGGGACCCTGAGTCTCTGACAGGGATCCTGAGTCTCGCATAGGGACCCTGAGTCCCGCATAGGGATCCTGAGTCCCGGAAAGGGTCCCTGAGTCTCGAACAACCCTGAGTCCCGGAAAGGGATCCTGAGTCTCTGACAGCGACCCCTGAGTCCCTGACAGGGATACTGAGTCTCTGACAGTGACCCTGAGTCTCGGACAGGGATCCTCAGTTCCTGACAGGAATCGAACCTGTAATTTAATTACCTTCTGATTGGCGGATTTGTAACTTATGGCATATAGTGATTAACCACATAGGCAGTATACATATGCAGTATCAATCTAACCATTACATCATTGTAACCTTCGCTCTCCATCTCACCTGCAATCACAAGGTTACAGGTTCGTTCGATCCCAGTCCTGGACTCAGAAACATTTTCTGACGATATGAGCTTGACGATCGTCCATGTATTGTCCGTCCACTCCAAGCTCTCCCACAGTCACTACATCATTGAATATATATTCAATACAACAATTACTATATTCCAAAACGTTATATCGTCATTCGGACTCCTGCGGACGTAATTCAGAAATTTGGACGTCACAACATGAACAGCTGTATATTTGTGACTCCCTAGACTCCCTAGTGCATAACTGTACAGGATTGCGTTTATAGTACTTAGTGCTCCGTGGTTCGTAGTTTGGCCCGCAGACTGTAGTTTGGCCCGCAGACTGTAGCTTTCCCTGCGGGCTGAATTAAGTTTACCTACCTCTGACGACTTGAAACGAACGGGAGTGTTTTTTACTTTATCTAAGCTCGTGAACAAAATGAACCACCTTGAAGAACAGCTTACGAGCGAAGAACCAAGGGAAAATGTCGATGCCAGTCCCTCGACCATCCTGGTACAACGACAGAGGAGAGAAAGCGTTATCTCTGGCTCGGCCAAAATACAGAAGCTTGGTGAGACGTTACTGAATGAATTAAAACGAGTAAGTACACGTTAATCAAATATCAAAGCCTGCTTAAGGTAGCTCCCTAGATTAAAGTGCTTAAATCTTTCCTATCTGGCCCAGTCAAAATCGGTCGCACAAGACTGACGAAGTCGTGAATCGAAAAACATGGCACGCGGTAACGCAAGAGTAAAAATTGAAATTCGACAAGCGCCAGGAACCTGAGATCCACTCACACGCCAAGTTTGATTTGATTTCATAAACAACTCTGCGATTGGTGGCATTTTTAATTTTCATGATGCTACGCGGGCGTGCAAGATGGCCTTTTCTAGATAAAAAGAGATCGCCAATTGACGTTATTGGAGGATTGGTGCCAATTAGCCACAGGGGGGATGCCAACCCCTGAGTAGAGGTAACCATGGCAACCCCGCCACAGCTCACCTCCAGGCACCAGTCACACTGTCAAAGCAGTGGAATTTATACTTACCTTGCATTTCCTTAGGTGTGGGAGGGTGGGACAACAAAGCGCAAGAGCACGAGATTCCACAGTATCCACCAAATTAAGCAAAACCAGTTAAGCTCAGACCACGCTGACAAGACTCTGACAAGTGCTGCGATTCCTTCACATATTTAATTGAGTGACCGCTGACTAGCATTGACTCCTTTTTTACCTTGCCTAAATTACATTTAGCCACATAAAATGGAAGTTTTTCAACCTGATTTATGATAATTAATGCTAATTTATATTAACATAATGCGTCTTGTTTGTTTGAGATGCAAATGTCTGGAATTTCGTCACACATGCGCAATGATTTATCAGAGAATGTTATATATCTTTGCCTTCATGAAATGAAAACACTAAAGTGTGAATAAGATGTGCGCGTGTTTCTCCCACAGCACCAAACTTCTTAAAAGGATTTCGTTTGAGAATGAAAGTGATACACAAACTTCTCCGGTAAGTCATTATGCTCAAACAAACTGAAATATTTCAAAAACAAAGCGAAGAAGCAAAAATTTTCAAAAGAAGTTACTTTATCGTTTTAAACGTTCTTCCAATTAAGACAATAAAACATTTTGAGGTTAGGAGGGCACTGAAACAAGCTAGCTCATTCTGGTCTTCACCACCTTCAAAGCATCAATCCAAAGTTATCCCACCCACCGCGCCCTTTTCAAAAAATAAACACCGAATAATTTAGAGCCTTTACCTATAACAACCTCGTACCCAGGATAAGATCCTGGGTACGAGGTTGTACCTATAACTGTAATTTGTAACATAGTTTATCGTGAAAATATCACTCTTTATGTAATATCAACTGAACAAAACCAAATTGAAAAGTATAATTTCTATCTATTAATAAAGAAGTTGGGGCGGAAAGTGGTGTGCAATGTCCCCTCCTTGGCCACACTTCGTCCACGGTGAAGCACACACCGGCCCTTACCTTCACCCTGATCTTCGCATCTCTCGGTCACTTCACCACGGGGATGCTCGGCTGGGACATGAGAGCAAGGTCCATAACAGTGAGGGCCATTACTGTCACTCTGACTTTCACTTCTCCCGCTTTTTCTGAGGGCCCTTACCTCCAGAAAACCGCACTTTCCGTCACCCACAATTTATCCACAAAGATTTGCGTGACTTATTAATATTGGTATATACTTCATGGTAACACTAGACCGGGTTTCCATCTGTTTTTTATACCCCTAACCCGACCGTAATCCTAACCCTAATCCTAACCCTAACCGTAACTCTAATCCTAACCATATATTGCAGGAAAAAATTTGAATAACATACTGCACGAAGGAGTTTACAGGACAGTCACATTAGGGAGCGTTCATTATTTATTGCAGGGGTTGGCAAAAATTATAAGCGATTACCTGGCCCGCACAAAGACTAAAGTGGGCCAGGGGCAAAATAAATAATTGGGGGCCCCCCTTGGAAAAATATTCCATGCCATTTTACGGATGAATCGGATATAAAGATATTTCAAGTGAAAATGTTTCAGTTTTACATGTGAAATGACAACGCAAATTTTCGTAAGGACGTAAACGATGTACAAAATAAGGAGAAAATAAATAATCACTGACGCAGAGAAGCAGAAAGTACTGTTTGATAATTTCAACTACAGCCTCTTGTCTACCGATTTTCTACAAAGGAAACTAGCAATATAATTAGGGGGCCCCTCTCGAGCTGCCCCTCTGGGCGGGCCGGGCGATTACACGTAGGTGTATGGTGGGTGTATATGGTCGTTTGAATGCCTTTGGTTTACTTTAGGAGCCGTCCGAAATCAGCTTGGACAGAGAAAAGCCAACTGAAACAATCAAGAAGTTTCTGCGACAATTCGAAGAGAGAAATCTTCACATTGATGAAATCTGGGACATGAGACGAGAACAACTGGACAGAAATAAAGCGATGAATAGACAGTTTGGACAGTTTGAAAAAGATACAAGAGAGGTTCGTATGGAACTTGAATGTCCTTGAAAGTACTTGAATTTGAAAAAAAATATTCAGGGACTTGAAAGACTTGAATTTATGAAGAAGTGCTTGAACGTCCTTGAATCCTTCATAATTTAATTTTTATGAGTTCTCTTCCTTAATGACGTTCATCTCTCGTGTACAGTGGAACCCGGTTAATACGGACACCGGGGGGACAAGAAAAAGTGTCCAAAAACCGGTGTCCATATTACAGGGTTCAAAAAATGACGTCATCTATATACGATTTATTGATAATATCAAATAAAATATGCCAAAATAGATAAATGAATACGCCACTTCGTCAACAGTAACAGTTTAAATGTCTTTAACTTCTGATATAAATTCTTAAAATACAAAAACAATTTTAAACAAAACATTATTTAAAGTATCCGTAATTGCGCGTTGTACTGAAGCGCGTTGTTTTCGCTCCAACATTTGACGCGCGTTTGCCAGACTGTTCGCAGCAAGCGCCCTGGTTCGCAGCCTCTACAAGGTTTTCATCGGTTAAGTAATGTGTTACGTCGTCAAGCATTGAGATGGCGTGTTTCAATGACGTTACTTTGGGCTCTGACGGCTCAGCAACGCATTCGATTTGCACAACATCTTCGTCACTGTCATCAGCATCTTCCGAGTGGATGCCGACAGACCAGAGAAAAAGACTTCCTCCCAGTTATCATTTAAATTTGGTAAGGCGATTTTTTGACACAAGATGGTGTCCAAAAAGTGTCCGTATAAACCGGGTTAATTTTCTATGGGAATATCGTTCTCGGGCAAGAAAAAGTGTCCGTTGTCCGTATTAACCGTTGTCCGTATTAACCGGGTTAATTAAGAAGGAAATGTGTTAACTTTCTGTCGGGACAACAGCAAGTGTCCGTAATAGCCGGGTGTCCGTATTAACCGGGTGTCCGTTAAACCGGGTTCCACTGTAGTTTAAAATTCATTGAAGTGGCAAGTATAAGTAACAGTTTTCCATTTTTCGTGATTTTCCAAAGCCCCCTTTTTAGCCCTTTGGACGGCCACATAGTAAAACCCCAACGTTAACAATCACCCCGTTTGTACGGCAACTCCAACCAAACATGCATTCTAAAATCTAAAGGTCAGACAAGTGACAAACGGAAATATATCTTGAGACAAAAGACTTACACCTCGAGACTTTGAATTTTAATTGAAAGAGTCTGTGATATTTCATGTAAAGTTATAAAGTTTCAGATAAGCAGCAGAGTTTTCAACATGGTTTACTTCTCTTCTTACCATTTCCTTTTTTCTTTGTGTGTCTTTTTCTTGTTTCATCTAATACAGAAAGATTATTTTCAATATCCAAAACGTTCTTTAGCAGTTTGATGTATCTATCCTGTCCTGAAAATCTGTAAACGCAGGAACTTCCATGCCATATCCGCCACCTCGGTTTACAGCTATTCCCACAACGTCAACGTCTGCTTTACTGCCTGTCTTTGTTATGCATATAGCAGTCGGTTTTTGCTTGTTTATTTATGTTTAGTTCTTATTTAGTTATGTTTGGGTCATTTACATACATACATACATACATACTTTATTGAAATGCTCCCAATCGGGCTTTTCAGCATACAATTACAATCAGTAAAAATGTTAAAAACTCTATGTTAAGATCGCTATGTTACAAATAATGTTATAAATTAGAATAAAAAATATCTAAAATATGTGATTTCATTTTTCTTTTTTAAATTACTTAATGAAGGTATATGTTTAAATTCATCTGCAAGATTGTTCCAGATTTTCGTAGCTCTGTAATGAAACGTCCTCTGGCCTGAAGCAGTTCTATATAAAAAGGAATGTGTAAAGATTCTTTAGCACGGACTTGAAGATCATGTAACTCAAAGCGTTTCTTGAACTTGTTACATAAATAGCCGGGCGCAAGATTGTTCATGCACATTTAAATTAAATTGTTGTTTAGAAGTGCGATTGTAATAAAAACTGTCATGGCATCACTTGAAAGAGAACAGCCATGAAATTTAACCATACCCCGTTAATACGGCCAAATTGTTATGGCGCGTTGGTGACCGTGTTAACGGTGTTCCACTGTAGTGCATGTTATTGTTTATTATACGAAGCGCCTTCTCTCGAAACGTTAGACCTCCTATTCTGTATTTCGGCAGTTCGCCAATCATTTAGTGTTTTTGTTTTTGTTTTACTAATTAGGTCATTTCCTGGATTCAAAACCAAAGCGAGGAGTTCTTCCAAGTTGATTTAAATACAAGATTATTCCCGACCAGTGCCAAAGAACTGGACAAACGGCTGGAAAAATACAAGGTGTCAGCAAAGGTGTGTGTTTTTTCTATTAAATGTTTACAAATCGAATTTGAAATGGTTTATTGACTTGTGTAGTTTAAATGAATGAATGAACAGTAATCTTTAAAGCCTGGTTTTCATAAGCGACATAAGCGCAAGCAAAGGAGCTATGTGTCACGTGAAAATGAACTGCATGTTGTGTTATCTTGCGTTGCGTTACCAGTCGTCAATCTTTCTGCAGATTCTGCCATCTTGCATTCGCATGAAAGCGCGCGGTTACACGAAGGAGTATTTTGATTGGCCATACGTAATTAGACATCCAAAACTCCGTTGTGCTTGCGTTGTGTTCGATTTTCACGATTACAACACAAGCGCAAGCACAAGGAAAATGAAACGTTTTCATCCTTGTGCTTGCGTCAGTGCTTACGTTTGCGTCGAATCTGTTTCCACTGTGAAATAAGGACTCTTGTGCTTGCGCTTATGTTTGTGTCGCTCGTAAAAAAACAGGCTTAAATCAATAAAGGGCCACTCCACCCCAAAACAAGTGTTTCTTAAATGAAAGTCCATTGTCTCCTTACACGAGAATGGGTATTAGTTTTCTTCTAATCTTTTTAGTTTTAGAGAAATTTTGTTTTGTTTATCGTATTTTTGGTAAATTGAAGACCGCCATTTTTTTCCTGATTTCTATACAAAGAAATACTTCATAAAAGTATTCTTAAAAATATTCTTATTATCCCTTATCGCTGCCTCCATCCACGTGCATGACGAACATTCGTGTTCTTATGAGACGCTACCGCTGCGACTTTGATATTTCGCGCGTTGCTTTCATTCTCCATCTGACATGAAGAAGGACACATAGTCCGAAACGTCGTCCATGAATATACCCAAGTACTCTTACTTAAAGTGCCTATCTCACGTTTGGGTATTTTACATATTCGTAATATTTGGGTCCTCCTGAGCAAAATCATAATATATATTGTCAGCCGAACATTTCATCTTCATGGAGTTTTTCGCTGTTCATTCCAAACCAGTGATCCAAATCCAGGCATTCCAAACCAGTGAGAACTTAGCAGCTTTCATATTAATTCTGAATAGAAATCTTGCACAATTGACTAAGACCACGCTATTGTCATGCTATTATGAAGGGTTTCTTTATATAATGTTTGATGTCGTCTGAAAAATAATGGCAGCCATTGCCATCTATAATTTTAAAATTAAATAATTTCTATAAAAATAATAATTTCTAATAAATTCTATAATTTCTTATACATTTATAAATAAATAAATAAAGTTACATTTAAAATAGAGAAAGCGGTATGGAAGAGATGTTCTCATTGAGAGATGGTTTGAATTTAGAAATCAGTAAACTATCTCGCGTGTGGAGTTCAAAGTTGGAAGAAGAACGAGAAGAAGAAATAAAATACAAAAATAAAACACACGTGTCAATGCTGTGGTGCATTGTATCTGGGCCAAACACGGCGACATTTACATACGCGAATCTCAGAACACATGGGGGTTCGCCTTTGACCGGAAAGAAACGAGAACCACTTCCCTTTCTGCTATCCAGTCCCATACTCATTCTACCCATCACACTATTACTCCTCATATTTTTTCTTCTCGTTCTTCTTCCAACTTTGAACTCCTCAGTCGAGAGAGTTTACATATTTCTAAAGTTACATTTAATAGTTTTTTCTCTCCTTGATAAACCTTGTTTTTTTAGGTTGCAGAAGACGCTGTGAAGAAACACCTTGAAGCTGCCGAGAGCTTGATGATTACGGAAAGCGGCGAGAAAGCAGCTCTTAGAGTTGTAACGGACGAACTGAAAATTGTGTATGAACGATTTAAGACCTGCCTTGCTGATTATGAAGTGTTTTTATCCATGTGCTGTACGTTTTACCAAAGTGTCGAAAGGGTAAGTGCAGAGTACTATTTTGTTCCATGTTAAAATGCATGGCCGTACGTTACCACGACATCACCTTGCTTATGCGCGAATCAAATAAAAAGGTCAACACCCCCGGGTATACCCCCTGGCATTTGGATTTTTTTATTTTATAAGCTTAAAGTGTCTATGAAGTGAAAAATTCGCCAGCATTTTTTTGCTTTAACGGACAAAGTACCACGGCAAGAGCGTACACTGAAAATTTCAAGTGAATCTGCTGCATAGTCTTCGAGATATCAACTCTCAAAGTTTGGCATGGCTAAATGTTTTGGTGAAATCTTAAACGCGCGGTTCATTGTCTTGTGACGTATGCAGGTGAACTATGCATATAAAGAACAATGGACTTGAACATTAATGATCCACCTGCATACGTCATATACCACATATATTCAATCGCAGTCTTTCCCTATTTTGTAACGTTAAACTATGCCAATGGACAAACTTTGAGAGTTGATAGATCGAAGACTATGCAGCAGATTCACTTGAAATTTTCAGTGAACGCTCCTGCCGTGCTACTTTGTTCGTTAGAGCAAAAAAAAATGCTAGCGATTTTTTCACTTAATAGACACTTTAAATTGCCCACCTATGTTCTTTTCTCCCGTTGAAAAAATTGGAGATCAAATGCTCCACCCTCAACGATACTATTCAACATATCGAAAGAAAATTAACAAATATTCATTTAATGCAAAATCTGTGAACATTTCTTTATTGAGTATAGACATGGACAATGAACATTTCAGTGAACACTTATCTTCAAACACTTGTTTTATACAATAAAAATTGAAGACAAACCGTGATTTGACGTGAGCTGACGTGAGCTGTGCGTCTGTCCTCTATTAGTAGAAACTGACCATGGTCTATTACAAATGCTGCATTCTGATTGGCTACTCAACCGTTGTCTATTCGTGATAGACAACGTTTGGGAAACGCGCTCAAAACAATTGCAGAAAACTCTCGTTTTGGGGAGTTTTTGGATACTTTTTTGGATAATGCATGATTTGTAATAGTCCACTAATTTGTTTCCACTAAAACAATTAGACAACTCGTCCTCGTTGTCTATGAGCGGAATAGTCAACTCAGGCTTCGCCTTCGTTAACTATTCGCTCATAGACAACTCGGACTCGTTGTCTAATTGTTAAATAGATCATGGCTAACAACCAATAAGAATGCGCATAGTAAACAGATTATTGTATAATTCTACATTGCCTACGCGGCACAACATTTTGATATCACTATTTAGTTCATCTCTCCATTTTATTCCCTGCAGCTCTCAAATTTGCTCAGTCAGATGGTTCATCAATTCAGCAGTACAAAGTCAACATCGGATCTAACCAAGGCTCAGTTGATGCTTCAAGATCACCTGGCCTCGTATGATACCGTGTTGGATCATTACAACTATACTGTGAGCTGTGGTCACGATATCTTGAGTAAATCTGAGAATGATAGTGCTGTGAGTGTGTCGCGAGAAGAAATCAAGCGTTACGTTGATCAGGTCGAGAGTAGAAAAGAGGAATGGTTGAACCTCTGGGAACACCACAGGACAAAACTCGAAGAGAGCATTAAATTGTGCGAGTTTGAACAGAACATTAATCAGGTAGATCTAAGATGTTTTCCCTGTAACTTGAAAGATTGTTTCCTTAAAGGTCAACTATATCTTTTGAGGTTCTATTTTCCTCCGAAAGAGATATCATCTAACTTTGTAAAAGTGAAGAAAAAATGAATTTCATGATATAGCGCAGGATTTATTGAGGAGTATTTCTTCGGATCTGTTGTTGCACGACCGCGTTTTGAGAAGAATGGCACTATTACCGGCATGACGTCATAGTGTCATACTGGTAATAGGTTTATTTAACAAAATAATATTCCAGTGCTTGATATTTGGTTTGTCACTTATCACTCACACAAGAGTAAACAGTATTCCAAACTTCACTAAAATAAAACCAACATATACTGTATTTCTCGCCGTATGACGTCATTATGACATCACATACCGGTAGTACCAGGCTTTCTTCCGACGCGGTCGTTGTTCAACTAAGTTTAGCAAAAGGGCTGAAAACTCGATCTTTAACAGATCATAAAAGTAGAACCGAGTAACCAATTTCGATTATTTCTTCGGTTTTGAATTGAACTTTTTAAATTCTAACGAAAAAAAGATAAACTTCAAAAGGTATAGTTGACCCATACCTTCATAACCTCGAAAAATATGATTTTTAAAAACTGCTTAAAACCACCATTAACGTATCTGAGAATACTTTTTATCCAAAAGTGAGACTGGTTTTGCTCAAAAGGGGGGAACTGTAGAACTGTAGTCGAAAAATAAATAATATTTAAATCTATCACACTCGTTATACATCGATTTATTTTGTTTTTTCCTCATGAATTAATATCATTAATTTTATCATTTTATTATCATTAAAGTTTATTCAATTGTTTCTAATATTTTAACTAATGTGAACTGATAATATATCCTTTCATTTTAATATTGTTTCTTAGGTCAACATTGACATTGAAGAACACAACAGAATGTTACTGCAAGTGAACAATACATATGGTAGCAATTTAATGGACAGTGTTTCCCTTCTTAAAGATTCTGATGTCTTCTTGGAATCCGTCAAGGTTTGAAGACCCAATTCACTTCACTTTACCTTACTTTAAGCTACTCTACTCTACTCTACTCTACTCTACTCTACTCTACTCTACTCTACTCTACTCTACTCTACTCTCCTCTCCTCTCCTCTCCTCTCCTCTCCTCTCCTCTCCTCTGCTCTGCTCTACTCTACTCTACTCTACTCTACTCTACCCTACCCTACTCTACGCTACTCCACTTCACTTTTACTTCACTAACCTATACCTCATCTCACTCCACTTCATTTCTCCTCTATCCACCTCGTCTCAACGTCCCCTTCATCCTTTCCAGCCAACAGACGATGCTGTAACTCAACTTATGGCCGATGCTGATGAACTTGTGAGAGAGAAGCACCACGATGCCCCAAACATTCAAAGACAAGTTTCTTCAGTCGAAAAACGATGGCAGAGATTTCTTACAAATGTCGAAGAATATCGAGGGTTATTGGAAGCTGCGATAGAGTTTCATCAACTTTACGAGCAGGTTTGTAACTCATCTAACTATATTCATGAAATCTCATTGTCGTTGTTCCTTAGATCTCAGAGACTCAGAGACGTGTAAAACATAAAGAATGTGAAAACCCTCAGGCTTCGGGCCTTCGTTGTTAACAACGAACTGATATACTATAAATTAAATTCTTGAAGGTTTGCATGGTGGTGATTAATAATTATGAAAACATTTGTGGAAATACCATGTAGATAATTTAATAATTGTAATTTTATTACTAATTTTAATTTGATTACGTAATTCTTGCACGCGCGCGCCCTACCGTTAATTACCGTTGATTACCGTTGAGTTAGCATTTACAAATGTCGTGTAATATGACGTGATTCAACACTCACTTCTTTAGTTTGCTCTGATGAAGTCTCGAGTCCTACGAGACGAAAGCTCAGCTATTAAATTATCTACATGGTGTTTCCACAAATGTTTTCATAATGATATACTATAGTTTAATTAATGGCTAGACTTCATAGAACAGCTAATCTTTAATAGCATTATATCATACATATGTTTACATGAATGGAAAATTGAATACAAGAAATACCTAAGACTAAGTTAAATTTTAAGTACTGTTTAATAAACGATTTCAGATTTAAAACACGAGGGCGTAGCCCAAGTGTTTTAGATCTGATCATAGTCAATCGAGATATGGTCTGGAAACTCAGCTAAAGTCTTTGTTCTTTCTTTTTGTTCGTCTTTATGCAATTTTGTGCACGGTCACTGAACTTATTGTATTTTAGTATACTGAAGCAATCATCCAATAGAATCGTTTGGGTTTAATCGCTCAACCGTGTTGTTTAAATATTAATAAACCTAAAACAAAGGATGTGCACGGTGTAAGGTACGGTTCAACATCAAAACGTAGCTCATTATAATCGCTTTGAAGTTTGCCGAGTTTCCAGACCATATCTCGATTGACTATGATCTGATAAAACACGTGCTGCGAGTTTATTAAACGGCTTCAAAAACGACCCATTTGATAAGTTCATTGGCGTAGTAATTTTGAAAATCAATGTTGTCTAAGTCGAGAAAATCAAAGATAAAGTTTATGTAAATTAGGATGAAATTTATCACATTTAAAACCACCGTCATGCCACTGATTTCCTTTGTCTATATTTCATGAATTATTAATGAGTTTTGGAAATAATTGAATATGAATAAAATTGAAATAATTGAAATTGAATTGAAAAATAAGAAGAATTGAAAAAATTGAAAGGAAAATTGAAAAATTAAAAATAAAGAATTGACAATGAATAAGTTATACTTAAAAGTCAACCTATAAGTAATGGTTAAAACATCGATCGCGAATATTTTAACGAACTTGTAAAATGAGTAGAATATATGATGCATACTTTGTTTGGAAGTTGTAGAAACGGTACAAACAAATTATTTGAACTCCGAAAAAGCTTAATTTGCGCAAGTTAACTTTGATAAAACATTGATGTTTTATTAATTAATGTTTTATCTTGTGTTAAAGATGCTGATTAAATATTAATTTCTTTTGAATTTTCTTCATGAATTATTAATGAATTTTTATACAACTACTCTTAAAGCTCTCCGTACTTATATTTGGACGAGTACATGTTGGATTTCTCAGCTTAAGCGATGATTCTTTAACCTATGGTAAAAGAGATCTTAATGGATGCTGTGACTGAGTTTTTATCTTATAAAATATGCGCCTATATCACTTCTCTATAATAGATCGTAGATTGAATAAAATTCAGATAAATATTTCCTTTTATAACACCTGATGTGCTCATAAATCGAAAGACCATATGCTAATTTAGGTAAAAGAAGAGACACAAACTTATCTTTTTAATATTTTTATACACTATAAATTGTTTGCTACTCAAGCTTTAACGCAAACTCAGACGAGAATCGAACTAAGCTTCAAACCACATTTAATATATTCTGATAAAGATATACAGACATATCTAGTACACAACGCAGCTTTCGTTCTGCCACCTGAGTTCTGGTAGCTTATTGGTTTAGAGTGGTTCGATTCTCGTCTGCGGCTCAGAAACATTTTTACATTTTTAATATATTTTTATACACGTTATTGTTTTTCAGTCGATCACATGGGTTACTGACAGTGAACATTTCCTGAAGACCACGCAAACCGATGCGCAACAATGTCGATCTGTAGAACAAGTTGTGAAGCTGCTCAACCATGTTGCTGGTTTCGTGAAACCGGACTTCGAACGGCAAGACGCTCGACTACAGAAGCTCGGAGAATTAGCTTCGAAGATGGGCATAGGACAGCAGAGGAAGGAGATACGAGACTTAGTGTCCAAACAAAAACGCATCTTCCAACTGTTCAAGCGCCTGGAACGAAAATTGCGACGCATGGCGGACGACATAAAACAGTGTGAAGCCGAAGGCACAGAAATCAAGGTGAGAGCATGGAAAAGGTGAAATTTATTATGTCAAATTATATGCATGACAAAATTACTACATTCTGATTGGTGGAGAGGAGTACAATTATTTCATTAATTGTACTGCAGTACAATGGTGGAGGCTATTTCAGATACGGTAGAGCACCTAGTCACCAGGACTTTGGTGATTGTTTATATAACATATATGCTTCGTTCTTTAAAAAACCCGCTTTAAATTTCTGTTTCGATTCAGTAATAACCCTGATTTTAACAACCCTGCTTTTCTGAATCGAAACAGAAATTTAAAGCGGGGTTTTTAAAGAACGAAGTATATATGTAATATAAACAATCACCAAAGTCCTGGTGACTAGGTGCTCTACCGCAGTACAATTGATGATTTTCTCAAAACAAACAAAATGGCAGCTCAAATTTTGTCATGCATATAATAAACAAGTAATCATATGATATTTCTCGTATAATTAAAGTGCCCGTGCAGCCCTTTCGTTTTTTAGTTATCTGTATAGAGGATCAAAAAATAGCTGATAAGTTATTTTACAGTTTTTTATTTGGACTTTTCGTTTAGAAGATATTTTGCATCCAAATTAAGAAATGTAAGCAAATTCCGATTAAAAACCGAAAACGTATTTCTGCCAATTCTGGAGTCTGGAAACTAGGTTGTGACGTCATTTAAGAGATGGGTCCAGGATCTTCCCAGCTTCGTAAACAAACGAGCTCGATTCCGATATTATACTATAAAATGTATCGTTTATGTTGAACTATTCAATCATGCCAGACAGATATGCAGTGTATGGATGTTCTAATGAAGCGAATTTGAAAGAAAAATATCTGTCCATCGTATTCCTTACTTAAACGATACCTTACTTGACCGATTCCTTACTTGAACGATACGCAGACAGTAAAGATGAATATCACATAGAGAACTTACAGTGTGTTTAATACAGTGTTTACAAGTTCCCCAAGGCAAAACATACATTCGTCTCTTAAATGACGTCACAGTGTGGCTCGTTCCAGGCCTTTATAATTGGCGGCTTTTTTATATAAATACCAATGTTTAAAGAGTGATATCTTCCAAACGAAAAGTCCAAATCAAAAACTATAAATTAACTTGTACGCTATTTTTTCATCCTCTATACAGATAACTAAAAAACGAAAGGGCTGCATAGGCACTTTAAGTGTGTATCTTTATGCCGCCATTTTGTGTCATTCTGGAGTTTGCTTGACGGCTCAGACTCGATGTCCAGCGCGGATTTCTTTTCAATTTTGACGTCATTGGTTGCAAGGAACAAAAGACAAGCACTCAATGACGTCAAAATTGAAAAGAAAAACCACCGCTGTTTTTGAGCCGTCGAACAAACTCTACAATGGCGGCGTCCAGAAGCATAAAATACGAGAATGAAAACGTTATTTCTCGAGTACAAGAACAGATATCGTAAAACTATTAACATTTCTAAACATTATACTTAAAGGTCTTAATTTATTATACTTAATTTATTTATTGGGTACAGTTCCCCTTTAAAGATATCATACCAATTATACAAAGTTTGATTACGAAATTTCTTGAAATAAGGATTATCGTACGTGTAAATTTTAGGACTAAAATGGACGAGTTTTGACGTCATAGCCTCGATAAGCTTGGCTACGACGTCATAACCTGTTTTTTAATTGACGCGTAAAATACAACTCCTTTCTCAACGAATTTTGAGATGACATTTCGCATGATTACTAACTGCCGACACATGGACGATCGCCAAGCTCATATCGTCAAGAAAATAATTCCGAGTCCAGGAATCGAACCTGTAACCTTCTGATTGCTGGTTTGACGCTCTAACCATTGAGCCACCGAGACTCAGATGGAGAGCGAAGGTTACGATGATATACTGGTTCGATTGATATATTATGTACTGCCTATGCGGCAATCACTATATATCAGTAATGCTTCGATGTGTTGCATCCAAGTTGCATCCAAGCATTATTGATATATAGTGACTACCGCATAGGCAGTACATATATCAATCGAAGCATTGTAACCTTCGCTCTCCTTCTGAGTCTCGGAGTCCGGCAATCAGAAGGTTACAGGTTCGATTCCTGTCCGGGACTCAGAATAATTTTTCTGAGCATACGAACTTGACGATCGTCCATGTATCGTCTGTCTACTCCAAGCTCTCTCACATTCACTACAATCGCGGAGTGATGGAGGCCTGGCTGGTCTGTTACATGCACATTACTAACTGGCAGTAACTGCGGTGATCACTTTAAGATCATTTGACAAAAGGAAGGCATCTTTTTTCATCGGAGAATGACTTTAACTGTTTCTTGTTTATTATTTTCTTAACATTTCTTGCTAGGTTGAATTTTCAAGCCCTGAGGTGTCTGATGATGAAATCCTTCAATCCGAGTCTCCCTTACCTGACCTAAATACCGCGCTCGCGACATCGAGTGGGCAGTCTATTGTCATGACTGTGGATCGAATCAGCGGTTTTAAGCGGAAATCTGGCGAAGACTTGGACGAAGAGCTCGAGTATGGCAAGAAGCCTCAAGTTACGATAAGTGTACGAAGTGATACGATCGTCAGTCCCGAAGCCGAACGACAGATAGGATCGATCGTGGAGTCGGAGATTGAAAAATGGATTCCGAGGGACATCGAGGAAGGACAGGAACGAGAGGTCGTTGTTCGAATTCAGGACCACATTCAACAAAGTTTTCCCGATTTTTGGTCGACGGAAGGACTCGAAGCTGTTCGGCGGGAAGTCGGACCTACGTCGACTGTCGGGCCGGTTTATCGACAGCACGTTGAGATAGAGACGAACCTCGAAGTGGAGACAACTCCGGTCGTGTTGGCCGAAGAAGAACCGGAGAAAACCGAGTTTACACGAAAACGAACGTGGCGAACCACGACACGCGAGACGACCACGAGTGTCAGGAAAGAGACGAGGACTGAACTCGAGGTATTTGTAGCCCAGAAGACAAGAAGGACTGGGGACTATTTTCCTGACGAACAGCCGACGTCAGAGACTTTAGAAATCCAAGTGAATTCGCGTTCACTTGTAAGTGGTAATATACCGGCTGCGTTGATTTCGAGAGCCCTTGAGCCTGATGACAGCGGTAAACACACAGAGCTTGTGATTGTCGAAGGTCAAGTGACGCAACCTGAGCCGTTGGAAGAAACTCAAAAAGAAATCAAACGCTCGAACGAGGAGATCTGTCTTAAAATTGAGAACGCTTTGGGACACCAAGGAAGGTATGTTTTGTCTTTTTCCCACCTATGTCCATTATATAATATATGCAGTAATATTTGGGTTATAACCCGAGCGATGATCGAGGATGAGCATGAAATCTTGTTGGTCAGCAGTCACATTAATTAATTAACTAGATAACATCAAGGGAATCGAGGTATATAATTGTCAGAATTTTTTCACTTAACCATGCAAATAACCGCTAACCCTAACCCCCCGCCTAATGAGTTTTGTAACCCTAATCCCCACCTTAAGTGTCTTCCTAACCCTAACCTCCACCTCGATTCCCTTGATGTTACCCAGTTAATGTGACTGCTGACCAACAAGATTTCATGCTCATCCTCGATCAATAAAGAAATACCTAATGGTTTCCGTGTTTGGATACTGTGATCCAAACACGCGGGAAGTTGCGAGACTGGAGAAAAGCGTAAAGCGTTTTAGCTTTTCGAAAGTCGTAAAGCGTTTTAGCTTTTCGAAAGTCGAGCAACTTCCCAAGTGTTTGGATCACAGTATCCAAACACGGAAAAGCCATTAGGTATTTCTTTTATAAAATAATACAAGAGAACGAGCAGCAAAACGTAACGAAATTTTTGGTGTGAAATTTCCGTGTTTGGATGGCTTGATCCATACACGGGTATTGCCTATCACAGCCTGCGTAGAAAATACATGTTATTTTATAATTGAGATTCCGTATTTCCGTTATGAGTTTTTGATGGTGCAAAGTCTTAAGAACGTTGTCTTCTTTCAGATCTGATTTAATTCAACCAGGAGGGACAGTCTCCGTGCCACGACATGCAGGCTCTGTGTCTGTGTTTCGAAACCCTCCCGCCGTCACCGAGTTTATATCACCTGGTCAACAACAGGACGACGTCTTTTCATCTCCAAGCACAGACAGCAGCGAAGCGTTCATTGATGCTCCGAAGTTTAAACCAGTCGAAATCGTGGTTCAACTCCCAGGTGGTGATGATGAACAAGTACAAGTTGCTGGAGAGCAGTTTAGTGAGGTGTTTCAGGAACTAATTGATACTGAGAAAAATTACGTAAATGCCCTTGAAAATGTTAAGGTATATAGCGTTCTATCTCGTTTTAATGCCGTACTATTTTTTTCTCATTGCACTCCACTCCGCTCCACTCCGCTCCACTCCGCTCCACTCCGCTCCACTCCGCTCCACTCCACTCCACTCCACTCTACTCTACTCTACTCTACTCTACTCTACTCTACTCTACTCTACTCTACTCTACTCTACTCTACTCCATGTGTTATGGTGTGATGTGGTATGGTGTGGTGTGGTATGGTATGGTGTGATGTGGTGTGGTATGGTATGGTATGGTATGGTATGGTGTGGTGTGGTATGGTATGGTGTGGTGTGGTATGGTGTGGTATGGTGTGGTGTGGTGTGGTATGGCATGGCGTGATATTGGTATGGTATACACTGTGCCGTAGCACATATGCTACGCTATGCTATCCTATGCTATGCTATGCTATGCGCTGTGCTTTATATATTGACATGTGCTACAAGTTTACTACCATTTATTGTTTTTTTCAAGAAATACATGGTGGCAGATTTACCTGAAATAAGCGAAGACTCGAAGACAACCATCTTCATGAACATTAATGAAATTGCAGATTTTCACAAAACGTAAGCCATTCAGATATTCATTAGACTTGATGTACTAAGAAATTTACGTGTTAAATTGTCTATCTTGGCAGGTTTTTGATCGAACTAGAGAGCTGCAAGAAAACGCCGGTTTCAGTTGGAAAGGTGTTTGTCAAGTCGGTAAGATCAGCTGAGTGTTGAGGGAGAATTCATACCATGTATATGGGCTTTGAAATTGTCGTATTTCAGAATCGCGGTTGTCATGAATTTATCATTATTTAAAGGGAACTAACACGCGTTTACTGATCTCTACATAAAGACTGGATCGAGCAACTATTGTTCAGAAAATGAAGCCGGAAGTAGCTCGTGGCGGCCATCTTGATGGGACCACGTTATATATAGTTCTACTATCGACGACAGAGACTATCTGTTGATAGCGAAGTGTATACCAGTTAGCAGCTACTTATTCATTTAATAGCTTACATAATGAGTACATATGATCAGGTACCGATGGGAAAACAGTGATATATCAACCAAAACTAATTATACGAAAAGTTATACTAATTATACGAAACTTGGTAAAACATCTAACCAAAGACAGATCTGTCTTCTGTAGTAAAATCATGAGATATTTAAAAAATCAAATTTTCTATTATTATTTGATTCAGCTTGTGGTCTGTACTTACCCTGGAGATAAGTTTATGATTTTACTACAGAACACAGATCTGTCTTTGGTTAGATGTTTTACCAAGTTTCGTATCATTAGAACTAGTTTTGGTTGATATATCACTGTTTTCCCATCAGTACCTGATCATATGTACTCATTATGTAAGCTATTAAATGAGTGAAGTTTCATCCATTTCATCTGTAGCAAAATTCGAAATTAGAATCAGCTATTATTTCTAAAAGAAAACATTATCGTAAGAGTTAGGGTCAGTATTAGGTTCAGGGTTAGGGTAAGGATTAAGGTTAGGTTTGGGGTTAGGACTATGTGTTAAATTCGGGATATTTATATGAAACGTCAGCCTATTGAATTATTAACTAACTGGTATACACTACATGAATGTAGCTTTCATTTAATACCATATATAGCGTATTACGTGGCATAAATTGTGTGTTGTACCCATGAATTGTTTTTACACATATCGACCACATTTTAGCCCATATTCACGTATTTGCCACCTGAAGTGTAAATAATTTGAGGTAAACGTTAAACAATATTTCTAGGAGAAAGAGCTTGACCATTACGTCACGTTTCGGGAGAAGAAGCCTGAGTCCGACTTAATCCTGCTGGAATTTCCAACAACACTGTTTCAGGTACATCAATAATAGTTACTCCGAATTCAAGACACCGAGAAGCGAGTTGAAAAAACCCGATATTTGTTGATTTTCGGCTTGTTGATTTTTATCATTAAAAAGGAACTGTAGTCAAATCATAAATTACTTTTAAATAAAAGGCATTTAAAGTACCTATCCGGAGAATGGGAATTTACATATTCGTAATCTTTGGGTTCTACCCAACCTCGTTCCCAGGGCATTATGTCTCCACGGCGGAAGGTCGGCGAAAACGGCCCTGGGATCGGCTGGTCCATTCTATAATGCGATTGGCGTCACAAAACTCAATTAATTCAGCTGAGTATAATTTATTCATCTAAATCTGAATGCTGTCTTCAAATTTTACAGAAATTAGAAGTGATAGCTTTCGCTAAATTTGATATATGCTTCTTCATACCTTTTGTAAGAGATAACCACGGATGTATGGTGGATTATTAAGCTTGTTAGCTGCTTTTATGCCGACGAATGCTGACATGAACAACTCTGAAGAGCATTGAACATTTCGCCATTATTCAGGTCAACAAAGTAGACAAAGGCAATGGAACAAAGACCACAAAAATTATCATATCTAAACACCCAGATATTCTGGGTGTCATGTGACCAGCCGATCCCCACCCAGGGCCATTTTCGCCGACCTTCCACCGTGGAGGCAAAATGCCCTGGGAACGAGGTTGGGTTCTACCAAGAAGAAATGTAATATATCTTGTCGTTCGAAAATTTCATCTTCATGCCTTTATCCCTGCTAAAGTTGATTTACTATTCTCAGGAAATGACGTCAAAGCAGGGACACGCGAAGTCATTGCACACTAATTCAACAGTGAAATACAAAGAAAGTTTGGCTCTGAACGTTAAACACATCTCTTTAGACCAAATTCGCTCAACTTCCCAAACTTACATTGCGTTTTACTGCTGAGTCAATGTGCAATGTTTTTGCGTGTCCCTGCTTTAACTATAATATTTAGAAATGTTAATAGTTTTACGGTATCTGCTCTTGTACTCGAGAAATAACGTTTTCATTCTCGTATTTTATGCTTCTGGACGCCGCCATTTTAGGTTTTCTCGTCGGCTCAAAGTTGATGCACAGCGGTGGGACAATGTTAAAAGAGATGACTCAAAAGGACACTCCCATTTTCAAGAACTAGTCTAATCCTAAAACTAATCCTAACCCTAACCTTCATATTAACCTTAAAACTAACCCTAACCTTAGCTTACCCTAACCTTAGCTAACCCTAACCTAACAAAAATAAAGACCATTAGTCATTTCCACAGCGGCGGATTTTCTCAATTTTGACGTCATTGAATACTTATTTTTGTTTTTGTTCCTTGTACTCAATGACGTCAAAATTGAAAAGACCCCCGCTGTACATCGAGTTTGAGCCGTCGAACAAATTCTAAAATGGCGACGTCCAGAAGCATAAAATACGAAAAATTGTTAACATTTCTAAACATAACACCCGAAGGTCTTTGATTTAAACATTATTTGTGTTTTTACCACAGTTCCCCTTTCACTCTTTCCTGTCCGGCCCAATCAAAAGGGGTCATAGAAGACCCCCGAAGTCGTCAATCGAAAAACACGGCACACGGTAACGCAAGATTAAAAATTGACACACGCCAAGTTTGATTTGATTTCACAAACAACTCTGCGATTGGTGGCATTTTTAATTTTCATGATGCTACGCGGGCGTGTAAGATGGTCTTTTCTAGGAAAATGGAAGTTTTTCAACCTGATTTATGATAATTAATGCTAATTTATATTAACATAATGCGTCTTGTTCGTAAAATTCAAAAGCATTGGTAACAGCCGCTTTATTGGGCTTTCCGAAAAGGTATAGGTTTCGCAACAGTTATGGATATTTCCCGAGATATCAATAGAACAAAGAGGTAGTTCAAACTTGGATGTTTTTCAGCCGGACAGGAAAGAGTTAAAGTGTTATTGAAACGAAAATTAAGTTTTATTACTTGATTTTCTGAAAATTTTCTGAGATATGAAAGAGCTCTAAATTACCATTCCTCGTTATTTTAGGAGTTCGTTTAAATACCTAAAATTTAATTTTCTTTTCATAAACACTTCAAAAGTGAGTTAAAATATATTATTTGATTTTCCCTTTCAGAAATTGAAGTCCCACATCGAAATTCCTTCATTGGAATCCCTGCTGGATGAACCGATAAAGCGAGTGTATGAATACAGAACGTATTTGACGAAACTAGTTGAGTATGGAGAACTGTTGCCAGATAATATCAGCGAACTTAAGGTAAAATCACTTACGCCATTCACCACGTGTGATCATTTTCGTCCCAGTCCCTTCGTTTCTCTTAGCTCGGTGCACAACAAATCTATAGGGTCTCCGGAGGCACTCCCATTTTTTAAAAATTTAATGGCCAGTCTTTCAACTGTTTTAGGAAGCTAAAGAGATGGTTGACGCTTTAATAACGAGAATGGAGAACCCTTCAAGGTGAATGTCTATTAACATTGAACCAAATAAGTTGTGTTAAACTGCGCAGGGGCGTACCGTGCGGGGGGGTGTGGGGGGGGGGGGGTGTGACACCCCCCCACTTTTCACTGAATTCGTCGGTAAAACGCGGAGTCGGTCGGTAAAGCCTGGCATCGTCGGTAAAACCGATTGGTCAGACCGGAAGTCGTCATATTAGATCGTTGGTAAAATTGACTTAATCGACTGTTTAAACTTTGTCGGTTGTATAAAATTCGATTTAATTGCATGGGTTAATGTTAATGTTACAAACCTCCCTTTTTCCGATTTCCGATCCATTGAACTATGATCGCTGCAGAATTAGATGAAAAAGTTTGCTCAAATTGCTGCAAATTGTCTTTCCGAGCTTCTAGATTTCAAAATTTTCCGGGGAAGGACCCCCGCACCCCTCTAAAAATGTGGTCACTGATTACCTACTTGTCGACTTCAGCCCCCCCCCCCCCCCCCCCCCAACTTTAAATCCGCTCCTACGCCTCGGCGCCCACGTGTTCGTCGGTAAAACTAAGACGATACACCCCCCCATCCAAAATGGTCACGGTACGCCACTGTCTCTGCGTATACTCGCGTAAAAACGTAATGTTGTGGTGCCAACTGTGAACAATGTTGTGCTGCCAACTGTGAACAATGTTGTGCTGCCAACTGTGAACAATGTTGTACTGCCAACTGTCAACAATGTTGTGCTTCCAACTGTCAACAATCTTGTGCTGCCAACTGTCAACAATGTTGTGCTGTTAACTATGAACAATGTTGTGCTACCAATTGTGAACAATGTTGTGCTGCCAACTGTCAACAATGTTGTGTTGTTAACTATGAACAATGTTGTGCTACCAATTGTGAACAATGTTGTGCTGCCAACTGTGAACAATGTTGTGCTGCCAACTGTGAACAATGTTGTGCTGCCAACTGTGAACAATGTTGTACTGCCAACTGTCAACAATGTTGTGCTGCCAACTGTCAACAATCTTGTGCTGCCAACTGTCAACAACGTTGTGCTGTTAACTGTGAACAATATTGTGCTACCAATTGTGAACAATGTTGTGCTGCCAACTGTCAACAATGTTGTGCTGTTAACTATGAACAATGTTGTGCTACCAATTGTGAACAATGTTGTGCTGCCAACTGTCAACAATGTTGTGCTTCCAACTGTCAACAATCTTGTGCTGCCAACTGTCAACAATGTTGTGCTGTTAACTATGAACAATGTTGTGCTACCAATTGTGAACAATGTTGTACTGCCAAGTGTGAGTGTGATGAGTGTGATAAACGTAACACTTGAAGATCTTTGATTCAAATATTATTTCTTCCTACAGTTCGCCTTTAAACAGTCCGTTGATTTCCAGCCATGTGACAGAACTGGATAAAGATGCCAAACGTCTTCCTGTTACAGTGAACTTCAAGGCCAGCCTGCCTGATGAAATTTCTGTCAAAAAAGGAGATCGCGTGTCCATTCTTAAAGTTCCATCCAAGTCAAACGACAGAGTTTTTGTGGTAAAATTTCGCAGTGACGGATCAGAAGAGTCGAGAGGATGGCTGCCGAAAGACGTCTTGGATTCAAAGCCTGAAACACCAGATTCCACCGAAGGTGAGGTTTATAGGCCTAGTTGATAATTAGCCGTGTCGTGCCCGATTGAAGTTCACCTTATAGACTGAGTAAAGGGTTTTACTGTCATTGTTCTTTTGTTGCCTGCTTTTACCGTTTTACCATTTATATTAACAGCCTCATCGACATTATGACCCTCAGTAAAAAGAATTAATGTCGAGATATTTTCTGGTATATTACGCTGACCCACACTGTAAAAACAGATTGGTTAAAACAACCAATTTCTTCGGTTGTCTCAGACTCATCAATTACCAAAATATTTGGTTAGTTTAACCATTCAAATTGGTTAAATTCAAATTGAGTCTGAGACAACCTATCAAATTGGTTGTTTCAACCAATCTGTTTTTACAGTGCATTCCGTAGCGCTTATGGTAAACCGGTTACGAAAGGGGTTCGGTAAATACGTACCTAAAATGAACACGTTTTGTGATTGGCTACATGGACCAAAAGTGGTCGTTAGGGTTAGGACATTGGTTTCTTTGTTGTTGATTCTATTGTTTTATTGTTTTAATCAACAAATCACAAAAATTGTTCGTATTGGTACGTGGCGATCCAAGGGGTTAACAGTACTACTCGTGTAAGATATATTACATATTATATTACAATTCTTACAATTAGTAATAAGATAAACAACTCCAGCTGGTTATGGTAAACGATCACCATCCTATAATTGTTTATTATTGAGTGATATTACTGCAAAGAAATCCTTCACAATAGGCTAAAACCACGCTTTTGTCATGCTATTGTGAAGGGTTTCTTTGTGTAGTGTTTCTATCACTCAATGACGTAAAAAATTAGACCCCATCCAGCGGCGGATCCACTAGGGTTTGTTGAAAGGGGGGCGCACATGAAGAATCAGCATGTTGTGGTGTATGTTTGAGGCGTTCCACTAGAGGGCTTTTCCCCCATTTTTAATTTTGCAAAGCCCAGAAGTGCTTTTCCGGCGACTTCTGATAACAAATTTTGCGAAATTAGGGCACCACGCCGTTGCTAAAAATGCACGATTACAAAGGGGCATCAAAATTATGAAACACTTTAATATAAACTCAGAAGTACTCAGACAAACTCAGAAAAACTCAGAAGTAGAACCATTGACATGGTAAAAAACAGAACACACTTGTTTGCGGGATTTTAAGGGGGGGGGGGGGGGGGGGCGACCGCCGTGTGCGTCCCTGGATCCGCCACTGCCATCCACACGTATACGTTTTCCTAGCGTTTTCATATTGTTTCAGGTAATAGGACCATTGTTTTCTGTTCCCCTGAGGACTGAGAACAATATAACAACGCTATGAAAACGCATACGTGTGGACATGGCCTTAATGGAACGACCGCATTCGCACGCAATCAGAATAAAAATGGCGACCTTCAATTTACCAAAAAGCAACAACTAATTATCGTGCGTTATATTGTTGTTGTTTTTTTAATCGAATGCAACCAAATGTTATAACAAACGTATTGTTTAACACAACTCATATTTTTTCCAACTCATTTCCTTTCAGAAACCGAGGAAATCGACAGATCGAAAGCAAACCTCCAGGACAGAGCTCCTGTATTCCCGGAACAGACAATACAAATCAATAAAGATGTACTTTTGGAGTCCCCTCTTCCTAACGGTGACATTCCTTCGGAATGCAGACCTCGTGATGAAACACCAATTAGTAGCGAGACGACGATACAACTGCCAGCGGCAACCTCCTTCCAACCAGTCAGCATAGTCATCCCACTTCAAGATGGCGCTCCAAACTTAAAACCAGTCGAATTCATCGTTGATGGCGAGGCGACCTTTGAACCTGCCGCTTTTGTGCAGCCGCTGTCCAGTATAGACGCTGTTGAAGGCGACGACGTCAGGTTCCATTGCCTCACTTCCGGTTCACCACCACTCGAGGTGAACTGGCAGCGAGGCAACAAGCCAATCTCGACCACTGATCCCAAATACTGTATTGAAAGCGAACAAAATATAATGACATTGCTGGTGAAAGAGGCGACGCCCGACGACATCGGCGAATATCGCTGCACAATCGGAAACGAACGTAGCCAAGCGAGCAGCGAAGCTCGTTTGAATGTGACGGAACACCCGTCGAAGTGGGTTCCACCGGAGTTCACCAAAGTGCCAGAGGATGTCCAATCGATTGCAGGAAACACTGTGAGGTTCGAAGCGAGACTTTCAGGAAGACCAGAGCCTGAGTTTATGTGGCTAAAAGACGGCGTGACATTGCAGCCGAACACTCGGTATAAGATGGAAGACGAAGATGGCACCCTCAGCTTAACTCTCCTCAACTGTACGCCCGACGACTCCGGGGAGTACACTCTAGAAGCGAAGAACAACGCAGGTTTGGCCACGTGTGCGTGCACTCTCTCGCTCCAAGACGACACCGTTCTTCCAAAATTCGTTTCCAAACTCCACGACACAACCTCGCCAGCCGACAGCCCTCTCAATCTGACCACGACATTCGTCGGTACTCCTGAACCAGAGATTACGTGGCTAGTGGACGGCGCAGCGCTAATACCAAGACCAGGATGTGAAGTGCTAACAGAAGAAGGAACAGCGAGCTTCTTGTTCGATAGACTGCAGCCGGACGACGCTGGACAGTACAAGTGCATTGCACGTAACAACGTTGGCAAGGCAACGACGAGTTGCACCGTTGTTGTTGAAGGCGTGATGTCACTTGCGATAACTCCAGATAGTGACGTTACCAGCGGAACGCCCGTTGAGAGCAAGCCTATCGAGATACAGAAGACGACTGGAGAAGATCTGGAAACTAGTCCCGAGTATCCTGCTCCGCCTGTAAAGGAAGCGCGGCCACCAGTGTTTGTAAAGCCTTTAAAAAACACCCAGATGTTTGAAAACGAAGATATTATACTCGAGGTGATTATTATTATTATTATTTATTATTATTTGGCAGTAGAAGTACATCTGCATGCCTCGTGAAACCTTTTTCCCGAATGTTAGGCGGACAGCCATTACCAACTTCCTGGTTATTACTACTAACATACTAAATGCGTAAGAATTATTCCCTCGCGAGCGAGGGTGATAATCTCGCCGCGGCAGGGATCCATTTCTCACGAAAATTTATATATATATATATATATATATATATATATATATATATATATATATATATATATATATATATATATATATATATATATATACGTGTAGGTTTTGGTCTACGAAATGCAAAGAGTGCTCAACAACATATAGTTAGAGCAAATAATAGACTGCCTGAAGATTCTTTTACAGATGAAACAAGTTGTAGCAGGACCAGTTTTGAGGTAAGCGAAAATCTATATATATATATATATATATATATATATATATATATATATATATATATATATATATATATATATATATATATATATATATATATTATATATATATATATATATATATATATATATATATATATATATATATATATATATAATATATCAATATCATATATATATATCAATATCATATATATATATATATATCATATATATATATATATATATATATATAAGTGTAAAGTGGTAGGTCCAACTCCTTATAAGGAAGTAAAAAGTCATTTTGGATGATCCGTTTGAATCGGACCATAAACAGGTTTTTTACGAAGGGTGTGCACGTTTGCGTAAGATAATAGGCACGTATGTTATGTACTTGGACTAGGTAATTCTAAATCTGTTTTCAGAATTGAAAACGGTTAAATATTGACCGAGATAATGTTCAAAATTTACCTGAATAGAAACACCTTTTCCGATATGTGATAAACAAATACATGGCGTGTGAGGTCTGGGGACCAGTTATGGGAAAATCCCGTAGGGGTAGGGGGGGATAGAATAGGCGAGCGAGGGGTTATTGCGTAACGTATTTCTAGTAAAATATTATAGATAGATAGATTTGATAATTACTGTTATTACTAGGTGATCGTCGATGGATGGCCAGAGCCCGGCATTGAATGGGAGTTTGAGAACAAACCACTGGTAGAGAGCAAGTCTGTAGTAACAGAGAGCCAAGGAAATGTTCACCGGTTGATGATAAAAAACGCCGTGTTGGATCACGAAGGAGATTACTCGTGCGTCGCGTCGAATGATCTTGGCTCGTGTTCCTGTACCTTTGAGCTTCTCGTCGAAGAGCTACGTCAGGAACCTGAAGGACCTCAAAGACCTCAAGGACCTGAAGGACCTCAAAGAGCTCAGGAACCTGAAGGACCTCAAAGACCTCAGGGACCTGAAGGACCTCAAAGACCTCAGGAGCCTGAAGGACCTCAAAGACCTCAGGAGCCTGAAGGACCTCAAATACCTCAGGGACCTGAAGGACCTCAAACACCTCAGGCACCTCGCTTCACTAAGGAACTTGTTGATACGGAGATTGCTCCTAATGACGAAGTCACGTTGGTCATAGAAGTCGAAGGAAATCCTAGCGTGACGTGGCTTAAGGACGGTGTACCGCTTGACAACTCCTCGAAGTACCACATGCAAGTCAAGGAAGGGAGGTGTACTTTGAGGTTCACACCGACTGGCGCGGAAGACGAGGGAGAGTACAAGTGTGTGGTAACGAACAACGATGGAACTGACGCTAGTGTTGCGCGGTTAAAAATACCCGAAGAAGCAACGGAAGAACCGAGTGAAAAACACAGTAGACCCACAGAAGACGTCATCGAACGCCACAACATAACGCCAAACTTCGAATTCCCGGAAATCACGGTGGAGATAAAGAACGAACCGGAGTTCGTCACAGTCCCCAGGGACGTGACGGTGGAAGAGAAAGAAAGAGTGGTGATTCGTTGTTCTGTGGCTGGGTCCCCCGTACCGGAAGTGAAATGGTATAACGAGAAGAAAGTGGAAGTTCCGAAACAAGGGCGTGTCCGTTACGAGTCCGACGAAGGATACTGTACGCTCGTGATCGACAGCGCTGAGTTGGACGACGAAGGCAATTACACTTGCGTCGCTTCGAATCCATCGGGAGAAGTATCAGTGACTGTTGAATTACTGGTGGATGAAACGAAAGATGACAGCGAAACACAGGAACAACCACAGGCCGTGACATCTCAACCAAAGGCCGTGGAAGACGTACCAGTTGTGATGGAGCTTGTTGACAGAGTCTTCAAAGAGCCTGCTGAGGTTGAGATGAGTTTCCCATCGGATAGTGAACAGCTAATCAGTCCAACTCCTTCCGAAGAAAGAGCAACTCCTTCCGAATTAGAAAGAACACCAGTTCCAGAGGATGTTTCCCGACCAGTCGCAACTCACAACCCTACGGGAAAAGCTACACCCGACGCAGTCCAGGGCGCGTGTGTTACTAAACCACGTGTTGAAACCATTCGTGACACGTACACTGCCGACGGTCAAAACACATGTCTGGCCGTGCGCGTCCAAGGTTCCCCTGAAACCGTCGAGTGGCTGAAAGATGACGAACCTCTCGTTAACAACAGCAAATACAAGATACACTACAACAAACAAACATCGCTCCACGAACTCACTATCCGCGACTGTAATCCAAGCGATTCCGGCGAATACCGATGTGTTGCGACGAACGCGAAAGGTCAGGATTCCTGCCCGATCAAACTGAACATCGAACCGCTGTCCGGGCCGCCGAATTTCCTGAGATCGCTCGTCGATGCCAAAGTGCTTTCTGGGACCTCCGTGAAATTCGTCGTCGAGGTTGTGGGTAGTCCTACACCGGAAGTGACGTGGTTGAAAGATGGTTCTGCGCTGGAAAAGAATGCGAAGTACGATATGGAAAGTGAAGGAATCACGTACAGTTTGATTGTGAGGGACTGTAAAGTGGAAGATGGTGGCGTCTTCAAGTGCGTTGGAAGCAACCCCGCTGGTCAAGTGGAATGCTCTGCGTTGATGACTGTCTCGACGACTCAGATCCTGCCACCGTCGTTCGAAGACAAACCTGAGGATACCGCCATTGAGATTCTGGAACAAGGTGACATCAAACTGGAAGCCACGATTGTCGGACGACCTAAACCTTCAGTGGAATGGTTCAAGAACGAGCAGCCAATTTCGGCGTGGAAGTCATTATAAGGTCGAGCAGAACAAGGACACGTACAAGTTGATCATAGTTGGTGTGACAAAGAACGACTCTGCGTCGTATAAGTGTATTGCGACCAACGATGGCGGGATAGCTGAGAGGACTTATCACGTGGATATTGAAGGTTCATATTGCTTATATAATATATGAGAGAGTTGTACGGAAAGACACAGACACTTAACAAATAAACAAACAAACAAACAAACAAACAAACAAACAAACAAACAAACAAACAAACAGGCAGGCAGGCACACACATAAGACGGACCAGCAGGGCAGGCAGACACACACACAGACAGACACACAGACAGACAGACACACAGACACACAGACATACATACAAACAAACAAACAAACAAACAAACAAACAAACAAACAAACAAACAAACAAACAAACAGAAAAAAATTACATTCGGGAATTTCTTCAGTTACAAAAACTGCTTTACAAGAAGGTATGATAGGATACCCGTTAAAAGTGCCTATAACGTCAAAAAAATGTATTTAAAAAAAAAACTTTTAAAATGATAAAGTTTAAAAAATTTTAAAAACTTTTAAAATGATAAAGTAACTTCTTTGGAAGATTTTTGCTTCTTCGCTTTGTTTGAAATATTTCAGTTTGTTTGATTGTCTGGAATTTCTTCACACGTGCATAATGACTTACCGGAGAAGTTTGTGTATCACTTTCATTCTCACACGAAATCCTTTAATATCAAGACGTTTGGTGTTGTGGGTGAAACACGCGCACATGTTATTCACACTTTAGTGTTTTCATTTCATGAAGGCAAAGATATATAACATTCTCTGATAAGTCATGCATGTGTGACGAAATTCCAAACATTTGCATATCAAACAAACTGAAATATATAAAAAACAAAGTGAAGAAACGAAAATCTAAAAATGAAGTTACTTTATCATTTTAAAAGTTCTTCCAAATAAAACAATAACATTTTTAACGTTATAGCCACTTTAAAACCCTGAAGGTTTTAGACAGACAGACAGACAGACAGACAGACAGACAGACAGACAGACAGACAGACAGACAGACAGACAGACAGACAGACAGACACACACACACACACACAGACACACACAGACACACACACAGACATACACACAGACAGACAGACACACACACAGATACACAGACAGACGGATTAAATACGAACCTACAACAAATCGAAAGACAGAGGGAGGCAGATACACGGCATTTCACATGAAAAGGGTTTCTCTGGTCGTCTTTCACTTAATAATTTCTCACAGTAAGTTGATATATTTTTTCAGCCAAAGGAGGAGCGCCTGAATTCATAGAGCCCCTAGTCGATATCGGGCTCCTGGAAGGCAGCGAGGCAAGGTTGGAGTGCCAAGTTGGTGGAACACCACCACCCAAGATCCACTGGTACAAGGACAATGAAATAGTCGAGGAAGATGATGAAATGAAGGTTGAACTAGCCGATGATTTGTGTACTCTAGTGATCCCTAATGTAAACAGCGATCACCAAGGCTTCTACCGATGTGTGGCGACGAACGACTACGGAAGCACGACGACGACTGCCGAACTGTTGGTCAACGCGGCGGACTCGCCTCCAGTATTTCAGCAAGAACTACAGGACGTTGCTATTTCCGCAGGGAAGGACGTACGACTTGAAGTGGGTATTAAAGGAAAACCCGAAGTCACAGTAGAGTGGTTCAAAAACGATACACTGGTTGAAGATGAAGGCAGGTATGTTATCGTTGACAAAGACCATGAAAGTGAACTTTACATGCTTGCTGTTGAAGAAGTCACGCAAGATGATTCTGGTCAGTACAAATGCGTGGCAAAGAACGTTTTGGGAGAAGCTACCTCCGTATGCCAGGTCGTTGTCAAAGAAAATGGCATGGCGCCTGTGTTCATAGAGGAAGCTCAGGATGGTTCGGTGACGGTGCTGGATGGTGGGAATGTACGACTTGAAGCCAGGATTGGAGGAGCTCCTACGCCCGTCGTCGAGTGGTTCAAAGACGAGGAACTGCTTGCGCTCGGCGAGCACTTCGTGAAAATGGCGGATGGTGATCGGCATTGCTTGGATATTGTTCATGTTTCGCCAGACGACTCCGGGACCTACAAATGCGTTGGCTCAAATGACCTTGGTACGATCGTGAGAATATATAGCCTGGATATTGAAGGTACGTGTCTTGGATAAATATGGCATATCAATTGTACCCATGCCCCAGAGTCGTGACGACGGAGGTTTGTTATCGAAACCATTGTCAGCAAATAACGTCATCCATAATATTATTATTATTATTATTATTATTTTTAGTGCTTGTTATTTTAAAAATTATGATAAGAAATAAATTATTATTAAATAAAAAAAAAATTATTATTATTATTATTGAAAGAACTTGTTACCAGAATTCGATTTCCGCTTGGTGTTCTTCACTTTGTTATTTTATTTTATTTTATTTTATTTTATTAGGACATGACGTTGAAGATGGCACACTCCCTACGCTCGCAGAAGACCTCGAAGCTCCAGGATTCCTAGAAGGCCTTAAACCTCAGGAAGTTCGACAAGGTGGTACCTTGAAACTAGAATGCCGTGCCTCGCACTTACCTTCAGTTAAGATACAGTGGTTTAAAGACGACGCTCCGCTGGAGATGAATGGCCGAGTTAAAACCCAGGTCGAGAAAGACACCTGCGCTCTGATCGTCTCGGACGTGAAGACCCAAGACGAGGGTGAATACAAGTTGGTGCTTAGCAACCAGTATGGTGAGTGCGAATGCAGCGTCCCTGTGTTGGTAAACGAGGCAATCAAGGCGCCTCGCTACACGAAGGCCCTCGCACCTCTGATGGTCAACGACGGGGGAGATATCGAGTTGGTTGTCTTGGTAACAGGTGAACCGGAAGTGGAATGGTACCGGGACGATAAGCTTATCGAAGACGGTGGACGGTTTGTCATTGTGGACGCCCCTGGGGGTGATGACGTGAACACGTTCACATTAACCATTGAGCAATGTCGCCCGAGCGATACTGGAGTATACAAGTGTGTTTCCAGGAATGCTGTTGGAGAAGTCACGTGTTCGGCTTCCGTAAACATAACGCCATCTTCCTCGGTCCCACGGGAAATTCCGAAGCCTGTTAAGATGCCGCAGTTAGAAAGCGAAGCAGGTGAGTTTCAGTTTTCAAGAACTGTTTATACACACGAACCAACGCCATAGAGAAATACAGAGAGTATCTAACATATTTTAAGATACAAAAATTAATCAGTAGTTAGAGGTTTTTCCGTAATTTAGAACACCAACTACGGTTGCATAAGCATAACAGTAAACTATGAAGCCGGAATTAGCTCGCGACGGTCATATTGGTGTGACCATTGCGAAGTGTAATCTTACACTGTTTCTTCGCTTACTGCAGCTAAAAACACAGCACTGTGTTCCGAATTTTTCCATCTTCCTGTAAGTCACAACTACAGTACTGCTTATAATCACTGCTTATAACCAACAACCACTGCTTATAACTACTACTTCAAAAACTCATTAATAATTCATAAACCAACTATCCAATTGCTGCTACGAAATTAGTCACATGCATGCGTCTTTATAATAGCTAAAGCACACTTATTCATGCAGAAACACAATACTTCTCGTGAATAAAGATTTTCATATAAAGATTTTTTATATAAAGATTTTTATATAAAGATTTTTTGTATAAAGATCGTATTTTACATTAACATAATTATAGTTTCAACACATAATGATAATTCTCGCACAACAACATTCAAATTTAAGAACTACCACGATCTAGCTCTTTACAAGAATCACTTTTCAGCAAAATTGAAAGTACAATTATTGAACACACAACTCGACATGTTCGTGTTAACATTTGATACCCTCTCACCTTCACTCCCACGCATCGGGAAATTACTCAACATTTCGTCGGGAACGTCAAATCTAAAATCACCCAAACTGAAGTCTATTAAATCCTTGCATTCTTCTTTCAAATCACTGTTCGCCCTCTCTGTTATATTCCTTGGAGGTCCTAAAATAGTACTCACACGCTTTTCTTGCTCTTCGTTTTTTGGTTATCGAAATCTTCGCTTTGGAGGCATATCAAAGACAAACGCTGCCGAGAATGTAGGCTTCGGCATTACCACGCCTCGGCATTTAAAATTAATATTCAAATTTTTGGTAGAGGACAACCAAGTTGCTATTCCCTAGAGATTTTATTTTCTATTTAAAATCCATGTTTCTCATTCACAGTTTTTGAAGCCATTCAAAAAACTCGCATCACGTGTTTTATCAGATATAAAACACTCGGGCTACGCCCTCGTGTTTTATATCTGATAAAACACTGCTGCTCGTTTTTTAAATAGTACTTATAACTACTACTTATAACTACTACTTATAACTACTGCTTATAACTACTGCTTATAGCAGCTTTAACGCAAAAATGGTCACACCAATATAGCGCCGATTTGCTTTATTTTTTACAGTACATAATCCTCGTTTAATTTACGTTTAATTTTTCCTAAAAACAAGTATAATTATTTCAGACACAGCGCCCGTGCGAAAGAAACCTTCCAAGAGAGCAGTGAATTTCGACACCGCCCCTGCGCAGTTCGAACCGGAATTCAAGAACGTAATCCGAGATCTGTCGATGGAGATCACGGACGGAGGGGACATTATCCTGGAAGCAGAAGTTGTCGCTTCTCCAGTCCCTGACGTGGAATGGTATAAAAACGATACATTGATTACGTCATCTCATCATTTCATTCCCCAGTCTCGTGGAGATGTATACTCACTTATCATTGTCGCCGCCACTCCGGACGATGCCGCGGAGTACAAATGCGTCGCTTCCAACCCGCTTGGAACAAAAATAAGGACGTACGCCGTGAATATTGAACGTAAGTTACTAAGTGTAAACGTCTACACGATATGATCTTCAAATCTTCAGGGCCGTAGCAGAGAAATTTGGTTTTGTTTATCGTATTTTTAGTAAATTGAAGGCCGCCATTTTTGTTCTGAGTGCGGGCGAATGCGGTCACTGCCATTAATTTTTTGACGTTATTTAGTGGTATTATACCTCAACTATAAATTGTCCAATTAAAGAGCTAGGTTTGTACCACGTTATTAGATTTATCACTCTTTGGTGAACGGAATACCCCAACAGGCTAGAAGCCCAATAGCGCTCCGTCGAGATGACGTCAGTACCGATGTTTGTCCGCTTTTACCCATAATTATTGCGGCCATAACAAATAAAAAATCATTTGTGAGTCAAATTTGGTTTGTTTGTCCGCTTTTTGAGCTATTAATAGCAGCCAGACTCTACGCTATTGATAGGGGTTCCGAGGGCCTACGATTTAAGGTCGTTATCCGAGAAGACCCGAAAGTCTTACCATTTGCTGATATTATTGCAAAGGCAGCACTTTCTCCTCGATTATTTTTAAGACCCTGAGTGGAGGTCCGACGTGACCAGTCAATTTAAACTCGAATTCCCCTCTATTTCTCCGGGGCATGATATTTGACCTCGAGTCACCCGCTGATGACGAATACTAATGGCGGAACAACAAGACGTTTCAAGACGTTTCAAGACAACATTCAAGATTGTTTCGGTATAATATATGATTTATTAATTTATAGACCCTCCGCTCGGGCAATTCGTCGAAATATTACCCCTTGGGATGATATATCCCTCAGGCTTCGCCCTCGGAGTAATATTTCGGGTCTATAAATGATAATTATCAAGTAGTAGCTCTTAAATCGGATAAAGATTCGTCCTGATTTACATAAACTTTTCCTTCGATTTCCTTAGCTAAAACAACTTGTATCTTCAAGATAGTAGATAGATATGAACATTTATGTGTATTCATTTGATAAGCCATTCGCTCTCCTTCGGCTCGAGTTTGTATATCAGATAAAGATCGGCCGCTCATATCCGCTCATAGAAACACTATACAAAGAAACCTTTCACAATATCTTGACAATAGCGTGGTTTTAGTCGGCTATTATGATATTTATGAAGGATTTCTATTCATGCTATTGTGAAGGATTTCTTTGCAAAGTGTTTATCACTCAATGGCATCAAAAATGAATGGAGCGCATTCACCCGCAATCAGAACAAAAATGGCGGCCTTCAATTAACCAAAAATACGATAAACAAAACCACATTTCTCTAAAACTAAAAAGATTAGTAGAAAACTAATACCTATTCTCATGTAAGGCGACAAAAAACTTTTATTTAAGCAACACTTGTTTTGGGGTGGAGTGTCCCTTTCATAAAAAATGGACTGTCTCATTTGCATTCAGTGTTTTCATCAGTGTTTGATCATCCTAGATTATTGATCTGATGTTTCATTGGGTAGAATACATGTTCTAATTCTCGATTTTTAATTAGTAGAATTATTAAAGAATACGATAACCATACAATAAGAGTGTGAATTTTTTATTTTTTGTGATTGTAGTTTCAATAGAAGAAGATGGGGTTGAAACAGATGAAGACCAAGAACCCATGTTGAACCACAGAGACACCAAACTACCTAAAGAGCGAGAAATTCCTTCTATTGCAGAAGAACCGATAACCGTCGGAAAAGAGGTAACCACTGTAGAATCTCAGCCCTCGTTAGAAGATACGAGTCCAGATGTCTCCATTCCCACGGCCAGCGACCAGAGACTGGATACCAAACCAACATCCTTGGTAAACGGATCCCGAAAAGCGCCTGAGGATTTGATTCCCGAAGTTCAGTTTACTATCCCAGTGGATGACATCCATATACCGCGTGCAACTGATGCACCCCCCTCAAAAGAGGTATCTCCAGAAACCACCCGGTACCAAGCACCGACCACCATACCTACAAACGTTAACATCGAAGAGCAACAGGTTATTCCCGAGAAAACCACCGAGGAAGAACGATCGTCTGAAATACAGTTTACCATCCCAATGAACGGTGATAGCGAACTTCGTAAAATCGAACGAGCTGAAGAGCGAAGCTCACGAGACATCCCCGATGCTCTACCAAGTGAACCTAAGACGATAAAACCAACGTCTCAAATACAATTCAACATTCCACTAACCGACGACAACGAAGAACCGAAGATCATCATACATTCCCCTGAAAGAACGCCCGACGACGTCCTCGACAAAACACATCCCTCAGCTAAAACTACTCCTGCGACTGTAAAACCAACCCGAGGAATGCCTGAAATACAGTTCACTATCCCATTAAAGGAAGGTGACGAGCCACGGGTGGTATTGCAACCTGAAGAACGAACCCCCGCAGACACGAATGACCAAAGTTCTCTTGTAACAAAGCCGACAGGTGAATTTCGTTTTACAATCCCATCTTCCGAAAGCGACAGTCTGAGTACGGTGGTTCTTCCTTTGGAAGAACCAAGCAAAGTTTCTCTCGATCGATCTCAAATGCCAGAAATGACTTTCATAATTCCAGGAATCGACGCCACGAAAACACCCGTAGAATCAGGTGTACCACAAACGAGTGAGGAACGCGCCATCAGACCCAGTCCAGACAAATCACCCTCGTTCATACCGTTAGAACCAGAGAGTAAACCGAGGCCAATTTCTGTTCCTTTGGAAGGAAAGTCCGTTGAAAAAACGCCCACCCTAGACCAGGGTAAACGTCCTCCCGGGGAATCACCACTTGAAACGACACCTAAGATGGCCGCAATCCAATTCGCGATTCCTGTGATTAACGTTGAAACACCAGGCGAGCTGTCACAAGAGTACCTGGTGCTTGTTAATGGCCACCCTGAGACAGTACAGAAAGCACAATTGGAAGAAGTAAGCAGTGTTCCTGTGGAAACGAGTCCTGATACAGGTCCATCTCGGTTACAAGAGGCCCCAGTGAATTCCGTGGATGCCCCTCTAACGTTCTCGGAAATTGATATTATAATTCCCGTGAATGATAACCAAGACCCCGTGAAGATTGTCCAAAAGCCATTGGAGTCAGTCGGGTAGGTTTATCTGGTTGTTACATTAGCGAGGTAGATATGCAGTACTTTCGCTTAGTTCTGAACAGGTAGCTGTCCTTATGAAATACCCGTCAGTGTCAGACATCTGAGACATGGGCGCCGAAAGGACATTCTTATTCAAGGAGGGCCAGGTGCGGTCTATACTACTCCTACAAAATGTGAAACTTCGGAATACAATTTTCGGCATTTAGAGAAATGAAAACAAACCTGCAGAGACGATTGTACTTGGATATCGGGAAAGTATAGCCGGCGATTTGCTATAAAGTACCCACCGGAGCTTCGGTGGGAGCCTGTTCTTAACGAATGCCCTGTGTATGAAGTGAAAATTAAGTTAGCTTCATCAAGGCAATGCTCAAAAAGACCACGGGTAGTGGAACATGCGCAGTTGGTCTTGCTACCCATTTGGCGCCCGCTTCGTCAGTGCCCCCCCCCCCCCCGTGTTGCCCCGGATTTGCGAACAGATATTCGAATTTTTCATAAATCGAGTTCATAGGTGTCGCGGAGGTCTGCGTATCATTTAAAGGACAGCAACCCAAGATTGTTAAGATTAGTGTGCTGCCTCCCTGAGGTGAGGCAACAAATAGTGCCTTTCTCGGGGTAGAGAAGTATCGAGATGAAAAAGTAATTGTTGGTATATGCCGGTAGTAAAGATTCTATATTACTGCATTTTATAGGAAACCTCCAGAAAAGTCACTAAAACAATCACCGGAATTCGTAGAACCACTCCCGGAAGAGCTCGAAGTTGAGGAAGGTGACAAGGTTCAGTTTTCTGTTCGCGTGACTGGTGAACCAAAGCCGAAGCTAAAGTGGATGTTGGGTTCGAGTCGTTTGCGCAAGAGTGATCGTGTTGAGATCCGAGAAATTAACGGTGTCCATGAAGTTGTGATTTGGAACGCCGTTCTTGACGATGAGGGAGTTTATAGTTGTGTGGCAAAAAACAAGTTTGGTGAAGCATTCTGTGATTGCGAGCTGTTAGTTGAAAGTAAGTAGTCGTTAGAAGAAAAGAGAAAAGCTAGACAGAAAATAGTAATAATATAGTTCGTGTAATCACAAATCGTGATTACGATTATGATTTATTATGATTATGAATATAAGTGGGATTACGATTATGATTATGATTATGATTATGATCACGTCAGACACGGCAGGGGACAAAATCGGAACGAACGTGGATTAGGGTTAGGATTATACATGTAATTAGGATTACGGTTTGGATTAGGATTGCAATTAAAATTTGGATTATGATTAGGATTGCAATTAAAATTTGGATTATGATTAGGATTACGATTAAGATTTGGATTATGATTACGATTACAATTACAATTTGATTTATGATTAGGATTACGATTTGGATTATAATTCATCATCGTCATCATCATCAAGGCGGCTTTAGAGCCGAGTAGTGTTGGCTTTTACAATCTTAGACCATTGTTCCCTGTCCATCATCACCGTGTGTAGATCTTCCGACTCCAGACCTGTGTCCTTAGTGAACTTGTTAATAAATGTGGTTTCCGGTCTTCCTCTATTCACAGTTCCATGTTTTGGTTCCCATAACATTAGGCTTGAGACAAGATCATCACTTCGTCGATACCAATGTCCAGTGAATCGTAATCTTCTTTCTTTGATGCGTTCAGTGATTTTAGGCAAACCGGAGTACAGCTCGACATTCGTGAGATGTTGTTTCCAGCTAATGTTCAAAATAGTACGAAGTAATCTGGTATAGCAGCCGTCAAGTTATTTCTCTAAAACTTTAGTCAAGGTCCACGATTCGCAACCATATAACAGAACGGTCTCTACAGTCGCTTGAAATAGTCTAATTTTCAATTTTCGAGATAATTTAGATTTCCTTAACCTGGACATCTTGTTGCATGCCTTCCATGTTAACGCTTTTCTAACTTTTATATCCTTTTCTGTTGTGTTAATCCATGATCCGAGATACTTAAAGTCATTAAATCTTTCCAGAGAAGATCCATCTTTAGTTATGAGCGTGGGTGGTAACGGTTGGTTGAGCGGTTGAGTGTTTAGCTTCAGTCCAGTTTTACTTGCCTCCCCTTCCACTCTGTTTAAAAGCTCTTGTGCTTGGTCTACAGTAAACACCCGCTATGAAGAACCTTCCACCTATAAGAACCTCAGGCTGAAATTAGGGATTTTGTGCCCCTCTCAATAAGAACCTGTTTGAGCCTGATATTTGAAATAGGTTCTTATGTCACAAAATCAATTTATAATTCCACTGTAGCAAAGTCCCAAAATCTACACTGTGGAAGTGAGAACACCAACAGCATGTCAGTCATGTAACAGTGTACTGCTATGAGCTGTAGCAGTAATAGAACTGTTCAGTGTTAAGGAAGATGTACCGGTAATATTGTTATATACTAGTCTTATCATCTACAAAGAAAACTGAAAGTACTGCCTAGTTAATTTCATCCATATCATCTCATTGACATAAGTGTTTATCATTTACTGAATTGTGGCTTTATGGTTTATTGAGTTGTCTTTCTCCAGTTTTTTGCATGGTAAAATAATTACAAACCAATTTATAAGAACCTAACACCCTGATTTTTTGTTAGATATCAAATATATAAGAACCTATACCAGGCTGGTTTGGAAAAATGTAGGTTCTTCATAGTGGGTGTTTACTGTATTTCTTCCGATAACAACGCGATGTCATCCGCAAAATCAAAATCCGTTATTACAATTAAAAATAGAATTAGGATTAGGAAATAATTAAGATTCGAATTAGAATTATTACGATTTGGATTCGAATTAGGATTTTGATTTTCATTATGTAATTATCTTTTCATTAATATTTTCTGTAGTACAATCAGATGAAGAATCAGCGAACAGAGGTAGAATTTAATTGTTTTGAATCCGTAATCTTTTGATTTTCCTGCCGTGTTAAAGTGCCTATGTCACAAAAATTTTTATTGCATGTTTGGATAGATGAGAGCAAATTATACTTTAAGTTCTTTTCTAGTTTTCGATTTGCTCTTTTAGTTCCCGAGATACAGGTCTCTAAACATGCCAAAAACGGCTTTTTGCGAAAAATTTACGCGCCCGTAGGAAATGCGTGAAAAGGGACTGGCGCGACAGTGTGTGACGTAGCATAAGGACATCGACTGTGTGTTTTTGCTTGTTGTTATTATGCTTTCTATTGCAAAGTGAAGCAAAATGCCGGATAGATGCGTATTGAAAAATATAGAGAATGAATATTGAAAAATATAGAGAATGCATAACGCACGTCGTAAACAAAGTCCTTATGCTACGTCACACGTCTATCGTCCCAGGCCCCTGGCAATTTGCGGCTTTTTTTGCCAAAACCGGCCTTAAAGTGCCTATATCTCGCGAACTAAAAGAGCAAATCGAAAACTAGAAAAGAACTTAAAGTATAATTTGCTCTCATCTGTCCAAACATGCAATAAAAAATTTTGTGACATAGGCACTTTAATGTAGTCCATATTCTTCCCGTCCTTCCACCGTGTTCCTACGTCGTCGCTCTCCTATTCATATTTTAAAAATAAAACGACAAACGCTCTTGTTTTCTTTCTTTCCTTTCACTAGTACCCTTGTTAGATAAGTGTAAACCAGGATTTCTCCGAGGCCTTTGCAATGCCGAAGTTATCCGGGGGAAAACCATCAAACTCGAATGCCAATTCTTTGGCATCCCCGAAGTCGACATCCAATGGTACAAAGATGGCGGGCCGATCGACGACGACGAGGGTCGCATGGAGTTCGACATCGTCGATGACGTAACAAGTTTAACCATTTACAACGCCGTGTCAGACGACCAGGCCTGGTACCGATGTAAGGCTTACAACGATATCGGGGATGCGTCGACTGACTGCGAGATTATCGTAGTCGAGGTTCCTAATTTCGTGAAAAAACTGGAAGATGTGACGGTCGACGAAGGTAAGTAATGTGAAAACGAGGCTTCGTGCTAGACGTTTCTTCCGGTTTGTTATTAGGGAACTTTATTAGATTCGCCATTATAACATAATATATAGGGAAACCGCAACAGTAAAATGCCAATTACTGCGGGCCCAAGGCTTTAGTTTTCGTTACGAGTATTAGATTCGTCCTTTTTGTCGCCGATATTTCTCGTCGTCTCGTACTGATGTGACAAAATTGTAGCTATCGCTTTTTCAAGCACGGTGCGGGAAAGTGCTTTTATAGACGTTCAAACATCGCTATTTTGATAGAGAAATGTCCGGTGTCTGGGACCGAAGCAGCGTGAAGCCAAAATTTAAACACTAGATTTGCCAGCATGTGCTCAGCTAAAAACTAAAATGAATAGCTAGTATTTTGGATTTTGCCGGGGGGTTAGGTTAGAAAACTCATTAGCGGGGGGTTAGGATCTTTGTTGTGTTGGGGTTGGGTTCTAACATTAGATTAACCATATCCTTAATTTAGAGCGATTTGTAAATTAAGGATAATAGTTAATTTAAGGAAGAGACCGGGTTGATATATAGTTCCAGCCTCGTACCCAGGTGCTTGTTTTGCTTGTCTCGTCGCGTCCTCCCCAAAAGCCCCCGCGCGCTCAGCCCCGCAAGTCGCGCAAAGCAAAACAAGCGCCTGGGTACGAGGCTGATATAGTTCAATGGGACACCATTGTAATCATACGTGATCTTAGTTGATCAACTATATTGTTTATATGACGTGAACCAACAGGATGTTGGCATTTGCTCTGAGGAAGAACTGAGTCAACAGGTTGAAAGCTCAGCAAGAAACGTCAAACGCGTGTACCCATCTCACTCGTAGGCGTAGGAACCGGGGCGACTCCAAAAAATCAGGACAAGCGTTGCTAAATTTAATGTTTTTTTCACAATTGTATTAGTACGACTATAGAGGCTAGGAGAGAAGCTACTTAAGGTAATCTACCTACGGGCTTCATCTACACGAGATTTTACAAACGGGTGTAGGCGGTAACCCCTAAACCTTTGCCACGCGAGTGTTAGATTGGTTCCCAGACCCTTCTGTCAGTACTAGGCGCAAAAAGTAGCGACACCTGGTAAGAGACAGCAGGCAACTCTTGGATTCATTTGAACTATGCTCGCTATAGAATTAGATGAAAAAGTTTGCTCAAATTGCTGCAAATTGTCTTTCCGAGCTTCTAGATTTCAAGGACCCAGGCACACCCCTTAAAATGCGGTCACTGATTACCTGCTTGTCGACTTCAGCCCCCCCCCAGCCTCCCCCAGCCCCCTTCAGTTCCTACGCCTCTGATCTCACTATAACTATTGTCACCATGCAAACATTTAAGGGATTCATTATTGTTTTATTTGTAGGCGAAGATATTCAGTTCACTGCTCAAATTGAAGGAGAACCGGATGTGAGTTGGTACAAAGGTGATGTCTTATTGGAGGATCAAGGTCGTTACGTCATAGTTGATCGACTTGAAGATCAGACCTTTACTTTGGCCATTGAAGATGTTGTACTTGAAGACGAAGGAGAGTATCGATGTGTGGCCCAGAACGAAGCGGGGAAATCCGAGTCCGTGGCGAAAATATTCATCTCTGACAAGGAATACCGTCCTGAATTTACGAACGCAGGACAAGATGAACCATACTTTATGAAAAAGGGAGATGACTTAGCGTTGAGTGTAACATTAAAAGGAAAACCATTTCCAGAAGTAAAGTGGTTCAAAGATGACAAACCATTACGTAATAACTTTCATTATGATATCACTGAGAATGAGAATGAACGTTGTTTAAGTATTCGTTCAATAACTTTGGATGATCGTGGTGTTTACAAGTGTGAGGCAACATCTAAATTGGGAAAAGCGACGAGGAAATTCCAAGTCAACCTTGAAAGTAAGACTTTTTATTATTTGGATATCATCTTTAGTCGATGACGTTGTTGATGGAGATGGTAGTTACGGTAGCTCCGGTGGTGCGTGTGGTGATGAGAGTGGTTGTGGTTGCAGTGGTACTATGTGGTGGTGCTAAGGTAAGATTGACTTTAATGAGGTTGGTGCTGGTGGAGTTGGTGTGACACTGCTAGAGGCGATATTGGTGGCGTGTGGTGGGGGTTCTGGTGGCGAAGGTAGTTTGAGTAATGTTGGCGAGTATTGGTGCCGTTGTTATTGTTAGAGCAGGTGTGATTCTGGTTGGGGTTGATGCGATGGTTGTGATGATGGTAAAATGCGAGCGTGATTCTGGTGAAAGAGGCAGTGGCGTAGCTAAAAAGTAAAAAAAGTATTTTGTAAAATGTTAGTAAAAAGTATTTTGGCAAGCATACATGCATAGCCAAAGGACGATATTTTATTGATCATCTTATAAGTGCGTATGCCATGATATTTCAAGTATGTTTTTATTTATTTGTAATTTATTGGAAAAGAACACCATACCAATCCGGCCTGTCTTCCCATACCAGTGAATCCTGAGCCTGGACCAATGGACCATCCTTCATGACTAAAATTATCATTACATATATTAATAACAATAACCATCTAATGTTCTTTGTGTAATGTTCTATATATAACTCTGACTCCCATGTTCACTGCTTTTTGGTACTAATTAAAGAACAAAGTTAGTCCAACCGAAAAATGTTATCGTGTCATCGTTTCTTGCGAATGCGAAATAAAATATTCTGCTTTCTCAAAATGCTGGAAATGCCATTTCAGAGACTCTAGAGTTTCAAAATTTTCTGGGCGGTAATGGTATGCCCAGCACCCGCCCCCCCCCCCAGCTGGGCTCAGATTTCAGTCTTGCACGGCGCGATCAAAGTTTTGGCATGGGCCCGGGTAGTGCCCTGGTAATTGAGTACGGCTGGCTACGCCACTGGAAAGAGGTCGAGTTTGAGGTGATTATGGTAGTGGTAGTTTTGTTGCTATTGGTTGTGATATTGGTTTGGATGGTTAGTACACTTATCGTGTGGTGGTGCTGGTATAGAGTGGTAGCCGGTGTGGTAATAACCACATGGCGGCTTATTTTATCTTAGGTGGTGGAAAAATATGTTTGTGTCACTAATGTCCACTGTATGAATATAAATATTTGAATATGAATATATGAATATATGAATATGGGATATGGGAATATGGGAATATGCGAATATATGAATATGTATATACCACTGATCTCAAAAATAGGACTGGATTGAGCTTTCTATTGTATCTGATGAGCTGATTTTGAAGCTTGCATATTTGCATAATGTAAATTGACGAGAGATCATTAGAAGCTCCGAGTTTGCTAGCAAATCAAACTGTGACGCTCGCGAAATAGGTTTAGTGTCTGGCCAATATAGTTTCTTTGTTAACATTAAATGCATAAAATCTTGAACCTAATTTGACGTCTCATATTAGGCTTCTCTCACTGTATAATTAGAGCCAACGGCGGCCAAAGTCGCAGTAAATCTGTAGGTAGGCCATGAATCGTTTAACCCAATAATTTGAAAATTGTCTTCTGGTCCTCTTTATAGTAAAATTATTTTATTTTGTCGATGGTAAGAGCACATAATCCAACAAAAAATCTCATAGGATACTCAGTTGGTCCCTTAGTAATGGCGGACTTCCGTTTTCTGGACAATAATTGCTCGATCCAGTCTTCTTTCGAGATCAGTGGAATATACTAATACTCCATTTTCGAATATCGTAATTCGTCTGAGCATTTCCGTTCATCTTCTAAACACAGATTTAACGATGCAAGGCGTGGCTCCAAAGTTTCTTGAAACTATCCAACCCGTGGAAGTGAAAGAAGGAACGTTAGTGAGATTCGAGTGTCAGATCAAAGGTGAACCTCGTCCTGATGTCGAGTGGTACAGAGATGACCAGTACCTGGAAGAAAGTGATCAAGTGAAGTTTGAAAACAAAGATGGCGTATGTGTCTTGACAATCAACAACGTCTCAATACTTGACGAAGCCGAGTACAAAGTCTTGGCTCGTAATCCCCTTGGGACAGCCACGTGTTCAGCAGAACTCTTGGTAGCAGAAAGCGTTTCTAAACCAGAATTTATTCAACCAACGGCGAACGTGGAAGTTAAATCAAGCGAAGATGCTTGTTTCAACGTTCGTGTCAAAGGAGATGTGAAAGTTGACTGGTACAAAAATGGTAAACTGCTAGAAGATGAAGGTCGTGTGGTGATTGTAGATGAACACGATGGCGAGACTTTCTCTTTGGCCATCGAAGAGGCAACAGTGGAAGATTCAGGTGTTTACAAATGTGTGGCGTCAAATAAAGCTGGAGAGGTGACGTGCAGTGCATCATTGAAGGTGACTTTGGGAAAAGCAGGGGAAATACGGCCAACGAAAGAGGCGGAGTCCGTTAGAATACCCGCCAATGCCGTGGTTGAGACAATCGGCAGAAGGATGGAGTTGATTGTGGAAGGTAATGTAGGATTTGGCGAACTTGGAGGACGAGAAGTGTGCTCACAAAAAGTCCCTAAAAGTCCATTACGTACTTAAAGTCCCTAAAAGTTCTTTACGTCCCTAAAAGTCCTTTACGTCCCTAAAAGTTCTTTACTTCCCTAAAATTCCCTTACGTCCCTAAAATTCCCTTACGTCCCTAAAAGTCCCTAAAGTCCATAAAAGTCTCTTACACTTCGGCCGGGGCAGCTCTCAAAAAGGGCCTGGTGTCAAGCGAAATACGTGACCAAGCGTGACGAGTCATGAATTTCGCACGTGTAGGCGCAAAATATATCAGCTTGCGAAATAGTAACCGACCTTATTTTCAATTTGGGTCGACTTTAATCAAGAAAATCCTGCCTGTTGATAAAGAAGTCGAACTCTACACAATATAAACAAACTTAATCCTACCGATTACACGCGATTCGAATTTTGACCGAGTTACTTTATAGTATCGAACTACAACACAGTCAGCGATGCTATCGGTATCACATTGAGTTATATCAAAGTGTTGTGCTGCGTAGGTAGTGTAGAAATACAAATGGAATGCTTTAAAAGGTTGGTGTACTACTACAATAGTGTGTAGAAGGTGTAACGTTTCTAGCGAAGGCCTATCACAATTGGTTGTCGAACTTTCCATTTCTTCATGAAATATGGGATGACTCTATGGAACCTTTTCCGAAGATGGCAACCCAGTACGCAATCTCGTTCACAGAGCCTCCGCCGCGCCACGCAAACGGAGGCTCTGGGATAATCCATCGCCAGAGGGCCGGAAAACAGGGCGTCGATTGAAAAGAGCATGCGCAGTAATAGACCGAGCGTAGTTTCTGGGACGTGAGAACTATCTGTGCATTATAATATCGAGTTCTTCGGCAAGAATCTTCCCTAGACACGTTATAACTCTCGAGGATCTCTTCAGATGGAAAAAATTGTTGTCTGGTGTTTAAATTAGCAACCAATTGGGATTTGGGACAGAAAAGAATATGATTTTAGATATTCATGTAACTCGCGAAGAAATCAAAAAGGTCGATAAACACTGCATTGTGTATTTATTAATAGGTGTTGGCTGATTGTTAAAACTTCAAACAATAAAAGACTTGACAGCACAAAAATTAACGGTAACATCTTTTTATAAACGACCATGACACACCTGACGCTATATACAAGTTTACGCGGCGTTCGTGAGGCGTGGGAAAATCTTTGATCAATCTTTGTTTTGATTCTCGATGGCCTGTTCTGCAATATAAACACTACGTCCGATGATTTAGTTGGAGAAATCAAGATACTTTTTGGTCGCATTTCCTGAGCCAAGAATAACTGAGGCAATTTTTTGCACCATGGATAACTCTCTGGATCTAACATAATGCGACTTGAGGTCTTCTTTAACGTTAGACCAGGCGCTCTTTCTTGCATTTCGCGTAGAATGTCAATCCATTTAAACGTGGACAAGTTTTTTGAGCTTTTCTGGAAACACAACACGACTAAAAGTTTGTCCGAAGATAACTTTTTTGGTGTAAACTCTGCCATAAGAACGAAGTACAATACCGTTTGAACGAAACACTCGCGTAAATATTAAGAGTTATCTAATTAAAGGCAATCCTTAGTTAACCAATCAAAACACTTCCGGTGATGGATTATCCCAGAGCCTCCGTTTGCGTGGCGCGGCGGAGGCTCTGGGAACGAGATTGCCCAGTACGTCACTATTGGCTTTTGTCGGCTTCGGAAGCCAACAGTGTAACCCCAGTCTTTGAAATTCAGAATTTTTTACGTCGGCAAAAAACTGCCGTCGCGAATTCGTCATTAGTGAGTTTGGCAAACGCGACGTCAAAGACAACGGCGACGTCTACGACCGAGCGCGGTACTGGAGAGAGTACGTCCTAAGCGCCGGTAGCCGTAGTAAAAAAAATGAGTTTGGCAAAATTCTTTCGGCGCCGGCGGTAAATTCAAAATTTTGTGTTTCCAAAATGGATGACACAATCGACGCTCTGCTCTTGTCTTTTGACAGTGGTTTCATCTCAGATGAGGAGTTCTTACATTTACATGATAATTTATTAAAGTGGTGTTCAACACAAACAATCAAATTTTCCATATAAGTTGTCGACAATCGTTTGCCGTACGATTCCAATTGCTTATTGCACGCGAGCATTTTACATGCTCAAATGGTCTCTCGGCTAGCATTTCTTTTGCTAATTCCAAGTCATGCTCGTGTGTCCATTTCATAGCTTTACTTTAGCAAGAAAGAAAAACAAAAAAACATAAGCTTAAAGTAATATACAGTCACCATTCCACCACGCTTAACAATCAAAATATTACAAAATATGCACACTATACAAACCATGAGAAAAGCAGTTGATGAAAAACAGTAAGCGAATCGTTATTAAATAAATTGCGTGTTTAATAATCATACTTACGTTTGTTGCCTGGATGCAGCCATAATATTCAATCGCTTCGTAAAAAACAAGCTTGAAGTTGGCGTTGTCAGACAACGTCAACCAAGGCAATATGGCGTTGTCTACGGGACGCCAACGAGTTTGACAACGTCAACAAAGGTGATAATTATGCTAGTACCAGTCTCTACCTCGGCCGTAGACGTCGCCGTTGTCTTTGACGTCGCGTTTGCCAAACTCACTACTATCCATTTCACAGCGGCAATACTCGAATTCACGGCGGCAAAACAATTCATGTTTAGTTGTAGTCAAATATCTCCACAAAGTAAAATAAATAAAAAAACAAATATTTACGAAGAAGATTATTGAATCTTATTATCCAATTATTTTGTCCAAGATAATTGTACGAGGAATTGAAAGAACAGAACAAAGTTACGTGAAGAATAATCAGATAAAACTGCTTGTTGTTAACAAATTCACGACGGCAAAAAAGTGGCGACGTGATACGCTATTTTCGTTATTCACGTCGGCAATCACGTCGGCAATTGCCGAATGCCGCCGCGAATTTCAAAGACTGAATCCTAACGCTTAGACTAAGTGCTCCGTGGTCAGACATGGGTCGTATGGTGGCAACCTGCGGCGCCTTTCATATACCTTCGATTCGGCCACGTTTTCTAAAGACACACGACTGTTGTGTTAATAAGACAGTTATAAAGTAATAATATGCGCCGTTGTAATAATATGCTCTTTCACTTTTGAGAATATGAGCTTGACAATCGTCCAAGTTTCCGACGTTAATTTAATTATATTCATTTTCCGGTAAAACCGTCCAATTTTCATTTTTCCTATTTTCTTTAGAATCTCCCCCAGAACCAGGTTTTCCTGTTTTCACAAGTGAATTCAAAGATTGTCAAGTGATTGCGGGATCAGAAACAAAACTCCAGTGTCAATTCCTTGGGGAACCACAGCCCGATGTTGAGTGGTTCAAAGATGGTGGACCACTCGAAGAGAGCGACCGAGTCGTCTTAGCCGTTGACCAGGATGTAGCCTGCCTGAAAATCAGCAATACCGAGTCAGACGACGAGGGCTGGTACCGATGCAGAATTTCTAATGACCATGGTTCCGTTGAAATAGAGGCTGAAGTAATTGTTGTTGAAGTGCCAACGTTTGTCAAGAGATTGAAGGATATAGAGGTTGACGAAGGTATGTCTAGCCGTTTCTTAGAAAGTGATCGTATTGTATTTTCACATGTGAGAGATCGTATTGTATTTTCACATTTGACAAACAGGCATTATGTAATAAAATTATTCTTATATATGTATTAAATACTCCTCTAATTGTAAGCCGAATCCAATAATTATTTTATTATACAATTATAAATGTACAGTGTGTATAAAAAAAACTGAACCGGCATAAAATTAATTAACATTCCTTTCAAACAACCTGTTGACACCTCTGAGCCACGGTGCGTAAAAAAATATGGTTTTATGGTCGGTTATTTCCTAAAGGTGGATTTCCAGTCCTCGCACAAAACAACTCGCAGCGAGCTGCGAGTACTCTCATGGTTTCCACTGTATTTCCACCACATACAGCTCGTTGCGATAACTCGCGCGGTTTCAAGACTGATGAAGCGATAGCCGAGTTTTTTATAACAAACTTCGAGGTGTTTGGATATCCTGATGAAGTACTCTTCTGAGTGTTTCAGATATAGCACCTCAAATAAATCGGTATTTGCGAGTGCTCGCAGCGAGCTGCGAGTTGCGAGTTGCTTCGTGCGAGGACTGGAATTAAATCCGCCTTAACACTTCGTTTAGGCGATCCCTAACTTGAATGAGCCGATGCGCTAGGGCGCCATTTCTTGCCCACCAAAGATCGCGAAACAATGCATTCCAATAATGGTTTCCAAAATGTACAGCGAAATGTACATTCATTTAACATTTGGAGATACGCAATGCCGTCCACATTTCGACCAAAAAGTATGGCCCCAAAATCACACCATTCCCAGTCACACGAGTCCTGCGCAGACAGTGAGTTTTGCACGATAATCGTTCCTATCGAAATTAAATTCAGGTGGATGAACGTTTGGAGCATATTCACCGTACGTAATCAAACTGATATGAATATATTTAACATTTAGGAGTTATCTTAATTTCCCAGGTGTATAAGACCGTGTTTTTGGACCAGGAACTGGTCCCCAATCGCTGCTAATCTTGTTGTTGTTGTTGTTGTTGTTGTTGTTGTTGTTGTTGTTGTTGTTGTTGTTGTTGTTGTTGTTGTTGTTGTTGTTGTTGTTGTTGTTGTTGTTGTTGTTGTTGTTGTTGTTGTTAGGGGGACGCTCTTCGAAAAAAGCCTAAGGCTCCGTCATTTCGAGTCCGATCGTCATGACATTTGACACGATGATTTTAACGATATTCCTCATCGACTGACGGTGTCCGATTTTTGATTTTCGATTTAGGGGCAACGTACAAGCAATTCTTGACTGTACGCGTAGAAGAATAATATGCCTTAACGCAAACTCATAAAACTGTTTCGGAACCTCAGACGGGAATCGTATTCGTACCTGCAACCTTCATGATGTTCGGTTAGCAGCTCTAACTCAGATGACAAGTGAAGGCTACGTTGTGTATTAGTTCGTACGTGCGACATACGTACTGCTAGATCAGCAACGTAGCCTTCGTTCTGTCATCTGAGTTCTGGTAGCTCAATGGTTAGAGCGTCCAACCGGAGATCATAAAGGTTGCGGGTTCGATTCCCGTCTGGGGCTCAGAAACATTTGCTGAGTTTGCGTTAAAGCTTGAGTAGCAAACAATATACTATAGTAATTAAATCTCTTTTCATAAAATATGTTAGAAATAAAATATTTTTCATTTTGATAACGTATGAATGTCGATATTTCATTCGCAGGTGAAGATATTCAATTTAGTGTTGAGATTGAAGGAGAACCGGATGTGAGTTGGTACAAAGGTGATGTCTTATTGGAGGATCAAGGTCGTTACGTCATAGTTGATCAACTTGAAGATCAGATCTTTACTTTGGCCATTGAAGATGTTGTACTTGAAGACGAAGGAGAGTATCGATGTGTGGCCCAGAACGAAGCGGGAAAATCCGAGTCCGTCGCGAAAATATTCATCTCTGACAAGGAATACCGTCCTGAATTTACGAACGAAGGACAAGATGAACCATACTTTATGAAAAAGGGAGACGACTTAACATTGAGTGTAACATTAAAAGGAAAACCATTTCCAGAAGTAAAGTGGTTCAAAGATGACAAACCATTACGTAATAACTTTCATTATGATATCACTGAGAATGAGAATGAACGTTGTTTAAGTATTCGTTCAATCACTTTGGACGATCGTGGTGTTTACAAGTGTGAAGCAACATCCAAATTGGGGAAAGTAACCAGGAAATTCCAGGCCAATATTGAAGGTAAGAGCATTTAACAGTCGTATTTTGTGGTGATTTTAATTCAAATGAAAGAGAAATATTTATATTCAAATAGTAGTAAAGACATATTTACGGAGAACGATCTCGATACGGCGAATGTATTTGCCGGAGGTTTACCTAAACCGAAAACTGTTGGTGTAGATGGTGATTTGATGGTATCAGTGATGGTATCAGTGATGGTATCAGATGGTATCAGTGATGGTATCAGTGATGGTATTTCTGGCCATGACGTTGGCGTTGGTGTTGGCAATATTGGTGTCGCTGATGTTGGGTTGGTGACGCTGTTGGTAGTGTTGGTTGGTTGGTGTTGGAAAAAGTATTGTTGGTGACAATACTAATTATGTTGCTTGGTGATGATGGTATTGTTTAGTGGTGATGGTGTTGTTTAGTGGTGATGGTGTTGCTTAGTGGTGATGGTGTTGCTCTGTAGTGATGGTATTGTTTAGTGGTGATGGTGTTACGTTGTGGTGCTGGTGTTGTTTAGTGGTGATGGTGTTGTTTAGTGGTGATGGTGTTGTTTAGTGGTGATGGTATTGCTTAGTTGTGATGGTGTTGTTTAGTGGTGATGATGTTGCTTAGTGATAATGATGTTGCTTAGTGATAATGATGTTGCTTAGTGGTGATGGTGTTGTTTAGTGGTGATGGTGTTGCTTAGTGGTCATGGTGTTGTTTAGTGGTGATGGTATTGCTTAGTTGTGATGGTGTTGTTTAGTGGTGATGGTGTTGCTTAGTGGTGATGGTGTTGCTTAGTGGTGATGGTGTTGCTCTGTGGTGATGGTATTGTTCAGTGGTGATGGTGTTACTTTGTGGTGATGGTATTGTTTAGTGGTGATGATGTTACTTAGTGGTGATGGTGTTATTTAGTGGTGATGGTGTTGCTTAATGGTGATGGTGTTGTTTAGTGGTGATGGTGTTGTTCAGTGGTGATGGTGTTGCTTGGTAGTGTTTGTGTTGTTTAGTAGTGTTGGTATTGCTTAGTGGCGATGGTATGCTTAGTGGTGATTGTGTTTACCATGGCACTTGACTTATCCAAGTGGCTTGATGCTGATCCCTTTGGCTGTTTTGATGGAGGTGTTATTGTCTTCTTTCTCTTACGATGTTTATCCCTTTTAGCACATTTTAATGAATTCTTTCTGTTTTTTAATATTTCTAGGATTTATCCCACAAGGTGTGGTGCCAAAGTTTGTTAAACCAATCCAACCTGTACAAGTCAAAGAAGGAACACCAGTGAGGTTGGAGTGTCAAGTCCATAGTGAACCAAGCCCTGATGTTGAGTGGTACAAAGATAACAAACTTCTTGAAGAAGGCGACAAGGTTAAATTTGAAAACAAAGATGGCGTATGTATCTTGACAATCAACGACGTGTCAGCGTTTGATGAAGCAGAGTATAAAGTCTTGGCTCGTAATCCCCTTGGGACAACCACGTGTTCAGCAGAACTGTTGGTCGAAGAAAGCGTGTCTAAACCAGAATTGATTCAACCAATGAAGAACATGGAAGTGAAGTCTGGCGAAAATGGTTGTTTCAGCGTTCGTGTAAAAGGGGATGTGAAAGTTGACTGGTATAAAAATGGTAAACTACTGCATGATGAGGGTCGTGTGGTGATTGTGGACGAAGACGATGGTGAAACTTTCTCGTTGGCCATCGAAGAGGCAACAGTGGATGATGCAGGTGTTTACAAGTGTGTGGCATCAAATAAAGCTGGAGAGGTGACGTGCAGTGCATCATTGAAGGTGACTTTGGGGAAAGGAAAGAAAGAAAAAATGCCGAGTGAAGAGATAAAAACAAGAAAGGGAAGCAACGAAGATAAGAAACCAAAATCTCGTGAAGAAGTGCCGACTGTGAGACCGTCACCTCAAGCCGTGGTTGAGACTGTTAGAAAAATAGAAGAGTTGGTTATTGAAGGTACATAATTTGGCTCGTTTTATGAACTCGCATTGTCCTGTATAGCCATGTTTAAATAAGAGATTATAAAATAGTGTTTACTCTACACACGTAAAAATCTCACAGGTACACACGTAAAAACGCACAGTCTGTTTCTACGTGTTAACAGCCAAAAACATGGTTGATCTCGACAGGCTTGAACAGGGTTGAGCTGGCCAGCTTGAACAGGGTTGTCAACAGGCCTGTTCATGGATGTTGGAACAGTATTGTTCATGGCTGATGATCGAACAGGCTTGAACAGCGTTGAACAACATTGTTCATACATGATACAACAAGGTTGAACAGCATTGTTACAACAGCCATGAACTTGGTTGTTCTATCATACTGGTTTTTGTATGTTCTCACATGCATGAACAACTGCTGTCGATTCAACAAGCCTGTCACAACATGTTGAAACATGCTTGAACAGTGCTGTTATTTTAACAGTCCTGTTCTATCATGTTGACAATGCTGTTACAGGCATGTTGAATCAACAACCTTGTTACAACCTGTGAGATTTTTACGTGTGTAGTATGTGATTATAAATAATCAAAGTTAACGGGGAGAGTAACTACTGGCCAGCGGTGTAACTCCCTTATGCGCGCGCAAACGGGGTGCGGTGCCAAGTCAAGTATTCTGCAGTATTGCTCGCCTTTCCTTTGCCTTCGCTTTGTGGATTGCTTTGCCCCACCCTATACCCTCCGCTGAAGGTAAGGGTCCTTCCAGGAATTGGTAAGTATCAGTATCATTTTCCACTGATGGCAACTACCCAATTCTACTCATTGGCCAATTTTTCTGAGGATATGAGCTTGACGATCGTCCACGTATCGATAGTTTTATTGGTTATACGTGAAGTAGTTTTGATTTTATAATGAAATGTAATTAGTTTTATAAGTAACTTAAGTAACTTTAAGAATATATTGTTGTAAGAGCATTGAGACTATTATACAATTATTGGATGAGGTTGAGCATGACATCTGCCGAAGCCGAAGGCTGAGGCGGATAACATTGACCGAGGTCTGGATAATTCTTGATGTCATGCGTAAGCCGAATCCAATAATTGTTTTATTATACATTGTTCAAAATAGTCTTACAAAAAATATACAAACAAAGTGACATGGTGACGTCATCAGCGTCCAATAATTTTTTTGGACACCTCCGTCCAATAATTCACAGTATTCTGCGGAAATGACGTCGCGCCTGTCGGACATTGAGAATTCACTGAAGTATGTTGACCAATAAGAAACGAGAATGAAGTTTTAATGTATAATAATGTATAATGATCCTAACACGTCTTTATTATTATTATTATTATTTAGAATCTCCCTCAGAACCAGGTTCTCCTGTTTTCACAAGTGACTTCAAAGATTGTCAAGTGATTGCAGGATCAGAAACAAAACTCCAGTGTCAATTCCTTGGGGAACCACAGCCCGATGTTGAGTGGTTCAAAGATGGCGGACCACTCGAAGAGAGCGACCGAGTCGTCTTTGCCGTTGACCAGGATGCAGCCTTCCTGAAAATCAGCAATACCGAGCCAGACGACGAGGGCTGGTACCGATGCAGAATTTATAATGACCTTGGCGCCGCTGCAATAGAGGCTGAAGTCATTGTTGTTGAAATGCCGGTGTTTGTCAAAGGATTGGAAGATCTACAGATTGATGAAGGTAAGAAGAACAGTGAACGTTGAACATATACTGTAATATATAACACGTAAAACGTAACACATAACACGTAACACATAACACGTAACACATAACACGTAACACATAACACATAACACATACAGGTAACACGTAACACATAATACGTAACATATAACTTTTAACTTGTAACATATAACATATGTATAGGTAAAGATAACGAGTCAACCTCGTCCCCAGGGCCTTCGCGCGACATCTTGCCTCGCACCGCGAAGGCGCTGGGGACGAGGTTGATAACGAATCTAATCAAAGAGTGAGTGTCAACCGTAACGCATTACACACTCGGTCGGCCATTTTTTGAAGCCCGAAATTGCCTTAGTGAACTCATCTGTAAATATCTTGTCAATCCTTGATATAAATTATTCATTTTGTCTTTTAATTGAAAGAAGATATACCTTAGAAAGTAATTATTTCTGCATTTTTCACAAAATTCAACGTTTTCTTGACTTTCGTTTCGAATTTTGTGACGAGATTCAAACAAATATGTATTTGGATTGTGGATGAATAAGAAAGCCTCTATAAGGTTCGCGGAGAAAACTCGGCGAAGTTTGATTATTTCCCACGTCAAGTTGGCAACGAAGCACTTCAAAACACTTCGTTATCGTACGGAAAGATAAATACAAACGCGCAATGCACGACGGTTGACACTCACCTTTAAAGGTCATATAACGTCTGTAATCTATGGATTCTCCTGAGAAAAATATTGTAATATTTCTTGTCAGCCGAAAATTTCATCTTCATAAACTTTTTTGCTGTTAAAGTTGACGGAAGTGATGTCATAGCGGGCATCTGTAAAGAGGTTTTCATGTAGACAGATGCCCGCTATGACATCACTTCCGTCAACTTTAACAGCAGAAAAGTCTATGAAGATGAAATTTTCGGCTGACAAGATATATTACAATTTTTCTCAGGAGAATTCATAGATTACATATATGTTAAATTCCCGCAGACGTTATACGACCTTTAACGATTTGCACTACCAGTGATATTTGAACATTTTGTCAAAATTACAGGAGCCATTGGGCGATTGCACATTTAGCGTAATTTTCAAATCTTAGGAGTGGTAATTTAAAGTGCTACTGCGAGAAAAATACGTGAAAACATGAAAAGATTGTAACTTTCTAATTTTAATGCTCAAGTACCAGGTTATATATACACCAACAAGAACAAGGTTGATTGGATGACGTCACGAAAGCAAACCGCTGGTTAGAATTTGCGGGCCGATCAAGCGACAACTTAATAATGGCGAAGGACATTTTCGTCTCTTGTCTCATGAAAATTTCTCCACATTACTTCATTCAATTTCCAAAATGTTTTCGAAATTAGAACATTTAAATAGCATAGGTTTATTTAAAGTGGCAAATTTAATTTTTCAAAACACATAATTTTCATAGAAGAACTGACTGTTTAAAATGCTACTGCGAATTTGCTCTGGTATAATGATTCCAGAGTTTGCAGTAGAAACCTAGAATGTTCAGTCTGTATGTTCAGTCTGTATGTTCTGTTCTGTCTTTAAGCTCATCCAGAGTAAATTCAGTTGTGTTTGAGAAACATATTTCCGTTATTTTGTTTGTTTTTGGTGAAAATGTGCACTGTTATCAAAAATATGTATTTCGTAGGCGTGGACGTTCAATTCACTGCCCGCATTGAAGGAGAACCGGATGTGAGTTGGTACAAAGGTGATGTCTTACTGAAGGATCAAGGTCGTTACGTCATAGTTGATCAACTTGAAGATCAGATCTTTACTTTGGCCATTGAAGATGTTGTACTTGAAGACGAAGGAGAGTATCGATGTGTGGCCGAGAACGAAGCGGGAAAATCCGAGTCCGTCGCAAAAATATTCATCTCTGAAAAGGAATACCGTCCTGAATTTACGAACGAAGGACAAGATGAACCATACTTTATGAAAAAGGGAGACGACTTAACATTGAGTGTAACATTAAAAGGAAAACCATTTCCAGAAGTAAAGTGGTTCAAAGATGACAAACCATTACGTAATAACTTCCATTATGATATCACTGAGAATGAGAATGAACGTTGTTTAAGTATTCGTTCAATCACTTTGGACGATCGTGGTGTTTACAAGTGTGAGGCAACATCTAAATTGGGGAAAGTAACCAGGAAATTCCAAGTCAATATTGAAGGTAAGAGCGTTTGTTATCTTTCACTTTTCTCGTTTCCTTTCGTTTCATTCAAATCGATTTATTTTCTCGATCTCCTTCTTAAACGACTTATTAACCGAGTGTGGGGTCTGTATTGGATACTGTTACTGCGATCTCGAAAAAAGACTGGATCGAGAGTAACTTATTATTCACCGATGGCAGAAAACGAAACCCGCGAAATTTGACAGGCGCCATTACTAAGGGACCAAAGTCGCAGTAAATCCGTAGGCAGGTCATGAATCGTTTTGCCCAGTAATTTGAAAAATATCTTCTCGTCCTCTTTATAGTAAAATTATTTTTTCGATGGTAAGAACGCATAATCCGGCGATTCCCCAGAGGTTTTCGAAGCATAGTACCCTTAGCTGGATTTCGATTAAGCGAATATAGTGGCGCGAATGACCTTTCTATTGTGCAAATTGAATTGTTTTCTACTTGGTTGCACACGAGTGCTCGTAAAACAAAAGAAGAGAGTAGCTCGCGCGACTATATTCGCTTAATCGAAATCCAGCTTTAGTAATGGCGGACTTCTGGCTTCATTCAGTCTTCTTTCGAGATCAGTGGGTCTAACTAGCGAAGGCCTTTGGTCAGAAAGCCATATCGTATGGTCGTGGCTAGATGGAATACTCGCAGTTGAGGTGACCGTGAGGTACTAGGTCTGAGTCGTCTTCTGGACGATCTTTTTTAGTATCCGCGAGAGGTTGGACGAAATGAGAGATTGTACTGCTATCATACGATCGGACATGCCTGTATGATGAAATACATCATGGAACTGCTAACCCCAAAACAACTTATATCCTAACACCAACGTCCCGCCTAATGGGTTTTCTAACCCCCCCCCCCCCCCCGGCTAATGGTTTTCTAATACTAACCTTAATACTAATAAAAGGATCGTCCAGAAGACGACTCAGACCTAGTACCTCACGGTCACCTCAACTGCGAGTATTCCATCTAGCTACGACCACATCTTCCTCATTAGGCTTAGGAATGTGAATTTAATGATTACCAGTTTGGATAAAGATTGCTTGAAATTACTTCCACGTACCCACATTTACCAAGGTCCATTGTTTATCCTGTAGGTTACTCCCAAGAAGGCAAGTCTCCTGCGATCATTCAAAGCTTTCTGCCTGTTGAAGTCAAAGAAGGAGACGCAGCGAAATTCGAGTCTCGTATATTCGGTAAACCAGCACCGGAAGTGGAGTGGTACAAAGATGATGAACTCCTTGACGAAAGCGACCATGTTAGTTTTGAAAACAAAGATGGCGTATGTGTCTTGACAATCAGCAACGTGTCAACGTTTGACGAAGCAGAGTACAAAATCTTGGCTCGTAATCCCCTCGGGACAGCCACGTGTTCAGCAGAACTGTTGGTAGAAGAAAGTGTTTGTAAACCAGAAATACTTCAACCAATGAAGGACATAGAAGTGAAATCAGGCGACGTTGGTTGTTTCAGCGTTCTTGTAAGAGGAGATGTGAAAGTTGACTGGTACAAAAATGATATACTATTAGAAGATGAGGGTCGCGTGGTGATTGTAGATGAACATGATGGCGAGACTTTTTCTTTGGCCATCGAAGAGACGACACTAGAGGATTCTGATGTTTACAAGTGTGTGGCGTCAAATAAAGCTGGAGAGGTGATATGCAGTGCATCGTTAAAGGTGACTCTTGCATCACTAGACACCACAACGCCTCGCAACGAACCCACAGAAGAAACCGTTGGTCCGCTGTCACCTCGCGAGGGCGACACGCATGTTTCGCCAACGAAACGAGCGAACAGACGCTCGTTGTCTTCCACTTCATCAGAGAATCCCGATGCACCATACTTTGATGAGCCACAAAAGGATATCATCTACGATGTCAACGAAGGAGACACTGTCGGCTTTAATCTAAGTGTTCATGGAAAATCTGAACCAACTGTTGAATGGTTCAAAGATGACGAACGGCTGAGCGATGGTGAGTCTTATCGAATAACCAGAAATGGCTGTAAACACGAGCTGAGGTTGGAGAACATTACTTTGGAAGACAGTGGCATTTATAAATGCTCAGCGACGAACGAAAACGGAACCGAAGAAAGAACATTCAAGTTGGATGTTGAGGGTATGTCTTAGATGCGTGTGCATGCGTGCGTAAGTTCATACGTTGAGGTATGGTGAACCGTTTGGCGAGCAAGTATACTACTAATATTTAGCGCGAGTCTATATCACATATATAGATCCGATACGGGTCGTGATTTTCCTTTGTGTTTTCCTCATGAATTTTTAATGAATATATATATATATATATATAGTCACGATATTGGCGAATGAGAGCGCTCAATACCATTATAGGTAGAGCGGGATAATAATATATTTGGCGAAATTTGCTGTCGCTACTCTGAGTTTCACGCGGTTAGACGATCATCAGGCAATATATATAATGATGTAAAATGGTTACTCCGAGTGACGAACCATACCGGACAAGTAGAGAAAACTCTACTTGACCCGGCTGGGATTCGAACCCGCGACCTTCGGTTTACTAGTCCAACGCTCTACCGACTGAGCTACAGGCCAAGTTGGGAGCAGGTGGTCGAATGATGGTACTTGGGCTATTTGATATTTCGAAACAGATACTCATAACATTAAATCTATAAGTATAAAGACTATTTGTCAAGATATTGATGAAACTAGTATCTGTTTCGAAATATCAAATAGCCCAAGTACCATCACTCGACCACCTGCTCCCAACTTGACCTGTAGCTCAGTCGGTAGAGCGTCGGACTAGCAAACCGAAGGTCGCGGTTCGAATCCCAGCCGGGTCAAGCAGAGTTTTCTCTACTTGTCCGGTATGGTTCGTCACTCGGAGTAGCCATTTTACATCATTATTATTCACCACGCGAGTTCATAATCCTCATAACATTAAATATATATATATATATATACCAAAACAAAATATGTGGGAAATTGGCGTTGATAAGAGTGCTCAATACCGGATGGTAGAGCGTATTACAAATATTTCCTAAAAGATACGTTTGTCACTACTCAGAGTTTCATGCACAAGGCAATCATCAGGCAAGATGATTTGCCTGATGATAAGTTGCCTGATGATAAGTTGCCTGATGATAAGTTGCCTGATGATAAGTTGCCTGATGATTGCCTTGTGCATGAAACTCTGAGTAGTGACAAACATATCTTTTTATATATATATTTGTATATATATATAATATTACTTATATATATATATATATATATATATATATATATATATATATATATATATATATATATATATATATATATATATATATATATATATATATATATATATATATATATATATATATATATATATATATATATATATATATTGATCTTCCCTTGATGTTTTTACCTATTTTTGATCGTTTCCAATATCCACAGGCACTCTGTCTGAGAGATGTGGCCCCTGCTTCTTGTATACTCCTAAAGATTCTGAGGTGATCGAGGGCTCGGACATAAATCTGGAGTTTCAGTTCTTTGGCACACCAGAACCTAATGTGGAATGGTATAAAGATGGCGGACCCCTTGAAATGAACGATCGAATTGTTTGTACTCATGGCGAGGGCGTGGTGACATTGAAGATCACTAAAACCGCGTCCGATGACGAGGGCTGGTACCGATGTAGACTGTTTAATCCATGTGGTGTTGTATCAGTTGAGTGTGAAGTGATCGTGGTTGAAGCTCCGAAATTTATCAAGCGTTTTGAAGATCTGAAGATTGATGAAGGTAAAATATAGTAATTAGCTCTACCGTCAAGTTATCCTCGTAGTATTCTGCTATTTTTACGCATGTTTGTGAGTTTTTGTATCTCTGTGTTTGTATCTAATAATAATAATAATAATAATAATAATAATAATAATAATAATAATAAAAACAATTAAAAATAATAATAATAATAATAATAATAATAATAATAATAATAATAATAATAATAATAATAATAATAATAAAAACAATTAAAATAATAATAATAATAATAATAATAATAATAATAATAATAATAATAATAATAATAATAATAATAATAATAATAATAATAAAAACAATTAAAAATAATAATAATAATAATAATAATAATAATAATAATAATGGAAACTTTATTTTAAATCTTTTGTTATATATACAATTATAAATCTCGCTCAATGAGGTAATTTACAATTGACTACTTGAACCACTATAAACTATCAATTAAAGATTATACAAATGAAAATATGAATATATACGTCTATTTTAAAAGTTCATTAATTCAGGATTTGTCCATTCTTTGTTTCTACAGCAAAAAATATAATATGTTCGATATGGCGATAGATGTTATTTTTTTGATGCAATAGTTTTGGTGTTTCTTCTCTGTGTTTTAAAATGTCTGTTGCACTATTTCTGTCAGTTTTCTCAAGGCCAGGTGTTTTTTGCTTTTAATTATAGGGGAAGATGTTCAGTTGGTGGTTGAAATTGAAGGAGAACCGGAAGTGTCTTGGTACAGAAACAACGTCTTATTGGAGGATCGAGGTCGTTACGTCATAGTTGATCAAGATGAAGATCAGATCTTTACTTTGGCCGTTGAAGATGTCATACTTACAGACGAAGGAGAGTATCGATGTGTGGCCGAGAACGAAGCGGGGAAATCCGAGTCCGTGGCGAAAATAGTCATCTCTGAAAAGGAATACCGTCCTGAGTTTACGAACGAAGGACAAGATGAACCATACTTTATGAAAAAGGGAGACGACTTAACATTGAGTGTAACATTAAAAGGAAAACCATTTCCAGAAGTAAAGTGGTTCAAAGATGATAAACCATTACGTAATAACTTTCATTATGATATCACTGAGAATGAGAATGAACGTTGTTTAAGTATTCGTTCAATAACTTTGGACGATCGTGGTGTTTACAAGTGTGAAGCAACATCTAAATTGGGAAAAGCGACGAGGAAATTCCAAGTCAATATTGAAGGTAAGAGCGTTTGTTATCTCAAAGTAAGTTTCTTCATAAAAGACAGAGCAGTAATGATTATTGATTAACCAAGTGCGTGATCTGTACGGGAAAGTATTTGCCATTTCCATTACACCTATTTGTATTTGTTTTCGTTTTCAGTGGATTTTTTCACGCCATTTATATTATAATGGAATGAACTGTCCCTGATTAGTGATACTGATGTTCAATTTTTAATAAAATAACCTGGTAAAATGTCTTCCTTCGGAGCCTTTGGATCTTTGGGGATACAGCTGGATAACTGAGATAAATTATCTACTAACCCTTTTATCTTTTTTCAAAATGGCGAGCTGTATACGCGACCAGTGTCGCTTAAATAAGAACTGTTTTACCTTTTTTGAGTCTTTACATCCTTTTTGGTGAGTTCTGAAAACCTCCAGATTTTATGCCAAATCTCCAGATTTTTCAAGGATTTTTTTTAGAATCTCCAGATTTTCACGACCCAGGGGTTGGCAGGTCTGAGTGTCGGACATGGGCGCCGAAAGGACATTCCTATTCATGGGGGTGCGGTCTATACTACTCCTGTAAAATGTGAATCTTAGGAATACAATTTTCAGCATTTAGAGAAATAATTCATAGGTAGCAAATTCAACTATATTATCAACGACCTGTCTCCTGAATTTTAGCAGCTTTTCATAAAAACAACCTGCAGAGATGATTGGACATCAGGAAAATATATAGCGGCGATTTTCTATACAGTACCCACCGGAGCTCCGGCGGGAACCGGGTCTTAGCGAAAGCCCTGGGGGCGACCGTCTCCTTTAAGTGAATAGTATTAAGCGATGTAACCATAGCCAAGATTTTTAGTAACGAAATACTGACGTTTCGACCGGAGTCCTTGGCAGTTTACCACATTTTCACTTTGCTATATATCCAAGACACTGTCCACGCAGCACTCTACGTTTTTACTACTGAGTGTTTTTACGGTACTTTAAAGGGGAACTGTACCCAAAAATAACTTACTTTAGATAAAAGGCCTTTAAAGTATAATGTTAAGAAATGCTAATAGTTTTACGATATCTGCTCGAGTACAACTCGAGAAACAACGCTTTCATTCTCGTATTTTATGTTTCTCATGGACACCGCCATTTTAGAGTTTGCTCGACGGCTCAAAGTTGATGTACAGCGGTGGTTTTCGTTACAATTTTGACGTCATTGAGAGCTTGTCTTTTGTTCTTTGCACTACACACGTAAAAATCTCACAGGTTGTAACAAGGTTGTTGGTTCAACATGATAGATCAGGACTGTTAAAATAACAGCACTGTTAAAGCATGTTTCAACATGTTGTGACAGGCTTGTTGAATCGACAGCAGTTGTTCATGCATGTGAGAACATGCAAAAACCAGCTTGATAGAACAACCAAGTTCATGGCTGTTGTAAGAACGCTGTTCAACCTTGTTATTTCATCATGCTCTGACAACATGTTGTATCATGTATGAACAATGTTGTTCGATCATCAGCCATGAACAATACTGTTTCAACTTCCATGAACAGGCCTGTTGACAACCCTGTTGACAACCCTGTTCAAGCTGGCCAGCTCAACCCTGTTCAAGCCTGCCAATATCAACCATGTTTTAGGCTGTATACATGCATAGTTAGAAACAGACTGTGCGTTTTTACGTGTGTAAGTGACGTCAAAATTGAAAAGAAACCTCGCTGTACATCGAACCTGAGCCTTCGAGCAAACTCCAGAATGACTCAAAATGGCGGCACCCAGAAGCATAAAATACGAGAATGAAAACGTTATTTCTCAAGTACTAGAGCAGATACCGTAAAACTATTAACATTTCTAAACATTATACTTAAAGACCTTTATCTTTTGGGTACAGTTCCTTTTAAACTTATGATATTTTATATTGACTTAATTAGGTTTATCGCAAGAAGGAATGGTACCCAATATCGTTCAAAGATTAAATTCAATCGAAGCCAACGAAGGTGAAGTGGTGACATTTCAGTGTCGTATACTTGGCAAACCCGAGTCAGAAATTGAATGGTACAAAGATGACGAATTTCTAGAGGAAAGTGAACTGACGAAATTTGAAAACAAAGATGACGTATGTGTCTTGACAATCCGCAACGTGTCAGCATTTGACGAAGCCGAGTACAAAATCTTGGCTCGTAATCCCCTTGGGACAGCCACGAGTTCAGCAGAACTGTTGGTAGGAGAAAGCGTTTCTAAACCAGAATTGATTAAACCAATGGACGACGTGGCAGTGAAATCAGGCGAAGATGGTTGTTTCAGCGTTCATGTCAAAGGAGATGTGAACGTTGACTGGTATAAAAATGATATACTATTGGAAGATGAGGGTCGTGTGGTGATTGTAGATGAAGATGATGGCGAGACGTTCTCTTTGGCCATCGAAGAGGCGACAGTGGAAGATTCAGGTGTTTACAAGTGTGTGGCGTCAAATAAAGCTGGAGAGGTGACGTGCAGTGCATCATTCAAAGTGACTTTGGGGAAACCAGAAGTAGCAGCACCAACCATACAGCCCACGGTAGTGTCACTAGTGGATAAAAGCAGCGACGAGAAACCACAAGAAACCCCGGAAGAGGCGATGCTTGTCGTAGAACCAACGCAATCCAAAGCAGTCGGCAAGCCACTCGAGTTCACCATTGAAGGTGAATCGTTGAAGGTTACCATGCCGAAACAAGGGATAACCGCCCCAAAACAACAGGTCACTGTACCTTTCCTAACAGAACCTACGCTCACCAAAGATATCCCAGTTACATCTACCGCTTTACCTGGATTGCAAACAGAGCCGAAGCATGATCAAAAAAGAAAACCAGAGAAGCCATCTGAGTTCACCGCGGAAGAAAAGTTCCCAAAAAGACCAACTGATAAAGACAAGATACCACTACCCGTTAAATCCAAGAAACACGACAGCACTCCCGACCAAAGAGACGAGGAGGGTGAAACGGGTAAACTGGCTTATACCACCAAACGTGAAGATGGTTCGCCGGTGTGGGCCAAAAGACCAAAAGTCGATACTGGTTATAAGACAACCAAGAAACCCGTAGAAAAACCAGCTAGTCCCAAAGAAAGGTTCGAAGAAACACCAAAATCCACCACCCGTCCTGAGGAAAAAGCCCAAATGCCAGAGGTGGTATTCAAAATTCCCGCGGCGGCGGTCCTTGATTTGGACGAGGGGTCCGTGGAAAGGCCACAGAAAGTCGAAGAGAAAAGACAAAAACCTGAGACGGTAGAGAGGCCAGAGAAACGCGCTGGTAGACCTCATGATGAAAAATCACCAAGCCCTGAGGAGAAGAAACCTGAATGGAAAGCTATGAAATTTTCATTGAAGCCGGATGAGAAATCTTTGAAACTTTCAGAGAAACCACAGAAACCCGATGAGAAAGCTGTGAAAATTCCAGAGAAACAACAGAAACCGGAAGAGAAAGCTTTGAAACTTTCACAGAAACCACAAAAACCGGATGAGAAAGCTTTGAAAGATTCAGAGAAACAACAGAAACCCGAGGAGAAAACTCGCCTGCCTGGGGACCAGGCATTCACACCAAAAGCGAAGGACGTAGAACTAGAGGAGGGAGCACAAGTACTTGACAACAAAACCCAAAGGCTTCAGGAAAAATCCCGCACTCCAAAACCGAAGGCTGAGAAACCCAGGAAGAAAGAACCCGATGACGAAAAAGATGTGAAATCGGAAGGGAAGGTAATGCCTAAAGATAAACAAACACCCGTGGAGAAACCCGGCTATAAGGTTGTCACGCCTGAACAGCCGACGAAAAAACCCAAAGAGAAGGTCGCTAGACCTGAGGATATTCCTCAAGAACGCGAAGTGGAAACAGAGAAACCAAAAGAAGCCATAGGTAAGAAACCACAGGAGAAGACGAAGAAACAGAAAGAGAAGGTCACTAGACCTGAGGATATTCCTCAAGAACGCGAAGTAGAAACAGAGAAACCAAAAGAAGTCACAGAGAAGAAACCACAGGAGAAGACGAAGAAACAGAAAGAGAAGGTGCCTAGACCTGACGAAATTCCTCAAGAACGTGAAGTGGAAACAGAAAAACCAAAAGAAGTCACAGAGAAGAAACCACACGAAAAGACGAAAAAAAGCCAAAGAGAAGGTCCCCAGACCTGATGAAATTCCTCAAGAACGCGAAGTAGAAACAGAGAAACCACTAGATACCACAGAGAAGAAACCACAGGAGAAGACGAAGAAACAGAAAGAGAAGGTCCCTAGACCTCAGGAAATTCCTCAAGAACGCGAAGTAGAAACAGAGAAACCACTAGAAACCACAGAGAAGAAACCACAAGAGAAGACGAAGAAACAGAAAGAGAAGGTACCTAGACCTCAGGAAATTCCTCAAGAACGCGAAGTAGAAACAGAGAAACCAAAAGAAGTCACAGAGAAGAAACCACAGGAGAAGACGAAGAAACAGAAAGAGAAGGTACCTAGACCTCAGGAAATTCCTCAAGAACGTGAAGTGGAAACAGAAAAACCAAAAGAAGGCACAGAGAAGAAACCACAGGAGAAGACGAAGAAACAGAAAGAGAAGGTACCTAGACCTCAGGAAATTCCTCAAGAACGTGAAGTGGAAACAGAAAAACCAAAAGAAGGCAGAGAGAAGAAACCACAGGAGAAGACGAAGAAACAGAAAGAGAAGGTCGCTAGACCTGACGAAATTACTCAAGAACAAGAAGTAGAGACAGAGAAACCACAAGAAACCACAGAGAAGAAACCACAGGAGAAGACGAAGAAACAGAAAGAGAAGGTACCTAGACCTCAGGAAATTCCTCAAGAACGTGAAGTGGAAACAGAAAAACCAAAAGAAGGCAGAGAGAAGAAACCACAGGAGAAGACGAAGAAACAGAAAGAGAAGGTCGCTAGACCTGACGAAATTACTCAAGAACAAGAAGTAGAGACAGAGAAACCACTAGAAACCACAGAGAAGAAACCACAGGAGAAGACGAAAAAGCCCAAAGACAAGGTCCCTAGACCTGACGAAATTCCTCAAGAACTCGAAGTGGAAACAGAGAAACCAAAAGAAGCCACCACCGAGAAGACGAAGAAACCCGAGGAAGGCTCTCGGGACAAGAAAGACAAATTACCTGCCTGGGCGAAGCGCGTGGACAATGTACCAGAATGGGCGCGAAAATCTCGAACGAAAGAAAAACCAGATGAAGCGTCACCACCCGTTAAACTCAAAGCTACTCAAAAACCAACCGACACGAAAAAAGCCCCCGGGGATGGCGAACCTGTAGTGATACCCGAGCCGGTATTAGCCCCTGAGTTTATCGAGGACTTACAAGAACCTGTAATCGAGATCCTCGAAGGGGGAGATCTGAACCTGAAGGTAAAAGTCAAGGGGTCAGATAAACCTGTTGTAGAGTGGTTTAAGAACGATGTCAAGGTGACGGAACGGCCTCGCTGTAAGACAAAGACGGATGGGGACACCTGTGAACTCATAGTAAAGAACGTGACACCAAGTGATAGTGGTACCTACGTGTGTGTGGTTACAAATGCGGCTGGTAGCTCAAGCAAGATATATGAGATAAAGATCAAAGGTATAGTTTGAATTTTTTTGGAAGGCTGTCAAAAGAGGGTTTGGTTTTGTATATGTACTAATATGAAACATGGTTCATATTTATGCACTAACAATAACAACGAATTAATGGTGTGTTTGTTGCCATTCTCAGGAGTCGTGTGTATACGGCATTGAGCTGATATAACGCAATACACTGCACTGCACTGCACTGTGCACTACTGTGCACTACTGTGCACTATGTGCACTACTGTGCACTACTGTCCACTACTGTCCACTACTGTGCACTACACTACACGACACTACACTACACTACACTACACTACACTACACTACACTACACTACACTACACTACACTACACTACACTACACTACACTACACTACAGGATGTGGTCGTGTTACTGTACGTTGCTTAACGAGATTTTACCATCCTTTTTCCTATTTAATCTATCTAAAATGCTCTCTTTTTAACTTAAGTAACTTTAAGAATGTATTGTTGTAAGAGCATTAAGATTATTGTATAATGTTGCTAAAACGTCTTTATTATTATTTCTACTGCAGGTCGAGAAACCCCGTCAAAAGACGAACCAGTGAACAAAGTCAAGATAACCGAGGGTAGCACAGCCACCATCGAATGCAACATCCCAAAAACACCTGGTTCTCAAATACAGTGGTTAAAGGGCAAGAAACCTGTGAAAACTAGCAAGCGCATTGACGTGCGGAAGACTGGGGACAAGAGCTGCCTTGTGATAGACCACGTGACTCCTAACGACCAAGACGACTACACGTGCGTGGTAACAAACAGGAAAGGCGTCACGGAAACGACTGTATTCTTGGAAGTTGCTCCGAAAGTGAGTGAGAAACACTTTCATCAAGAAATGAACAGTGTGGAGATCACGGAAGGGGAAGACGCGAAATTCGACGTGCGTATCGCGGGCGTCGATTTGGAAGTGGACTGGTACCGAGGCGATGAGCTGATCGAAGATGCTGGCAGGTTCATTATCGAAGATCCCCACCCGGACGGCGATGACGACCTCTACTCGTTGACCATCGAAGATGTCCGCCCAGAAGACGCGGGTACTTACAAGTGTGTCGCAAAGTGCGATGGTGACCAAGTAACCATGACTACCGGTACCCTGTGCGTAAGTAGTACACACGTCGCCACTGATACGGAAGGTGAGGTGTTGGAGATTGTCGAAGGAGACAGGTTACAGTTAGAGCTGGTGGTGACAGGAGCTCCAAACGCCAAGATAAACTGGTACAAAGACGACCGGTTGATTCGCAGTGATGGTTATTACAACATCAAGACCAAAGGCGACGAGCATGTAATGGTGATTGAGAAGACGATCGCTGACGATTCTGGGACGTACAAATGCGTCGCGTCAAGTCGCGAAGGGACTGTGTCGAGGGAATTCAATGTTGACGTGCGAGGTAGGTGTCACGTGATATTTTGTAGAAAATACAGTGTAAAAATGAAGTGTTAAAACTACCAATTATTTTCTTTGAAACCAATTTTACTTTTAACCTATTTTTAATTGGTCAAACAAGAAATTTGCAAATTGGTGAAATCTACCAATGTTTTAATATTTTTTTTGGTTGTTTCAACCACTTCATTTTTACAGTGTATGGAGGCACCGTGGCTACCACATTCCGTTTGTTTTTGTTATTGTCGTACTGTTGTTGTAACCGCTACACTTGTTTGTAACTCTGTATATAAACCCTGATAAATTGTTACAAACCCTGCACAATTGTTATATACCAAGTTTTCACAATTGTTATATACCAAGTTTTCCTGGTTCATTACGTCATCGTTTGTTGTTGGCATAATTAGTGTGAGTGGGTGATGTGTCATGTGTTAAGCGTGGGTCTATTGTTCGTTGGCGCGTGCGAAGACGTTTTTTGTCAGGTGTCGGTAATTGTTGTGATCTGTCTTATTTATAGTAATGTGGGTAATGCCAGTGATGCAATAAGGTATATTACCCACATTATCATGTATACTGAACTCGTCATTAAGCTCACATCGCCGGTCTAGGTCCAGGGTCGCGCATTCCCAGCTGGAAGTCCTTGAAGTTAGTGCATTTTTCGCAACTGGTCCCGGTTGGGTCTCGAAAGAATATGATTCGACACTCGTAATTTACCATTTATTGGTAACAGAACAATTGAAGAAGTCGAACAGTTTAGATACCTAGGAAGTGTAATAACTAGTAGAGGGGATAACAACAAGGAAATAAGAAGCAGAAATAAGTAGCATATGAAAAGCAGAAACTATTGTTAATTGGGAAGTTGAAACAGAACTTAAAGTATTTATGAAACGAAAATTAAATTTTAGGTATTTAAATGAACTCCTAAAATAACGAGGAATGGTAATTTAGAGCTCTTTCATATCTCACGTCGTTCTTGAGATATTTAGACTTCGTGTAATATGCAAATGTCACAAGGTTTGCAAATTTTCAGAAAATCAAGTAATCAGAAATATAGTAAATTAATTTGGCATCGCTATTTTGGTGTGGTGATGTTAAATTTCACGAAGTGTCGTAATGTGCAAAGTTTCAAGTGATTTTGTCGAATAATCTCTAATATATACCTGATTTTCTAAAAACGTGTAAAAACCTTGTGACGTCGGGGGTTACTTATTTGCATATCACAAACGTCTAAATATCTCAAGAACGACGTGAGGTACGAAAGAACTCTAAATTGCAATTCTTCGTGATTTTAGAAGTTCATTTAAATAACTAAAACATAATTTTCATTTCATAAATACTTTAAAGAAAAGACTAATAAAGAGCTTGATATGGAGTGTTGCCTTGTATGGGTCAGAAAAGGGATAATATACAATATGCAATATAATCTTTCTGTAGGTTTACCGTTATGACTATCTAATACTTTGTCTTTTTAACAATATCTTCTATTCACAGGCAAAAAGACGACGACTATAGAACCTTCATTTACCACCTCCCTGCAACCAACAGAAGTCACCGAGGGCTCCACCTTAACACTGGAATGTGTCGTGACTGGTAAACCATCCCCGGACATACAATGGTACAAGAAAAATATTCAGCTGAGAGAAAGCTCGCGGACTCACATGGAACTGAAAGGCGACAAAGCTACGCTGACCATCAAGGCCGCAAGAGCCGATGACGTAGGCAGCTATCGTTGCATCGCCATCAACGAAGTCGGTACAGCGCAATCGGTAACCGAGGTGAACCTTCGGAAACCAACGGCTGCACCGAAGTTCGAAGAGAAGCCGAAAAACACCGAAGTGAAAGAAGGCGACAAGGTGACCTTGGTCGTGTGTGTCAGCGGTGAACCGGAAATGACGTGGTACAAGGATGGGAAACCTCTGAAAATAAGCGATCGGTTCTCGGTGGAATGCTTAGACAAAGAGAAAGGGACCTACAGTCTACAGTTGGACAATGTGAAATGCTCTGATTCAGGAAGGTATAAATGTCTTGCGAAGAACACAGTCGGTGAAAGCTTTTGCTCAGCCAGCTTACTGGTGAAAGAAACAATCACCACCCCAGAGTTTGGTGATACGAGCCCAGCCAAGGACATTATGGAAGGCGAGGATTTGGTCATTGAAATACCGCTGAGTGGAAAACCGCTGGCCAAGGTCACGTGGTATAAGGATAATGTACAACTGTTCGGTTCTGTTCGGTGCAAGATTCAGAAACATGGCGATGTTTACAAGTTGACCATTAAGCAAGTGACGGTACAGGATTCTGGAGTCTACAAGGCAGTTGCAAAGAGTTCAGCAGGCGCAACCACCAAGGAAATCCATGTGACTATCGCAGGTAGGAGTTTTGTCTTACCCTTTTTGGATGACTTTATAATTAAACTGCCTATATTATGATTCACTTTCTGAAAGAGATTGCTTAAAGAGCCTATCCGGGGTTTGGAGATTTTGAAAATTCGTAATCTTTGGGTTCTACCAAGAAGAAATGTAATATATCTTGTCGTTCGAAAATTTCCGCTTCATGTCTTTTTTTCCTGCTAAAGTTGATTTTACTATTCACAGGAAATGACGTCAAAGCAGGGACACGCGAAGTCATTGCACACTAATTCAACAGTGAAATACAAAGAAAGTTTGGCTCTGAACTTTAAACACACGTGTTTAGACAAAATTCGCTCAATTCCCAAACTTTCATTGTATTTCACTGTTGAATCAGTGTGTAATATCTAATTGCGTGTCTTTGACGTCATTTTATGTGAATAATAAATCACTTTTGCAGGGGTAAAAGGTATGAAGATGAAATTTTCGCACGACAAAAAATTTACAATTCTTCTCAAGAGATTCCAAAGATCACAAATTTGTAAAATCCCCAAACCACGGATAGACACTTTAATATTATCATTAACTAAAGTTTCATCTCCACGGCCGTCGAGAGCCAGGATCAAACTTTGGATCCAGTCCCCCGTGAGATTAACGTTTTAATAGCATCGTGATCGAGTAGCCCAAACACTAAACTTTGCATTAGAGATAACATTTGAAAATTGGTAATTATATATAGTACCAGTCAACCTACAATGTCTTTATGAACATATTATCAGAACTAAAACAGATTTAAGTCTTCGTAGTATTATTGTTTTGAGGCTCTGGTTATCAGTGATCACTGGGCCCCCGTAGCTTTTGATATAAAATATTGCAAAGGCCCAGTAAGTTTCCAAGTAACATTAATTTTAACTTATCTACTATATGCTGGAGGCCTGTAAGTTTTACCTTGTCCAGTTCAATTAATAGATTTCTTAGACTGAAATGTTACGGGCCTCTATTTGGCCAGGGCTCCGGGGTAATTACCTGCCTACTCCCCTCGATAGTACTGTTCATCTCTCAGATCATCAGTTACCAAGTGAAGTCACAGCAAACTCTTTTCGTATTTCACTGTTGAATCACTGTGCAATGTCATTGTGCGTCCCTCATGGGTGACTGAAGAGTAGCATGAGAAAAAGCCATCAAGATGAAACTTTAGACGAGAGTAAATGAAATTTACAATGAAATTTACGCAAGGTTAGCGTCGAGCTCGCTTATGGCATTACACGTCACATTAGTGACTTACTGTGTGTAACCTTGCGTTAGGTACATGTAGCGTCCCAGTTGCTGTGACGTCACATTTATTGCATTATGGGCCATACAGCGGCGTCCAGAAGAGTCAATTTAGCTGATGTGTTGTATATATACTTTTTGGGGAGACCTGCACCTGAGTGTGGGTCTGATTTTCTCAGGCTATATGTATCGTCAATTTAGCTGATGTTGCGTCACGTATTCTGTTTACCGAGTAATCCCCATAGCTCGGTGGACTGTAATTATTTTAAAATATTTCTACATTTAGCTCTAGAGAAGAAGAAACCTCCGCCAATTGCCGAGAAAAAACCACGTAGCCCAGTCTTTAAGAAAACCATGGATGACGTGGAGGTGGGGAGCGATGGTGCTGCTATGTTCGAGGTGCACGTACCTGGGGAACCGGAACTGGACTGGTACAAAGATGGTGTGTTGATTGAAGACGAAGGTCGTTTTATTATTGAGGATGCAGTGGAAGGGGAAGTACTCTATAGACTGACAATCGAGAGTTGTGTACCTGAGGATAGTGGAACGTATTCTTGTCTTATAAAGAACGATCAGGGAGAGACCAAGTGCTCGGCTAACTTGCTTATCAAGGGTGCCCCGCTGGAGGTTGTCCGAAGGCCTGAGATAATGACCGAGGTGTTTGCCAGTGCCCAGATGCCTGGTGTTGATACCGAAGATCGTGGCCTCAAGCCAGATGGTAAGATCACTAAAGACGAAGAGACGCGGCAGGCAACGTTCAAGGTAGGTCTTGTTTCCGGTAAAATAACCCCGGTAAGTATCGAAGTTCCGGTGGTGGAAAAGACACCCAGCGTCACTGAAACAGCAAAGGAAACCACATCGGTAACAACGAAGCAAGAGTCGATAGCGAAACCGAAATTCCAGACGGTCATGGAGAACAGAAATGTGAATGAAGGTGAGAGTGTAGTGTTCGAGGTCGAAGCAAAAGGCGGGCCGTTTGTCGACTGGTACAAAGATGATAACCTGCTAGACGACGGAGGGAGAATAATCATCGAAGATGCCACAGAAGGGGACACCTTGTACCGACTGACAATCGAAGACAGTGTTGCGGAGGACAGCGGACATTACAAGTGCGTGGCCGTCAACGACGCTGGCGAAACATTCTGTAGCGCTCACGTCGAAGTCAAGAAAGTTCAGTTGCCTCCGGAATTCATCGGAGGCACCTCGGAAGCTACCGTCAACGTACCCGAAGGTCAAGATGGCAAGCTCATTGTGGAAGTACGTGGGAAACCCGACACGAAGGTGTCGTGGTTCAAAAACGGGTTACCAATCCGAGGTGATCGACACGTGGCTGTGGGGAAGGACGGCAATGGACACTTCGTTTGTGTAATCAAAATGACGAAGTCGGATTCTGGTGTGTATAAGTGCGAGGCCAGCAATGCTGGTGGAACTGTGAGCAAAGAATTCCAAGTTAATGTTGTAGGTGGGTAATACGTTTGCAAAATAATTATCATAATATAGTAAATTGTTTGCTACTCAAGCTTTAACGCAAACTCAGAAAAATGAGCCCTAGATGGGAATCGAACCCGTCACCTTCTGATCTCCGGTTAGACGCTCTAACCATTGAGCTACCTGAACTCAGATACCTATCTGGGGCTGAATTTGCGTGAAAGCTCGAGTAGCAAACAATTTACTATGTTAACTCTCCGTTAAAGGACATTGGCAACAAAAATTAATTTTGTCTAATGACGCTCTAACCATTGAGATACCAGAACTCAGATTCCTGTCTCTGACGTCAGGTGTGGGGTAGAGAATTTTCACTCATTAAAATATTAGTTACATCTTCAGGTTTGTTCCACAAATTTACTTGAAAATGTGCGTCTAATAATTCCTCGTGATAATGAAGGTTGTAAACTTAGAAATCACTGAGATATGTTTTATGAGTGAAAATTCTCTACCCTGCATCTGACGTCAGAGACCATCTCATTTACATATCAAACAAACTGATTTCAAAAACGAAGTAAAATACGGAAAAGTTGTAAAATGTGTTACTCTATCATTTTAGGAGTTCTTTCATATTAGACAAACTTAATTTTTCTTGCCAAAGTTCTTTAACTCTTTCCTGTCCGGCCCAGTCAAAAGGGGTCATAGAAGACACCGAAGTCATCAATCGAAAAACACGGCGCACGGTAACGCAAGATTAAAAATTGAAATTCGACAAGCGCCAGGGACATGAGATCCACTCACACGCCAAATTTGATTTGATTTCATAAACAACTCTGCGATTGGTGGTATTTTTAATTTTCATGATGCTACGCGGGCGTGCAAGATGGTCTTTTCTAGAAAAATGGAAAAATGGAAGTTTTTCAACCTGATTTATGATAATTAATGCTAATTTTTAGCAAAGTGATACACAACTCTTCTATACAGATGCGTTTAAATCAATATTTAACTCTTTCCTGTCCGGCTGGAAAACATCCAAAATTGAACTACCTCTTTGTTCTATTGATATCTCGGGAAATATCCATAACTGTTGCGAAACCTATACCTTTTCTGAAAGCCCAATAAACCGGCTGTTACCAACGCTTTTGAATTTTCCGAACAAGACACATTATGTTAATACAGATAGAAGTCCTTGATGTTAGAGCTAAAAATCCATGGGGAGGTTTTATTGTTGCAACCTGTAGCGTTATAACTACTTGCATATTTCGTATTTGAATTTTGTTGTTAAATAGCAAGAAATATTTAGGGAACCAACCTTAACTGTGAAAATCAACCGAAAAATGTAAATCACGACGATTCTTTTACCGATTTATAAATATTAATGAAATATTTCCTTTGATTTTTCTTTATGAATTAATGATGCTTTCCATCTTAAAGTGCCCCTCACCTCAAAATTTTTTATTGTCTTATTTGGAAGAACTTTTAAAATGATAAAGTAACTTCTTTTGAAGATTTTCACTTCTTCGCTTTCTTTGTGAGATATATCAGTTTGTTTGATATGCAAATATCTGGAATTTCGTCACACATGCATAATGAGTTGTCAGAGAATGTTATATATCTTTGCGTTCATGAAATAAAAACACTAAAGTGTGAATAACACGTGTGTGCGTTTCTCCCACAACACCAAACTTCTTGATTTTAAAGGATTTCGTTCGAGAATGAAAGAGATATACACATTTCTCAAATAAGTTATCATGCATGTGTGACGAAATTCCAGACATTTGCATATCAAACAAACTGATATATCTCAAAAAGAAAGCAAAGAAACGAAAATCTTCAAAATAAGTTACTTTATCATTTTAAAAGTTCTTCCAAACAAGACAATAAAACATTTTGATGTTATGGGCACTTTAACAATTCTATAAATTAATTCCGTTTTCTTTTTCTTTAGCCAAGGAAAGAAAGCTTATTACTCTCCAAAAGACCGTTCGTAAACCTCAATTTGTGGAAAGACTTAAACATACAGATGTCAACGTAGGAAACGAAGCTATCTTCACTATCCGTCTGAGCGGTGAACCGGAAGTAGAGTGGTACCATGAGAACAACCTACTCACGACGAGTGACGCACGCATCGAAATAGAGTCGGAGGGCGACGACATTTTCCGACTTCGAATCAAGGTCACGGAACCCGAGGACGCTGGTCGTTACAAATGCGTCGCGAAGAACAGCGCCGGTGAAAGCACATGCGCAGTTAGTTTGCGCGTAAACGAGGCGTTTATCCCACCGGAGTTTAGTCGTTTATCGGAAGATGTCTTGTTTCATGTCGACGAGGATGACGACATCAGGTTCTCCACTTTGGTCAAAGGGAAACCGGAACCAAAAATCACGTGGTTTAAGGATGGTGTGCGACTGCGCGGTGACGCTCGGTTTAAGATCGAGACGAATGGCGACGAACACTCATTAACGATCACTCGGACGTCTTCTGTGGACTCCGGGAAATACAAATGCGCAGGCACAAGCCCAGCTGGAACATCGAGTATCGAGTTTGAGTTGGATGTCAATGGTAAGCACAGGATAAAAAGTTGTTTATGTATGTGGAGTAATTGCAGCTTGAATTTGTTTCACCTACAAGTGTTACAACTGTAAGTTAATCGTTGTTGATAAAAATAATTCCAAGTTGAAAAACAGCTTGACATGTGCGTAGAAATCCTTTGCTAATATGTTAGAGGGCTATTCCTTAATGTAAGCCTATGGGCTTACATTTAACAATTTATCAATTTACCATCATCATGACCATCAATATCATCATCGCTATCATTACCATTTGGTCATCATCATTATCACCATCAATACCATCATCACTATCAATACCATCATCATTATCATCATCACTATCATCATTACCATCATTATGACCATCAATATCATCACCACCATCATCATTACCATTATCATCATCACTATCAATACCATCATCACCATCATTATTATCATCACCATCATTATCATCATCACCATCATTATTACTATCATCGTTACCATCACCATGACCATAAATATCATTATTACCATCATCATTACCATCATTATGACCATCAAAATCATCATCACCATCATCAATACCATTATCATCATCACTATCAATACATTAGCATTATCATCATCACCATCATTACCATCATTATTACCATCATTATTACCATCGTTATGACCATCAATATCATTATAAACTCATCATTACCATCATTATGACTATCAAAATCATCATCACCATCATCAATACAATCATTATCACCATCAATGTCGTCATCACTATCAATACCATCATCATTATCATTATCATTACCATCATCACTATCAATACCATCATCACTATGTCATGACATTCAAAATATCATCATTACCATTATCAACACCATCATCATCACATCGCTATATCACGACCATCAATATCATCATCATCATTACCATCATCATCACCATCATCATTACCATCATCATCACCATCATCATGACCACCAATATCATTAGCATCAATATCATCACCATCATCATGATCATTTGATATTTTGATGTTATATTTGATGTGATAGTCATCATATGATAGTTTTTGTTATGCAACAACATCTATTCACACCTACTCACGGTTGTTCCTAGTTACAAAAGAGGATAAAAAAGCACCAGAGGAACTCGGAGATCGGCCACTTTTCTCGGAAAAGATGAGCGACGTTGACGTTTGTCAAGGTGTCAAGGCAGTGTTCAGTGTCCGCGCGAGCGACAGTCCCAAGATAGTGTGGTACCGAGGTGACACGTTGATAGAAAACAAAGGGCGGTTCGCTATCAAGGAGGCTGTGGACGAAGAAGATTTGTATCAGTTGATCATCAAAGATGTGAAATCCGAAGACATTGGTACTTACGTCTGTAAGGTGACAAACGATGTTGGCAAGAGCTCGTGTTCTGCTAATCTTTACGTCGACCGCGCCGTCACTGTACCACTGTTTGTCGGAGAAGAAGAGGACCTCCCTGAGCTCTACGAAGGAGATGAGCTGAGACTGCGCGTTTGTGTCAAGTCGTTCCCCAAGCCTGACGTCGCTTGGTTCAGAAATGGCGTCAGGTTGCGTGGCGACGCCTACGTGAAGATTCAACCAGTGAACGACGAGTACAATGTTATAGTGCGTCAGGTAAAACAAAGTGATGGTGGTACGTACAGGTGTGAAGCGAGTACCACGGCAGGCACTGCATTCAAGGAGTTCAACATCGAAGTGAAAGGTATGAGTTATAAAGTAAATGGTTTGAACCTAGGAGTATTATTAGATGTGTGAAGTTGATCGTCAAAGGTTGTTGTAGTCTTGAGAAAGACTATTGTTGGTGACTGACGTTTGGACGGCCTCAAGAAAGCGTGTTTGCCAGGGTTTGCCTATATATACGTCTGACGTATATACACAGACGTATATATAGGCAAACACGCTTTACCGTCGAAACGTCAGTCACCAACAATAGTCTTTCTCAAGACTACAACAACCTGGACGATCAACTTCACACATCTAAGGTATGAGTTATGTTGATGAGACAGAAAATATAGACAGACAGACAGACAGACAGACAGACAGACAGACAGACAGACAGACAGACAGACAGACAGACAGACAGACAGACAGACAGACATGTCTTACAAATAGAGCTTTCCCTTACATTCCATATTTCACCCACTAACAATTTCATGAATAGACAGATGGACAAACATAAAGCACAGAAAGGCACAGAGAAACGGGGATGCAAACACAAAGATAGAACAGAGACTGACAAACGAACATTTGAAATGATGGGGGGAATGGATGGACAGACAGTCAGACAGACAGACAGACAGACAGACAGACAGACAGACAGACAGACAGTCAGTCAGACAGACAGACAGACAGACAGACAGACAGACAGACAGACGTGCTATATTTTCTAAATTTTACATAACTCTACGATCTTTCTAATGTATAACTTAAATAATCACAGCTAGCATTTTCTTCAATGTGTTTATATACACTGCTGTAGTGAATATGGGAGAGCTTGGAGTGGACAGACGATACATGGACGATCGCCAAGCTCATATGCCCAGAAAAATTATTCTGAGTCCCGGACAGGAATCGAACCTGTAACCTTCTGATTGCCGATGAGACGCTCTAACAAAATCATTGAGCTACCGAGACTCAGATGGAGAACGAAGGTTACAATGATATACTGGTTCGATTGGTATATGTACTGCCTATGCATCAGTCACTATATATCAGTAATGCTTGGATGTAGGCTAATGCGATATATCGATATTTTCGATAAATATCGATATTTTAAAAATATCGATAAGTGATATTCAATTTTACGCATATCGAAAATATCGAAAGTTTCAACTTCACTAAACCCCAAGTCGATTTTTTTAAAATAATTTGGGCAATTATTGTCGTAAAGTAGAGAACAGCATACGCCAATTTAGGTGACGATCTTATTGCGTTTAAAAACACATAGCGCAGGTCCCGCAAAACAAAAGACCAATGCCTCTCATAGACGAGATGTCGCGTACGAAGACAACTGAAATAGCGATGTAAACAAAGTATAATTACGCTAATTCGAATCAGTTAATGTGTTTTTCAAACTAAAAGTCTCGGTTTAGTGGTAACACTGTGAGAAAATAGGTGAGATAACTGTCAGCCACAAGACAAAGGACATGCTCTTAATGATTTGAATCAATTGAATGGCGGCATTGAAATAGATTTAAAATAAATAGAACTTACGCAGTTTAGTAGTTACGCGTAGACCAGGTTTAAAAACAAAGTATCAGAATATCACGGCTCTTTCTAATCCCGCAGTTCTATCGTGAAGTAGTCAAACTAATTTCGTTAACGTTCAAGTGTTCAAATCAACTCTCTAAAATGTCGAAAAACGAGTCCTACTTAAGCGAAACAAAGCAAACATGTTGGTGTTTCTTGCTGAAAATTTGTAAATATTCTCTTTATAGAATGCAAAAAATTGTAAATAATTACTCTCTGTAGATTGAACATTCCATGCTTAATAAACCTTTAACGTTTTAACTTTTTTGCGTTTTTTTTTTACATGCACGGTCTGCGCTTACCGCGCGTGCACCGAGGTAAATTGAGTTTTCGTATTTGCTGCGATATTCGATATCGCCGATATTATCGAAAAAAATTTTCGATATCGATATTTTTCAATATCGCATTAGCCTACTTGGATGTGTTAATATATACACTGCTGTATGTACACGGAAAAGAATAACCCCAGTCTAATGAAACGTCCGACTATTGTTATTTCAGAAAAGCAAGCTAAACAGGACTCCGCTAGAGTTAACAAACCCCTCAAAGGAAACTACGACTTAGAAGAAGGCAACATGTTAAAACTACAGTGCGACGTAGGCGGTCGACCACCGCCCGACGTCGAGTGGTTCAAAGATGATAAACCTTTGGAAGAAAACAGACTGATTAAAATCGATAACGTGTCTGGGTTGTGTACCTTAAAAATCAAGAACGCGAAACCAGAGCACTCTGGGAAATACACGTGCGTGGCGCGCAATAACGCGGGCTCGGCTGACACCACCACCGAAGTTAAAATCAAAAGAGAAGTCGTCCGTCCCGAGATGAAAGAGAGACTTCGGAATAAAGATTTGCGCGAAGGAGAGACGGCGAAGCTCGAAGTACGAGTGACTGGCGAACCGGAGTTGACTTGGACGAAGGATGGTAAAGTCGTCCATAGTGAAGGACGTGTCGTCATAACCAACGCACCGACTAACAATAATACATATACTTTGGTGATCAATGATTGTCGGATCCAGGACTCTGGTCGGTACAAGTGCGTCGCTAAAAATAGCCAAGGACAAGTGTTCTGCTCGTCTACGCTGACTGTCCTCGAGAAACAGGTTCCGCCTGAATTTTCGGACGGTACGAATGATGCAACCCTCGATGCCGGAGAAGGCGAAGAGATACGTTTGGAAGTGAATGTCCGTGGTAAACCCGAACCCAGGGTGAAGTGGTTCAAGGATAACATATCGGTCATTCAAAGTGGTCAACTTCGATTGGAGCAGAAAGGTGGTAAATTCACTTTGGTGGTGGCCAATTTAAGATCAAGCGATGGCGGAGTTTACAAGTGTGTAGCCACTAGCATTGCCGGCAGTGTGAGCAAAATATATCACGTGGTTATAAAAGGTGCGTCGACGTTTAAACTGTTTATTCTTAGTTACACAGTTTTATATTTATATTAGAAATACGTGTACGCATCAACCCCTCGACCGCTTTTGTTTAAGAAATAAAAACCGTGTCGCGTGATATAATGTCGTTATAATGGCACTACAGAAGCGTGTAACACACGAGGCAATAGCCGAGGTTGTTGCTAGCCTCTCGCTATTTTGATAAAAAAAAGAGAAAAAAAGAGTCTGGGACCGAAGCAGCAGTCTAGTGACGTCACACATTAGAGTCGTCGATAATATCGATATGTTTTTTGTGGCGCTTGGAAGCAGCTGTGGAAATATTACTGATGTTTGAGTTAGAACTTCCTCCTCTGAAAGCGAGATCAACAATGATTTTTTCATCTCTAGAATCTATGCCGACTCTAACGTGTGACATCAAAGAGGTGATTTGACCACGCGATGAGGTGGGACAAAATTGGTGTAATTTTTCCACTTTTACATAACATATAAAGCACTTTTTTTCGCGATTGAAAAACCGATACCACCATAAGATTCAGCGCATCAAGAAGTACAAAAATGGGTCATAAAAACAGAGTTCACGTTTGGGGATTTTACATATTCGTAATATTTGGGTCTTCCTGAGCAAAATCATAATATATGTTGTCAGCCGAAAATTTCATCTTTATGGACTTTTTTGCTGTTAAGATTATCGGATGTGACATCATAAGAGGTATTTTTGTGGCAAGTAACAAATAAAAACTGGTTTGGAAAGCCTCTTGTGACATCACATCCGGTAACTTTGACAGCGAAAAACTCCATGAAGATGAAATTTTCAGCTGACAATATATATTATGATTTTGCTCAGGAAGATCCAAATATTACGGATATGTAAAATCCCCAATTTTCTACTCACGTAATCTGTTCTTGTTTTTGATTAGCTGCGGTTACCGAAGGACGATCGCCAAATTTCCTCGACGACCTACAGCCTGTGAAAGCGAAAGAAGGAAGGTTGGCGCGCCTGGAATGCAAGGTTCAAGGTCGTCCTTCCCCCAAAATCGAGTGGCACAAAGACGACGAGAAAATCGACCAAGATACCAGGATCAAAATACAACGAGATGGCGAGTTCTGCGTTTTATCAATCAAAGACACGAAGCCTGGAGACAGTGGCGTGTACATGTGTGTCGCTTTTAATGATTTCGGCAGCGAGGCGACCAGCGCTGAACTGATTGTAGAAGAGGAAGCTAGCGAGCCAACATTTGAAGAAAAACTGAAAAATGTTGATGTCACTGAAGGCGAAGAGGCCGTCATGAAAGTTAGAGTAAAGGGAACACCGGCTCCTATTCTGGAATGGTTTAAAGATGGCAAAGAATTAATAAGCGGTGAACGAGTAACTATCGCAAGCAACCTGGGTGATGGTATCTATTCGTTAACCATAAGAAACTGTGATACTAAAGATACCGGTCGCTACTCCTGTTCGGCTAGAAACGAAGCTGGGGGCACGAAGTGTTCGGGTAGACTTGACGTAAAACCATCGTCCACAGGACCAGTGTTCGACGGAGGTAGCCAAGAGGTGCCGATGGCAATCGAAGAAGGTGTCACGTTGAGAATAGAAGTGAAAGTCAAAGGTAAACCCGTACCAAAAGTGAAGTGGTACAAGGACGGTCGACTGTTGCTAAGCAGCTCGCGTCTTTTCATCAGAGGGACTGGAGGAGAGTATAGTTTAGAGATCTCAAAAGTCGTTGTAAAAGATGCTGGTGTGTACAAGTGTGTGGCGTCAGCCGCTGGTAAAAGCTCATTTAAACTGTTTAACGTAACTATACCAGGTAAGAAATAAATACAACTACAGAATATAAAGGTGTTCTATCAAATAATTTCCCAACGCAACCAGGTGATAAGTCAGACATAGTTTGACGCTACTCTGGCTTTAAAACGTTTTTTGAACGTTCAGAACCGATGATGACGTTATCTATTAAAATTCTGCTTTATCGGAGCACGCGTGCGTAACCTACCATGAGATTGCGTGGGAAAATTCCAAAATTATTACCACTAATCCGCGGTACCATCAGAGATATTATCAAAATACTCAAAGCTTCTTCTTCGCTTAAAATCATGCTAGATTCAATTATAAACTAAATCAACAAATGTGTGCCTGGTTAAAGTCACTCTAACTAAAGACAACACTGAACTTTTAATTTAAGGTAACTGATGACAAGATAGTAAAAATAATTTCCCTGGACAAATAATTTGTCTGGAGGCTTGGCATATCAATAGCGCCCACGCCCCATTGAATCGCGATGACGGTGGTTTATTACCAGAAGCTTATTTGCATCTTGTTAATAGATAACGTCATCATCGGTTCTATGAGGGTATAAATAGGGATCCGAACTTTACAACGATCACCCCTGATGAAGACACTAGATTGGAGTGTCGAAACGTTGGGTCATGGACAGTAACTTTTAAAGTTACGTTCAAAAAACTTTTTAAAGCCAGAGTAGCGTCAAATTATGTCTGTGTTCTTCTAAAGTGGTTATACGATGAAAGATAAGCTCTTTTTTTGTGGCTACCGCGGCAGGCGGTAATTAATTACATAATTGGGAGGAATGAGTCGAGACGGCTTTTGACGTTACAGCCTCAACCACAGATCTCTAAATAAAGACTGGATTGAGCGACTATTGTTCAGAAAGTAAAGCCGGAAGTCCGCCATCACTAAGGGACCAACTGAGGATCCTATGAGGTTTTTTGTTGGATTATGTGCTCTTACCATCGACAAAATAAAATAATTTTACTATAAAGAGGACAAGAAGACATTTTTGGGTAATTACAAATTACTGGGTAAAACGATTCATGGCCTACCTACATATTTACTGCGACTTTGGTCCCTTAGTAATTATCCAGTGAGAGAAGCCTAATATGAAACGTCAAATTAGGTTCAAGATTTTATGCATTTAATGTTAACAAAGAAACTATATTGGCCAGACACTAAATCTATTTCGCGAGCGTCACAGTTTGATTTACTTGCAAACTCGGAGCTTCTAATGATCTATCGTCAATTTACATTATGCAAATATGCAGGCTTCAAAATCAGCTCATCAGATACAATAGAAAGCTCAATCCAGTTCTATTTTTGAGATCAGTGTGGTCATCTTGTTGAGACGACGTTATATAGTTTTACTATAGGTGACAGAGACTATCTGTATCTGATCTTTTAAGATGCTAAAATGAATCAGTCGTCGAAGGGTTTCCCGTAATTTAGAACACAAACTACGGCTCCATAACAATAACCATGAAGTCGGAATTAGCGCGTGGCGGCCATATTGATGGGACCACGGTGGTCACTCGAATATGGCCACCACGCGCTAATTCCGTAGATTGCACGTAGATTGTGGAATATTGTCTATCTGCGGACGTCATTTCTCTTCGTAGACACTTTAACAAATTATTATGGCAATAGATGTTTTATTTTCTACCCATGTAAATTCCCTCTTGATGTCTATTATTAGACGCGAAGAAAGCCAAGGGATTTGACATAAAAGTACAAGAAAGGATTGTTGAGAAACATCCAGCGGCCCGCGAAGTCGAAGCTGTTGAAATACTTCCAGTATCAGAAGGCCAGCTTGAACAAGAGTTAGAAACTTATGAGGCAGTAGAACACGAAGTTGACGGCCAGGACGGACGATGTGAACCAGAATTCCTTCAAAAGCTCCAAGATCTGGAAGTAGTTGAAGGAAGCGCTGCTCGCTTTGACGTCAAAGTTCGGGGTATGTACTTGTAACCGGGGCAGACTTGAACTGACCCGAATATAACCTAGCTCTGGTCACGAAACGCCTTGTAGTTTACTTTATTCTACGCATAACCATTGACGTAACTAGGAATTTTTAGCGAGGGAAGCAAACAGAGGTATTCTCAATTCCTCTGCGTGGTCATATGGGCGTGGTCACCTAGAAAAATGCCGTATTTATTCACTAATTTATATGACATTAAATAATTTCTACTCATGTCTTATACTGTATACATAAATTGGTCTTAATTGTTCTTAAATTACGCAGTCTTTCCGTATTATATTAGCAAACAAAGAACTGTAAATAGAAAGTCAATATTGGTACTATTCTGATCTGGTTGCTAAGCCGAAAATATGTACAATATGAAAAGTTCAAATGTTCTTGCGTTTAAAAATGGCTTTTGGAGATCTCTTACAGCAATGGATGAAACACGCTCGCGATTTAGAGCGAGGCATGCGAGATTAGAAAGACGGTGTTCTGTCATTGTACTCCATAAATAAGTTTTGACTCGCTTAAAGGGATATGGCAATATAAATTAACTTATCTCATTTAAAAGAACTCGTAAAATGGTATAAGAAGACCTTTTACAATTTTTCTGTATCTTTCTTGGTTTTTGAAATATTTCAGATAATTATGACAAAAGACAGTCTACAATCCGCCATCTTGTTGTAATATTTGACCTAATTAACTGGGAAATTGGTGACGTCACAAGCAGTGTAAACCTGATGTAACTACTTCATAGGTGACCGAATTTCCGCGGAAGGCTTTTTAAAATGTTGTGGGCCAATTGAAAATGGAAATAGTGCTACACAATCGAGTTTCTGGCTCATAATGTAAGGTTGGCAAGATAAAAATTTCACTTTACCCTACTTATGACGTCACATGCATATCGAAAATAATTCCAAGATGGCGAACAGCACGCTGTCACAACGCTGTCTTTCGTCAACTTATTTCGAAAACCAAAAAAGATAAGGCAAAATTGTAAAAGGTCTTGTTATACCATTACACGAGTTCTTTCAAATGAGACAAAGTTAATTTATATTGCCATATCCCTTTAAGGCAACTGAATGCCCTCTCATTATGAGCTGAGGAAATAGAAGTTAGAGCAAGTCTGAGCAATGTCGTACTGTTTTCGAATTGAGCTGTGAGCTTTTTTCGCATGGAAATCTCCGACAGGGAATCAGAATTTTCCGACAGATGACAGATGTTGTGCCCTCCTATAGTTACGCCACTGCGCACAAACCACGTCCCCCACAGAACCACTCAAGTCACTTGCAGCTCACCACCACCCAACCCCTCCCTTTGACGCGTAAACTTATAGATCAACGTGAGACGTAATGCTTGTGGGATTCTTATGCTCCTACAATAACTTCTTATTAACCGAGAGCGCGGTCATTACGGGAAAATATCAGACCGAGGTCTTGACAGTACGGACCGAGCCCGTAGGGCGAGGTTCGTACATAAAAGACCGAGGTCTGATATTTTCCCGTAATGACCAAGCGGTCGAGGTTAATAAGAGGTTTATTATATGGCATGGCTTTTTTAAACAACATACTTTACATACGTTTTGAGTGACAAAATCGTCATTTTCAATCTTGTTCTTGTTCTTCTATTGCTTTCATGATAGTAAGACTCTCTTTTAGATTGTTCATCGTCCGACTCGCACATGATTTAGTGCTTAATTTACTAAATGCGTTCAATTTTTGCTGCTTTTCAAATTTTCCTATCGTTGTTCGCTCCTTTGTAAACAAAATGGCTGACAAAATCCGTAATCCGGACCGGTCCATTACGGGAAATAACGGACCGGCACGTGACGTGTCTCAGCCAATCAGAGCACGCAATTTCACCGGAAGTAGCTTGTGTCATATAATAATTACTGATATTGCACACTTACTGATTATTGATAATTATAAGGTAGGAGGACATGTTGTCTATATATAGTTCAATGGTCTGTACAGAGAAATATCGGACCTTGGCTTGCTCGGTGCGTTCTACAAAAAAAATATATTTCGCCGTGTACAGACGTCACCTCGATAACCTGTTAATATTACTAAAACATTCATTCATTTGAACTTTTGTTCTGTCTAGGTAACCCTGAGCCTGACATTGACTGGTACAAGAACAACAAGATTATAGCCGACAGTAAACTTGTCCGCTTCTTGTTTGACGACAGTGGCCTGTGCTCTTTGGTGATCAAGGAGGTCTCAACGCAAGATCGTGGAAGATACAAATGCGTTGCAAGCAATAGCAAGGGAAAGGTTCAGTGCAGTTGTGAGATGTTTGTTGAAGGTATGAGCAAGAGAAAAACCACACGAAGTAGCTGTTGATTATTGGTTTGAACAATTTAAGGTGTCTCCCCGCATCACTCGCTGTCGGTCGCGTAGCGACAAAGACTGTTTTCATGAGACTAATTTACTTCACAGCAGCTCTCCAGGCAATTCTCTATTGAGTCAACTCCACTAGTTGGTTGATGTTGATATCCCTCTTTTTCAATTCTTATTTCTGTAGTTCGGCGGTTAGTCGACTGCCGCATAGGTAGCACATATATCAATCGACCCAGTACATCATTGTAACCTTCGCAGCACAAATTTAGAAAGGTTTTGTCTTGAGGGACTCAGAAACATTTTTTGAGGATATGAGCTTGACGTCGTCCATGCATCGTCTGTCTACTCCAAGCTCTCCCACATTCACTTCATCATATACGACACAAAGATACATGAACAATTTGAAGATCCTGAAATTCTGACTTACCCGAAATCGTTATCAAATCTTTGAAAGTTTACATGGTAATGATCGTTTTGAATTTGTGGAAACTCTAAATTGAAAAGGACAAATTAATAACCGTAGAAAACGTTAGTGAATTTATTGTTAATCACTTTGTGATAATTGTATCATTGTAGTCATTGGATTTATTTCATTCTGTTTTTAAGTACATGGTTTCGAAGGATCCGCCGCTGGAAGTGAATCTGATTTGGAACCTCTAACTCCAAAATCTTCATCCAGGTTGGTTCAAATTTAATTTTTGACGAATATTCTGTTTGTCTATATTCATTTATTGTGATTCTGCACTTTCCCCATAGCTATCATGTTTTGCCGGGTTGCTATATGTATACTTTTAATTGATGATACGAAAAAAGACGTGGATTATGGAGTGACCTCCTTTTTTAGCTAAGACCATCACCATCCATTAAAGAATTACGTTGACTCATTAATAGCAAGTGCTTTGAGAGTTAGGAAACTTCTAGGGCTCGAAGAAATCACATTCATAGTTCATTTTAACTGTAATTATCATTGGTTTATTTGTTATTTTTCTAGTGAATTCCTGTTCGATGATGGTGATGAAACGTCTCAGCGGAATGCCCCTCAAATAACCCTCGTGTTGCGAAACAAAACTGTCACCCCCGGAAACACTGCGAAATTTGCATGTCGATACAAGAGCGCTACGGGGGCAACAGTTGAGTGGAGCAAAGATGGCAAAGCAATACGACAAGATACGAGACACAAACTGGAACATGAAGGTGATCTTTGTTCGCTGACTGTTTTGAATGTGATGGAGAGCGACGCTGGTGAATACAACGTTGTCGTGAGAAATGATGTTGGACAATCACGTAGTGGTGCGTTACTTCAGATTGATGGTAAGTTGGGCATTTTCATGGAAAGGGTCAAATACCTCTCAATCACTTTTATCATCATTATGATCATCATCATCATTACCATCATCATCATTACCATAATCATCATCATAACCAGCATCATCACCATCATCATCATCATCATTACCAGCATCATCATCATCATCATCATAACCACCATCATCACCACCATCATCACCATCATCATCACCATCATCACCATCATCATTAACAGCATCACCATCATCATCATCACCATCATCATCATCATTACCAGCATCATCACCACCATCATTACCATCATCACCATCGTCATCATTACCATCATCATTATCATTACCTTCATCATCGTCATTACCAGCATCATCATTACCATCACCATCATCATTACCATCATTATCACCATCATCATCACCACCACCATCATTACCATCGTCATCATTGCCGTCATCATCGCCATCATCATCACCATCATTATCATCACCATCATCATCATCACCATCATCATTACCATCATCATCATCATTACTATCATCATCATCATTGCCAGCATCATCACCATCATCATTATCAGCATCATCACCATCATCATTACCATCATCACCATCGTCATCATTGCCATCATCATCATTACCCTCATCATCATTACCAGCATCATCATTACCATCACCATCCTCATTACCATCATCATCATTACCATCATCATCACCACCACCATCATTACCATCATCATCATCACCATCATTACCATCATCATTACCATCACCATCATCACCATCATTACCATCCTCATTACCATCATCATCATCACCATCATCATCATCACCACCATCATTACCATCATCATCATCACCATCATTACCATCATCATTACCATCACCATCATCATTACCATCATTACCATCACCATCATCATTACCATCATTACCATCACCATCATCATTACCATCATCATTACCATCACCATCCTCATTACCATCATCATCATCACCATCATCATCATTACCATCATCATTATCATCACCATCATCATTACCATCATCATTACCATCACCATCATCATTACCATCATCATTACCATCCTCATTACCATCATCATCATCATCATCATCATCATTACCATCATCATTATCATCACCATCATCATTACCATCATCATTACCATCACCATCATCATTACCATCATCATTACCATCACCATCATCATTACCATCACCATCATCATTACCATCACCATCCTCATTACCATCATCATTATCATCACCATCATCATTACCATCATCATTACCATCACCATCATCATTACCATCACCATCATCATTACCATCACCATCCTCATTATCATCATCATCATCACCATCATCATCACCACCACCATCATTACCATCATCATCATCACCATCATTACCATCATCATTACCATCACCACCATCATTACCATCATCTGAATCTTTGTTGACATCTTAAAGAGTGAGTGTCAACCGTCGTGCATTGCGCGTTTGTGTTTCCGTACGATAGCGAAGTGTTTTGAAGTGCTTCGTTGCCAACTTTGACGTGGTAAATACTTCGGAAATTCGCTTAGTCTTCTCAGAAAACCCTATCGAGGCTTTTTTACTCGTCCACAATCCAAATACGTCGACTAGGAACCTGATTTTTTTGTTTGAACCTCATCACTTGGTCTTCCACGCTTCGCGTCAGTCAAGGCTGACATAATTCGAAACGAAAGTCAAGAAAACGTTGAGTTTTGTGAAAAATGCAGAAATAATTACTTTCTAAGGTATGTCTTCTTTTAATAAAAAGACAAAATGAATAATTTATATCAAGAATTGACAAGATATTTACGGATGAGTTCACCAAGGGAATTTCGTGCTTCAAAAAATGGCCGACCGAGCGTGCAATGCATGACGATTGACACTCACTTTTTAAGGAACATCAATCACTGTTATTTTATTTGCTGTTGATAATTACGGTTATAATAATGATATGATTGGTGGATGACGTTGCCAAAATAACTATCGTAACGATAACAATATTTTTGATGATAATTATAATGGTGCTGTTGTTGATATATCATCTTAGTGACTAAACACATCTCTTTAAATCCACTCTAGATTCACTAGAACCTGAAAGAGAAGGCGTTGCTCCGAAATTTGTCCTAACACCAAACAAGACAGTTTACGCGTGCATCACTTGTTCTGCCAGAATGGAGTGCAAAGCTATTGGAGACCCAAAGCCTGAAATACGCTGGTACAAGGAGAAGTTACAAATTCTATCTAACGACAAGTTTACAGTATACGCAGATGATGGTGGAGTTTGTACCTTGACTGTGGAGGATGTTACTTATGAAGATGAAGGAATGTATAAGGCCATTGCCTCGAATAATGTTGGCAAAGCTTCTTGCGTTGCCAAATTGTTTGTGAAAGGTATGTAGATTTTAAGAAGGAATTTTAAAACTGTCGTAGCTGAATTCTTGATCACATGTCTAGCTTGGTCACCTTTGCAGTATTAAATGGTAACTGTTCATTAAACGGATGGATGAATAGACGGAGGAGGAAGAGGAGGAAGGAAGGGAGGGGGGAAGGAAAAGAAGCAAGGAAGAAGCACTGTTCATTAAACGGATGGATGGATAGACGGAGGAGGAAGCAAGGAAGGAAGGAAGGAAGGAAGCAGGAAGGAAGCAAGGAAGGAAGCAAGGAAGGAAGCAAGGAAGGAAGCAAGGAAGGAAGCAAGGAAGGAAGGAAGGAAGCAAGGAAGGAAGCAAGGAAGGAAGCAAGGAAGGAAGCAAGGAAGGAAGGAAGCAAGGAAGGAAGCAAGGAAGGAAGCAAGGAAGGAAGCAAGGAAGGAAGCAAGCAAGGAAGCAAGGAAGCAAGCAAGGAAGGAAGGAAGCAAGGAAGGAAGCAAGGAAGGAAGCAAGGAAGGAAGCAAGGAAGGAAGCAAGGAAGGAAGCAAGGAAGGAAGCAAGGAAGGAAGCAAGGAAGGAAGCAAGGAAGGAAGTAAGGAAGGAAGCAAGGAAGGAAGCAAGGAAGGAAGCAAGGAAGGAAGCAAGGAAGGAAGCAAGGAAGGAAGCAAGGAAGGAAGCAAGGAAGGAAGCAAGGAAGGAAGCAAGGAAGGAAGCAAGGAAGGAAGCAAGGAAGGAAGCAAGGAAGGAAGCAAGGAAGGAAGCAGATTTTTCAATTTCTTTTTTTTTTGTTCAGCAGGCGACGTGAGCAGCGACGAAAGTGATGGTCGAAGTGGAAGTGATCAAGGATCTATCAAGGAAAGGTAGGCGTTACCCAAAGCGAGGTGGTATCCAAAGGGTGAGGGCGTCAAAGATTGCTATAACGACGATTTTTAATGTAAATGATGATGTACAGACCAGCACTCGGTGCTATTACACCATCAAATAGTGTCTTCATCAGATGGGTTTTTCATTCCTTAAAACACGAGCCTCCGTTACCAACTTCCAGTTAATTAATCAAAGTATTACAAGCACTATTAATTTCATAGTTATGCATTAAGTAGAAAACCATGTAGGGAGCCACCTTAATAGAGAATCATTCTTTCAGACCGATTTCTCATACCCAGCGTGCCAAGAAACCCGTCTCTCCTTCGCCATCTTCGTCGGCTGTTGATTCCAAGCGACTTCCTGAGTTCACAATGTCGTTGCGTGATAAAGAGGCTCCTGCCGGAACAACGGTTCGCTTCACATGTCGCGTCATCAGCAAGAGCAAGCACACATCGAAATGGTTTAAGAATGAGGAGCCAGTGAAAAGTGGCAGTCGATTTGACCTGCGCAGTGACTTTGCCAGCCAAACTCTTGTCATTAAAGATTGTAAAGCGGAAGACTCGGGAGAGTATCGATGTGAGGTCAAGAATGCTGATGGCGTGGCGAATACGGCGGCAATGTTGAACATCCAAGGTAGGTTTTTCATGCGAAATTGAAAGGGGCAGTATGATCCGAAATCATGTGTAGTTTGAGCTTTCTAATGGGTAGTAATGACTAGCAGGTACTTACAGTGTAGAAATGTTGTCCTGTGCATAGTTTCCTTCGTGAAATTGTTCAAATTGTGTTGAAAACTGTCAACGCTGATGACATCACTAGGACAAAGCGCGCGAAAATTACAAAATAAAAAATGGCTTGTTGCACTGTCACTTTGTTTGTACATTTTTAGTAATACTATTTTGAACAATGTATAATAAAACAATTATTGGATTCGGCTTACGCACGATATCAAAAATTATCCAGACCTCGATCCAGACCTCGGTCGATGTTATCCGCCTCAGCCTTCGACAGATAACATTGTCCTCGGTCTGGATAATTCTTGATATCATGCTCAGCCCCTCATCCAATAATTGTATATACAATTATTATCTAACTTCCTTTCGATGAGTTGAAATAACGCGATAGACGAGTCCAAATATCTTACAGCGATATTTGGACAGTAGGTTATTTGGACTCTAAAAAACCTGTTTGAAACCTGTTTTTTCCCGCTCTTTTTTCTCTGATCATTTTGAAAGCCTTCAAGGCTTTTGTTTGGCAAAAGTTGGAAAGAGAAAAGTAAGGTTTTTATATAATTGGATAATAAATAACGTATTCGATAGTTTAGTTTACAGTGTGACTCGATATTTTACTCAACATTTGTATTTTGACTCGCCCTACGGCCTCGCCATAATACGGAAAGACTCGTAAAATATCAGGTGAAAGGAATAAGGTAGGAATACCATGCTAGACATAAACAATAACCTCTGAAGGATTAAAGAACAATTATATATATAACTGGTAGGGTTATCCCGTATAGATAAACTTGTAGTTAAAATGATTAAACTGACTGTAACGACTAGTGTCAATCACCGTAGATCTTTCTTTGTTATCAGGTCGAGGTATTGGACGCCAACCCATTGCAACAAAGCATTCAAGGAAAGAGGATTCTTCGTTTAGAAAGACCCAAGACGAACGAGATACAAGATCAGCGGGATTGAGCATGCGTGGTGTCGGTAAATGGAGTACAAAGAAAACATCAGAAAAATACGAAGAAACAGAATCTGTCAGACCTGGAGTAACCGTGACGTCGATAGAGGGATCTCATTCATCAGATATTGTTAAAGGTGTGTTATATATAACTTATAACAAATTTCTGCGCTATAATCCTACCCATGTTAGTCGCCCAAAATTCGAAAGGTACTTATAGGCACGTATACCATATAACGAACAGATACGTTGTAGGGATGAGCCGATCAAGAAAAATCAAATTCACCGGTCCAATAAATTCCGATATGTTCAGCCGACTTATCGGTGGTTACCGATATTTGTCAACAGGTATTCCTGACACTTGAATTTGCCGCAAAATAATAGCAAAACATAACATTGTTTATTTTTTTTGAGGTCCGTAACTCAGGTCCGTAACTAAAATAGAGCCTTTTGATTGGCTGAGTACGAGGTCCGTATCACACCAGTACGGACCTCTCGCAACTTTTCGCGCCAACAAATTGCAATTTTTTTGACTTTGCTCGAAAAAAATAAACACGTTATTTACCGTTTTGGTCGGTCCGTACTGGAAAAATATTTTCCCTCAGTCTCAGAAGCGGCCCTCGACCTTCGGTCTCGTACGGACCTCCCAGCCGGTAAATAACATATATATATTGTTTGGCAAAGATAATGTGATCATTAATCATCAGTTATCAGCAAGACGGAATTTAAGTTTAAATATGAAAAATGAAATACGATTAACGAAAGTCGGAAATAAAAAATGTTTCACCAAACAAGAAATATGACGTGTTAAACATGATGCGCCTTATCAAATTAATTAAATTCGACAGTTTCTTTGTGGAATCACTACAACTTAGCGTTTTTCTTAAAAAAGAAAATGAAATTCACAAGTACCGATATATGTTGATGTGATCGGCCAATAACCAATTAGCCTGAAAGTTGCAGATTATCGGCTTCTACCGATTAATTTCCGATTATCAACTCAGCCTTAATACATTGCCATGGTTACCAGGGACGAACCCCAAATAATTCTAACCCTAAACTGTAATCCCTAAACCTCAAATGACGTCACAGAGTGCTTCATACTCGTATTATGTCTAAGAAGCTCCTCTGCTTTCCCGCATGAGGAACTCAATAGTTTATGCGTTAATATACACAATGTTGTAGTGAATGTGGGAGAGATATATAGTGACTGCCGCATAGTCATCATCATTGTAACCTTCGCTCTCCATCTGAGTCTCGTTCGCTCAATGGTTAGAGCGTCTCACCGGCAATCAGAAGGTTACAGGTTCGATTCCTGTACGGGGAATCAGAATCATTTTTCTGAGGATATGAGCTTGGCGATCGTCCACGTATCGTCTAAATAGTTTATTTCGACTAATTCATATCACTAACAAGATGCAAGTAACATTCTGGTAATAGACCACCGTCTTCGCGATTCAATGGGGCGTGGGCTCTATTGATATGCCAAGCCTCCAGACATGAGACAACCACTTGAAAATTTGAGGATTTTGACGGCATGTTTGTTTCGAAAATATGAACGTCATTGAGTGCTTCTTTATCGATAGTGGAGCTGTTTTGATGGCGATCACATAACAAATAATAGATTACGTCAACATCAGTTCTATGAGGGTATACATGTAAATAGGGATCATAACTTTACAACAATCACCCCTGATGAAGACATTAGATTGGAGTGTCGAAACGTTGGGTCATGGGCAGTAACTTTTAAAGTTACGTTCAAAAAACTTTTTAAAACCAGAGTAGCGTCAAACTATGTCTGAACTAAACATAACTTCTTAACTAAATTGATAGGGGAAAAACACTTTAAATATGTCGCAAAGAAAAAGTGCACTTGATGCTGGTAACTTTTATGTGTCTCCTCTATTGATATAATTTTCTTTTAAACTTTAAGGTTCCGAAACTGTTCACCATTCGTCTGAAGTTTATGTGACTGCGAAGGTATGGTAAAACTATTTCGTCTTGTAGGGGACGGGGGGGGGCTCATTTCTGCTTATTCCACCAGGATATGTATTGCAAATACATTATATTATTATGCATTATGTACTCCATCTCGATTTGTACCTAGTTGTCTTTTGGGAAAGGCCAAAGTTTATTGAGGCCTTATTAGCCTCGTTTGCTTGGTCCAGTACAGACCTAACACTTGGTTAAAGGGACACTCCACTACAAAAACAAGTGTTTGTTAAATGAAAGTTCTTTGTAATTACTTTTCTTCTAATCGTTTTAGTTTTAGAGAAATTTGGCTTTGTTTATCGTATTTTTTGTAAATTGAAGGCCGCCATTTTTGTTCTGATTGCGGGCGAATGCGGTCGCTCCATTAATTTTTGACCTCATTGAGTAATAGAAACACTACACAAAGAAACCCTTCACAATAGCATGACAATAACGTGGTCGTAGACTATTGCGCAGGATTTATATTCACGCTATTGTGAAGGATTGCTTTTCAAAGTGTTTCTATCACTCAATGACGTCAAAAATTAATGGGAGCGACCGCATTCGCCCGCAATCAGAAGAAAAATGGCGGCCTTCAATTTACAAAAATACGATAAACAAAGCCAAATTTCTCTAAAACTAAAACGACTAGAAGAAAACTAATACCCATTCTCATGTAAGGTGACAAATAACTTTCATTTAAGTAACACTTGTTTGAGGGGTGGAGTGTCCTTTAATAAAATTATAATATCTAACGATTAGGCTGCTAGTTTTTACCCCTTGATAACGTTTAGTTACTTGTTTTTGTTCGAAGAGTACAACTCGCTACGTGGCCGTTTCCACGTTCGTAGACCAGGAGTCTGGGAAACAGTTCTTAGTGGACGGCGACGTGGTTGAAGTCCTGGACACGAATCCAAACGGTCTGTGGTTGGTTCGTCGTATTTCCCGCAGTGTTGAGGTTGGGTTTGTTCCAGAAACTATCCTGGAAGAACAAAAGAGGTGAGTCCTCTTCATAACTATGAAAGACCTTAAATTGCTGAGGACAGTACCTTAGTGGTTTAGAGCATTATTTAAGAAACAAAAAACGTGTCGCGTGGGATTATCGTGTTATAACGCCACGCGAGATGCGTGTTAAACACGAAGCGATAGCCGAAATTTTAGCCATCCTACCACCCCTTCTACCACCATATAGGTGATGACTTAAAGGCGAACTGTACCCAAAAACTAAATTACTTTTAAATAAAAGGCCTTTAAGTATAATGTTTAGAAATGTTAATAGTTTTGCGGTATCTGCTCTTGTACTCGAGAGATAACGTTTTCATTCTCGTAGAGTATGCTTTTGTTTAAAAGTAATTTATTTTTGGGGTACAGTTCCCCTTTAAACTATAGATTAAGGTTAGCTTGAGGTTGGCCGAGATTGGTAATCTGCGTACTTTATATGTCTGTCATATTTCGTTTGTTATTGTTAGTAGTAATACTTAGGTAGGTTTAACATAATTATACGCTCCTCCTGGAAATCAATATTATTAAGAATAGTTGAGTGGGGTCAGCGTATCCAAATAAAGATGATGTATGTATGTACTCAGGTCTCCGGCCACCAATCTCCTAGTTATTATCCTAGGAGAATTCGGGCGTGCAGACGTTCCTCCCGAAAATGCAGGAAAGGTTCCACCTCGGGTGGAACATCTGTACGCAGGCTAGGCGAAACGGATGAAGCATGCCCAGTTTCCCTTGATATTTTGACTTCAATCCTCATAACTTTAAATATGTTCGTACACCGCTGCCTATACTATATTTTGGTACTCAGTACCGCGTTTCAAATTTCCTTTCTCTTTCTCTTTTTCTGTTGTCTAAGAATGGAAGACGATGAAATCCTTGAATCGAGCTTAGATGAGGTAAGAGAGAAAATGGATGTTTGTTCGAAAGTTGTTTCAGATCCTATCTATAAGTATGAAGTATATTGACCATTATATAGCGCATTCAATCATCGAGGCGGTTGCATTAGACTACTGGTACATATGTTGCATTTTGTCTTTCTTTCGGCCGTGGTCAAAGCACTGCACTAGCATCGCAGGGTCGCGGGTTCAATTCCAGCCGGAAGGCCTTGATGTTGCTTTTCCGTCCGGTTTGGTCTTATAATGTATATATATAACATTCGAAATTTTCCTTCACCATAAATCCTTATATCCTATCCGTTACCGATAATGTAACGCTCTTTACCCTTGTGGAGGCTTGAGCACTCTGGGCCCATGCGAACTTCGAGATATCTGGATGTGCTGATCGCCGGTGCTGTCCCATATGCGGCTGTCCAACTGACGATTGCATGTGTATAACGTATCTGGATACACTCATCTAGATTGTTCCAAGCTACACTGATGCGAAGAAAGCGAAACACGTGTCTGTAGATTGAACTATGTTCTCTGGGTGCGCGAGTCACCAGTACTTTTCCCACATGCAGTTGTGGACGACGATTGCAGGTCACCGCTCATAAATTCCGACTGTTCCATAACTGCACTGTACAGCGAAATACGTGTTTGCAGATTGAATTTTGCATTTTATCTTGTGTACTTGTCAAACCTATATATTAATTTATTAATTTATTAGGATACGATAGAAGAGCCGTTAACCTACCATGTTTTCCTCACGAGCTACAAAGCCAACAACGAAGGCGAGGTTTCGGTGTCTATCGACGACGAGATCAAGGTCCTAGATGGTGGCGACATAGATTATTGGTTTATCTCCAATGTGACGAAAGAGCAAGACGGTCGTGTGCCTGCTTGTTTTGTGCAAGAAGTGAGCGAAGAAGAATTTAAACGCATACCAAAAGACGCGAGTGTCAGAGCCAGAGAGGCACGCAATCAAAGAAAGTAAGTAAAGACAAGATGCAATTCAATTGCATTCGTAAGCAATGGTGCTGTTATTAAGGAGGGCGCTGCTAGCCTGCGCGCAGTCCCAGTTTCCCAAAGGAAGTACTGGGACTGAATGGGACTGCGGGGTATGGTAAAAGTTACTTCGGTGAAGTCGCGCGCTCTGATTGGCGTTCTGACTGTCGGTCGTTGCATTCCCGTTATCGACCGGGTCCGGATTACGAGTTGTGACGAAAAACTTTTTCCTCCAACAAATAACAACAAAAATTCATTTGAAAAAGCTGAAAAGTATATACAAATTTGTTTCAATGTTTTTACTAAGTCATGAACGAGCCACAATCAGAAGATGAACACTCACAAAGTGAGCTAAATTTTATTATCTGTGTGTTCTGTTGAAAAGCGTGTGACGCTCACTATTTGTCACGCTATTTGCATGCTGTCAAAAAATTCCCTATGATAAACCTCGTCCGCTTGGTTATTTCTGGAAAATATCAGACCTCTGTCTTTTATAATGTCAAGATCTCGGTGTGATATTTTCCCGTAATTACCGCGCTGGGGACTTTAAGATCTACGACGCTGCAACTTGGACGACGCGACCTTCAAAACAAATAATTCTTCATGCGAAACAAAGAGAATGAATAATTTGTAGTCCCAAGAGTATTCTCAACGCCATCCTCATTCTGTTTACAACGCAACTCTGAGCATTTTCACGTCTTCAGGACGATGTGAACTCGCTGAGAGGTGAGAGCTGTTCCTTAATGTTGACTTCAGCTCAAACACTACAATCGTTTTAGCAGAACTGGAGCGTTTTGGAGGTCATAAAACAGGCTTCAAACCTTATATACGGTAGTCAATTTACGAAGGATTCTTGGTACTACGATCAAATTTTTACCTATCGATATTTTACGTATTTATAAAGCAGAGCTGCTAAATATTTCTAGGTCGAAACCGTTTTGCGATTCGACGATGGCAAGTATTGTTTATCTAACTCTAAAACTGGAGTTGTTATGTCCGCCATTAATCGATCATGTTCCTGACCAGCGTAATGAAGTGACGTCAGACTCTCAACGCGAAGACTCCAAGGCTAATTCGTCATCTAAATCCATAGCGATCAAGGTCCTTTTTTCAAATTTTTTGTCTGAAAGGCTGGACATTACCTTTTGAAATTGCGGGCTCACTTGGAACACGTTCTTAGTAATGGTGGCCTAAATAATAGTGATTTCAGAGCTCAAAATACTTACTTCAAAATATCATTTTTAGCTTTTTTTACATCGATGATCACTTTCGACCCTGAAATACTATTCTATGCTAAAGAAAATCTAAAAAAACGAGGGTGAATTTTCATCGTAGTGGCACTTTAAATTCACACTGCTTGTTAACGTTTTGAGGGCCGCGTCGTCGAGGTTGTCGCGTCGTAGATCTCATAGTCCCTAAAAAGAACTTATTCCACTTATTTTAAGTACTTATGGTACTTATTTTAAGTACCTTAAACTGTGTTTTTTTTGTTTACATCAGATGATTATAATATATTCATAATTATTATTCCTAGAAATGTTGTCAATGATCTGGTGGATGGCGAACGACAATATGTAAATTTCCTTAGATTCGTAATCGAGGTATGCCACAAAGCCTGTTCTAAGTGTCTGTCATCCCAAATACAATATTACTGATATAGATTCTACACTAGAAATACGAATCTGCAATAATCCCCTCGCTCGCCTTTTCTACCACTACCCCTCCCCACCCCACCCCACCCCTAGAATTTCGTTTCTCCATCCACATCCATGGTCTCCAGTGCCCAGACCGCGTATTTGTATTTGTAGTCTCTGTCGATAAGATTTTGAACGTTATCTCGGCCAAATATGTACTTCGGCAATCAGCCAGCCGGCCCGGCCGTCGTATACTTTGAACGTTATCTCGATCAATATTTTACCGTTTTCAATTCTGAAAACAAGATTTGGAATTAGCGAATCTAAATACATAACACACGTGCCTATTAGATTACGCAAACGTGTATACCCTTCGTAAAAACCTCTTTATATAGTTCGTCAGATCACCACTCGCCAATGGCTGCGCTTTGCAAAAATATTGTCCGATTCAAACGGATCACCCAAAAAGACTTTTTAAGCCCGAAATTTTGCCTTAATCGTTCGTTTTGTGATACAAGCATGAAACTTGGCAAGTAGATAAAGTTACTAGTGCTGATGACTTTCTGATATAGGGCCAATGCAGATTTCTTCCTGGTTGCCACAAAATCGAGTTTTTCTTCCAATTTACCAATCAAAGTATATATATTATAAAAAAGTGAAAATTCAAAGTTCACTTTTAGCGAGTATCACCTATATCATTAGAAAGTTCGCGAAAAACTATATGAAGGACATTCAAGCGGGTAGGACGATTTTCTAAGCCTATTTTGAGTTATTAACGCTCAAAAATGTGGAAAATGCTGCAAAATGCTACAAAATTCTTGTTTTTAGTGGGTTTAGCCTTCTGTAACTCAAAATGAGCTTGGAAAATCGTACACCCACTTGAATGTCCTTCATATAGTTTTTTTTGCGATCTTTCTAATGATATGGGTGATATTCGCTAAAAGTGAACTTTGAATTTTCACTTTTTTATAATATATATACTTTGATAGGTAAATTGGAAGAAAAACTCGATTTTGTGGCAACCAGGAAGAAATCTGCATTGGCCCTATATCAGAAAGTCATCAGCACTAGTAACTCTCTACTTGCCAAGTTTAATGCTTGTATCATAAAACGCACAATTCACCCCTTAACAGCTGGACTATATAAGGAGTTGGTCCTACCATGCTCCGCTTATATATATATATACACCTTTCGTGAGAAATGGTTCCCTGCCGCGGCGAGATTATCACCCTCTGATTGAATGCCAAAATGTTTTATGATTTGAGCTTTGCGTTGATGTTCTAATAAAGGTTTGCTTTTTCCGAAATGCTGATAATTGTGACGTCAAATTAGTCATCATTTCGGACACAATATTCTGCTGCTAGAGAAATTTGACCTAATTTCAACTTATCACACGGAAAGCAGAAAAGAAAGGTAAAATTTCCGATTTGACGTCACACTCATTAGCATTTCGGATGAAACAAACCGTTATAGCTCAAATCTTAAAAACATTTTGTCATTCAACTATTCACTTAATATACAATCTATATCAGTAATATGGTGTTTGGGGTTATAGGCACTTTTAGTAGATCATGCATAGTAGTTATAATACGAGAGGAAATTTATATATTTTTATATATTGAGTATTTCTCTAATTTTCTTAGAACCACCTTGTTGAAATGGATGCTGATGATCTTCCGTCATCTCTTGTTGGTAAAACGGACGAAGTGTTCTCCAATATCAAGGAAATATTCGCTTTCCACACGAGGTACGATTAGGGAACGTTAATAATCTCTTTTAAGGTGGTGGTGGTGATGGTGATGGTGGTGGTGATGGTGATGGTGATGGTTGTGGTTGTGGTGGTGATGGTTGTGGTGGTGATGGTTGTGGTGGTGATGGTTGTGGTGGTGATGGTTGTGGTGGTGATGGTTGTGGTGGTGGTGATGGTTGTGGTGGTGATGGTTGTGGTGGTGATGGTTGTGGTGATGGTTGTGGTGGTTGTGGTGGTTGTTGTGGTGGTTGTTGTAGTGGTGTTTGTTAGTGATGGTGATGATTGTGGTGGTGGTTGTAGTTGTAGGCGGCGGTGGTGGTGGTTATAGGCGGTGGTTGTTGGCGGTGGTGGTTGTAGGCGGTGGTGGCGGCGGTGATGGCGGTTGTAGACGGTGGTGGTAGTGGTTGTAGGCGGTGGTGGTTGGCGGCGGCGGTGGTGTTGTTATTGTCGCTGTTGTATTTACTGTATCTTATTTGTGTTGTCTTGTTTTAGAACGTTTCTCTACGAACTAGAAGCTTGTGTTAAAGATCCAAATAATCTCGCCAAAGTATTTCTTCGACACGTAAGTCATAGCGTGATCACCAGGTGATCTGACCGTGAGAGAAAAAAGGACTGGGACTGATAGAGAAGTAGGAATCCATTTTTACATCTTTAAACAGTTGTAAATGTATGTATTTATTTTGAAACTTTTGTAGCAGTATTTCGTACCATGAAGCGTATACTTATATCTTATTGAATGGTTTGGCATATAATACGGCCGGGTATTTTACGAGTTTCTCAATTTTATTTCATTTCCTCGTTTGTTTGTGATACGTTGTCAGACGTTGTTTTTGTTAAACTGTCCATTGCTTTGAGATATTCATCGTCAAAGTCGTCAGAGTTTAACGAAAATAATAAGGCGTCGTTCATGTCTGTACTTACATTTTCAAAATTAAAAAGACAGTTCGCATCCGCCATTTTAGGCTTTGGTTTAAAGCCGCAAAAAAATCCGTATTTTTGTTCTGTTCAGAAGAGGAGAAATACGGGTTTAACCATGCAATACGGCCTGGTATTTGTTCTGTTCTCGTGCCCTTATATGGAAGAATAACGTCATTGTCATATAATAATAACTTCTTATTAACCGAGACTTGACTGTATGAAAGACCGAGGTCTGATATGTTACAGTAATAACCAAACGGAGGAGGTTATGAAGAGGTTTTTTATATGGCATCTTATATTTGGCATCTTTTGACAGCATGTGAATAGCGTGACAAAAAGTGAGCGTCACACGCTTTTGAACAGAACACACCCAAAATATACTAATACTCTCTTTCTGAGTATTGATGCTCTGATTGTGGCTCATATTGTCAAGACGCCCGTTAGACGTTAACTATTATGTTAATTAATAATTATGCATACTTGTTGCATTCATAACTAACTTGGCATTCATTATAGTCTCATTGAGATCGCGGACCAACCATTTCGAAATCGCTCGTCATCTTTTAGTATAAATCTACCGCGATCAGCGTGTGCAGTTGTAAGCATAGTAAGCGTATTCACGATCAACACAGTTATCAGCCACATTGCTTATTAAGTCAATTACTTTCAAAATCAGAACTCGAAAAGAAAGAAAGAAAAGAAAGAATGAAAAGAAAGAACTCAGCTATTGACCCGCATCATGCCTCATGGTTTGCAAAAGCCTGACGGGAAATACTATTGCATAATTTTGGAACCCCAAAATAATAATAAAAATGCTAATGCACAGGTAGCCCGAGTAAAAGTGGATTTTTATTCTGCTATTAGTTCCAGCCCTTCACGGTCAGATTACCTGTATTTCGTTTTCTTTACTTTAAGTTATGGAGTGGCCTTCATAATATGTCATTTATAACTTTTCCCTTGTTATATTTTTGTTTTAGAAAAACAAACTTGATATATATACCAAGTACCTTCAAGACAGAGTAAACGCGGAATCTTTACTAACTAATGCTCAAGTCAATTACTTTTTCAAGGTATGTTTTCTCAATAGATAATTTAGTTTATATATATTATTATTTATATTTATTATTATTGCCATTCTTGTTGTGATGGTGTCATTATCGTGGTCATTATTATGGATCTGTTATGGTGGTGAAAATGATATTGACCATGATTATGACTATGATGGTGATGGTCATGGTTAACATAATTGATATATTGGTGATGGTCGTGGTGATGATCGTGGTGATGGTCATGGTCGTTGTGATGGTCATGGTCATCGTGATTGATAGTGGTGATGATCATGGTGATGGTCGTTGTGATGGTCATGGTCATGGTGAGTGGTAATGGTCATGGTCATGGTCGTTGTGATGGTCATGGTCATCGTGATTGATAGTGGTGATGATCATGGTGATGGTCGTTGTGATGGTCATCGTGATTGATAGTGGTGATGATCATGGTCATGGTCGTTGTGATGGTCATCGTGATTGATAGTGGTGATGATCATCGTGATGATCATGGTGATGGTCATGGTCATCGTGATTGATAGTGGTGATGATCATGGTGATGGTCGTTGTGATGGTCATGGTCATGGTGAGTGGTAATGGTCATGGTCATGGTCGTTGTGATGGTCATGGTCATCGTGATTGATAGTGGTGATGATCATGGTGATGGTCGTTGTGATGGTCATCGTGATTGATAGTGGTGATGATCATGGTCATGGTCGTTGTGATGGTCATCGTGATTGATAGTGGTGATGATCATCGTGATGATCATGGTGATGGTCATGGTCATCGTGATTGATAGTGGTGATGATCATGGTGATGGTCGTTGTGATGGTCATGGTCATGGTGAGTGGTAATGGTCATGGTCATGGTCGTTGTGATGGTCATGGTCATCGTGATTGATAGTGGTGATGATCATGGTGATGGTCGTTGTGATGGTCATCGTGATTGATAGTGGTGATGATCATGGTCATGGTCGTTGTGATGGTCATCGTGATTGATAGTGGTGATGATCATCGTGATGATCATGGTGATGGTCATGGTCATCGTGATTGATAGTGGTGATGATCATGGTGATGGTCGTTGTGATGGTCATGGTCATGGTGAGTGGTAATGGTCATGGTCATGGTCGTTGTGATGGTCATGGTCATCGTGATTGATAGTGGTGATGATCATGGTGATGGTCGTTGTGATGGTCATGGTGATGGTCATGGTGATGGTCGTTGTGATGGTCATGGTCATCGTGATTGATAGTGGTGATGATCATCGTGATGATCATGGTGATGGTCATGGTCATCGTGATTGATAGTGGTGATGATCATGGTGATGGTCGTTGTGATGGTCATGGTCATGGTGAGTGGTAATGGTCATGGTCATGGTCGTTGTGATGGTCATGGTCATCGTGATTGATAGTGGTGATGATCATGGTGATGGTCGTTGTGATGGTCATCGTGATTGATAGTGGTGATGATCATGGTGATGGTCGTTGTGATGGTCATGGTCATCGTGATTGATAGTGGTGATGATCATGGTGATGGTCGTTGTGATGGTCATGGTTATCGTGATTGATAATGGTGATGATCATGGTGATGGTCATGGTCATCGTGATTTATAATGGTCATGGTCATCGTGATTTATAATGGTCATGATCATGGTGATGGTCATGGTCATCGTGATTGATAGTGGTGATGGTCATGGTCATGGTGATGGTCATGGTCATCGTGATTGATAGTGGTGATGGTCATGGTCATCGTGATTGATAGTGGTGATGGTCATGGTCATGGTGATGGTGATGGTCATCGTGATTTATAATGGTGATAGTCATCGTGATTGATAGTGGTGATGGTCGCGGTGATAGTCATAGTCATGGTCATGGTGATGGTTGCGGTGATGGTCATGGTGATGGTCATGATGGTGATGGTCATCGTGATTGATAGTGGTGATGGACACGGTGATGGTCGTGGTGATGATCATGGCGATGGTTTGGTTTTGTTTCTATAAAATTACCAAATTCTATCTAAATCATGACGTATTCCTTGCCAGCCCTGGTGGCTGCCATAGTGATGGTCATTGCTACCAATATGGTATTTTAATAAACAAAGTAGCCAATGAATCCTTATTTATGGTTACTTTGTTCTCTATCTGTATTATCCTCCCTTGGTAAGCCTCAAATACTTCATTTTGCTTGACAGGAGTTCCAAGAGGACACCGACGATCCTTTATTTATCACTGATTACCTCAATAAACCAGTAGAAAGGCTGCAAGAATATCTGTCCTATCTCCAGGTAAGCAAACATGACTACCGACTATATTTCCGGCGTTGGCGATTAGTCAGATGAGCTCGACTTGTTCGACTTTTGTTTATTTTGATCCTATATAAATACGTATAGCGCAGCTTGTAATTACTTACTGGCAGAACAGACGTATCTTTATTAACGTTATTGTATTTCACCGGCTGTTTGTTTTTCAATCAACTGTGACTAATCCCTAAATATCTCATTGAACAATCGAAACTTTTCGTTTTTGAATATTATAATACAATAACATGCCACCGTAATTGAGTTTTAGCTCGTCACTCAGTTTCGCGCTTTGTAAATTTTTCAAATATGGTGTTTATTCTTGTTCAAAAGGAACTCCTGAAGTACACCGCACGAGCGAACCTAAAGTGCCAAGATGTTGAGGTTAGTGCTTTAAAATTGTTGAGCAACGTAGGCAGTGTCGAAATGCAATTCAAATACTCTAAAAGATTGGTGTACTACCAGTGGCGTAAGGTAGACGGGGCCCTTATACATGTCTTGGGTATGGGGCCCCATGAAGGCTCGACTATAACTTCTATATTATCACTATACAGTATAATGTTAAACCATTGTGAATACCTAGACACCTATATATTCCTTCCTCCTCGAGTTAACGTAGGCAAATCGGTAAATCAGCTCTTTCTTATCAACTGAAGGTCAATCTCCCACCCAGGACATTTATGACTCTTCACCATAAATCGCAGATTCGCACGAGGCTGGGGTGGTCCAGGAGAATCGATTATCTGGGGCCCTGTAAATTAGTTCTGACTAAATATGATGATGAAATATATGTCAGTAATGTCGCCATTAAGCCGTAATCTTTCATTATAATCTTCCACTCCATTTTTGGCAGGGGTCCCACTGGGTAGGGAGCCCTTATCAGTTATTGACCTAACCCTACCCACGGCCCTACCTTAATGAGCGTTACACCACTGTGTACTACATAAATAGTGTGCAGGAGGTGTAACGTTTCGAACGAAGGGCTTTACGTTTCACTGTCTAAAACATTAAAACTCGAAACATTAGACATCCCCCCCTGTACACGATTTCGGTAGTACACCAATTTTTTATTGTTTTCGATGTTGAGGTTATTGGCTGTTCAGCTGTACGTAACACTAGCGATGTAGATCGAGGCGTTCCAAGTTCTTGAAACGTGACAACGGCATACTCAAGGGTGGTTAACTCGAGGGTTTTGTCAAACGAAGAAGCTATCTCAGTCAGTCTATGTTTTTAGTTGTCTTATTTTGTTGTTCTTACTAGGATGCACTTGAAGTCGCCTCGAAACTGAACAAAAAAGCTGAAGGTGTTCTTCGGATAGCTTCGCTCGACCAGTACGCGGTATGTTTGACAACGTAGATACAACTAGCTCCCAAATTCCACGTTTCAGTCTGAGCTTCTTATATAGGTAGAAGGGTCTTATTAGAGAGTGCTTACTGTAATATTAGATCGTCATACTAACATTTAAAGAAGCGAATGATGTTGTGCCACAAAATGCCTTAGAGACGTTGATACAAGTGGACATGATTTATTTTTGCAGGGTGAAATACCTCTCCAACAAGCGGGAAATCTTCTCAGACAAGTAAGTCCAATTTGAATAATAATAATAATGATAATAATAATAATAATAATAATAATAATAATAATAATAATAATAATAATAATAATAATAATAATAATAATAATAATAATAATAATGGAAACTTTATTGAAATTCTTTATATATATACAATTATAAATCTCACTAATTTAGGTAATTTATAATTGACTACTTGAACCTATTTATTGTTTACAAACTATATAGAAAAAGAAAAAAAAAAAGTTAATTTAAAATGTATCTTTAAATGTTCAGTAATTCCGGATTTGTCCAGTCCTTATTTCTACAACAAAATACATAATATGTTGTTCTAATGGCGATAGACATAATTCTCTTTATACAATAATTTTGGTGTTTGTTATCAAGACCTAGATCGCTCAACATATCTAAAAAGGTATGACATTCTTTTGAGAAAACACCTAAGGAGCTTATTGACAAATTTACAAATTTGACGGATTTAAAATGTTCCTTTTGCTGTGTAATGAGATCTTTAATAATTATAATAATAATAATAATAATAATAATAATAATAATAATAATAATAATAATAAAGACGTTGTAAGAATGATACAATAGTCTCAATGATCTTACAACAATACATTCTTAAAGTTACTTAATTTAGGTAGTTTCAGCTTGAAGTTAGGGGCACGACTCGCCCCAGGTTTAATTTACCGTAATTGACCTTGCCCTGCCATCTGAGGTCTAGTGGCTCAATAGTTAAAGCGTCTTGGCTAGCATTCAGAAGATTGCGAGTTCGAGTCCTGTCTGGAGCTCAGAGTTTTTCTGAGTATTGACAACTTAACACAGCTTACACAACAAAACGTTTACAACTTTACTTAAGTTATTTATAAAACTATAATTACATTAATAAGAAAAGTCTGTACTGACTTAAAACTACTTAAACATCAGACTATGTTAATACGGCAAAACGGTTTACATTTCTTAAGGATTTTATAGAGCTATTTCGTTTCCATTTTTGATTTTCATAGGGCAGTCTCCTGTTTTGGGACGATAAACCACGAGGAAAAGGAAGACAAAGAGAGATCTTTCTTTTTGATAAAGTTTTGATCAATGCCAGAAGAAAGGAAGATGGCAAGAGATATATTTGCAAGTTTGCTATGAAGGTATGAACAATGAGAGACAACTCGATCAGTAAAATAAACTTCATTTCGAATTGGTTGCATGTATGTATTGAGCGTGTATGTGGGCGAAATTTTCTAGGGAGGCAAACTCAGGCAATGCTTACCCGAATGATGTTATATGACGTCATAGGTCTTGGCGAGTGATATCGGTTTCTGAGAAAATCAGATGGTTATGTCGGAAACGAGGCTAATAAGTAGTTTATTATTTATTTATTTGGTTTCGCCACAAATATTAAAATGTGTAGTAATTAAGATTAATAAAATTATTTCCAAAGGTGGCCGCAACAGCGATCGCCAATAGACCTTACTCCAGAATAGTTGCCAATTTAATATTCTTTTACATGCATGTAAATTAGCCTTATAGCCTCGTTATTGTGTACGAAATTCAAAATAATTTTTCTACTGAAACGAAGCTATAAGGGTTAGTTTAAATGCACATAAAAGAATATTAAATTGGCAGCCATTTTGGAATAATATCTATTACTTCGGTCTTGAAATAAGTAGAAACGGTCGCATTAATTAATTTATATTTTATAAGATCATTAAGGCCGATCTCCAGCCAATGGAAATGCGCGTGCGAAGCAGAACCCCCTGTCCAGTGATCTATCTTGCGGAACTAATTGCATTAAGCGCTCAAAAGAAAAAGGAAATTCCGCTCCGCGCGCAAAATTCCACCGACTGGAAATTTCGGAATAGCAGCGTTTTCAATTTACTTTTAAAAGTACCTAATGACTCTTGTTCATATATCGTCAGGTAAATTATTCCATAGAAGGGATGCAATAACCGAAAAAGCACGTTTTCCATAAGTTTGTAAATTATATTTTTGCACTACTAAACGATTCTTGTTGGCTGAGTGTAACACTCTGGTAGAACTATATTGAATTAAAAGATATTTTAAGTATGATGGTGCAATATCATTAAAATAGCAAAGACTTAAAAATAAGAATTAAAATTTTAAAATTAATGTATATCTTTGAGGTTGGGACACACGAGGCGACAAATCCCATCGTATGCACTATGCGAAATCTTGTCGTGGGGACAAAATTAAAATAAACCAACCAAAGAAAGTTATTTTATTTTCCCTTTTCCTTCTCTGACATGTCCCCTCGTGTGTCCTCAACAGGGGAAATGTCTCCGCGACATGCCCCCGCTATTTGTCTCCTCGTGTGTCCTCAACAGGGAAATGTCCCCGCGACATGCCCCCGCTATTTGTCGCCTCGTGTGTCCTCAACAGGGGAAATGTCCCCGCGACATGCCCCCGCTATTTGTCGCCTCGTGTGTCCTGGCGTTATATGATCAAGTTTCTTCGAGTTAATCATATAGCATATATCACTCACTTAATCATATATCACGCACTTTTTTATTGAATTTAGTTATCTAGTTTGGGTTTGAAGGAAGATATAGAAGGTGAACCAACCAAGTGGTCTCTTTGGATCGGAAATTCCGTACAAAATGCTGTAGTGCTGCATACGTTTGAGGTAAAAATTATAACTAAACACTAAAAGAGGGACAGAAGGGGAAAAGTGATTGAAGGGAGAGGAGAGGATGGAAGGTGACTAGAAGTATATATGGAAATGAAGAAACGGGAAAGGTTTGGCTGTAGGGAAAAAAATGGTGCGGCGAGAATGTTCATTTGAAACTAATCAATTTTGTTTCATTCCCGAAAAGGCAAAAACGATCGAAGCTAAAGAATCCTGGGTGAAGGTTATTAGAAGCTTAATTTATTCAGCAGGTAATAATAACTTTTGAAACCTTTTTTCTATAATATCTAATATGTCACGTAAAGGCATATAAACCAACATGCTCGTTTCTTATTTAGGAGATCAGAACATCACACAAGAGCGACTGGTGTCGAGTTCAACCCATCAGGTGGAAAATCAATACGTTGTCGTGACGACGCCGAAAGATTCACCCAAGCCTAACATTCAAAAGGTAAAATGTGTAGATTATAGATTTGAAAAAAGATAAGATCTAGATAGAAAAAAGATAAGATAAGATGTGAGGTATTGGTAAATAATAGCTCTATTGGCAAGGGAAGGGAAGGGAAAAGAGAAGGGAAGGGGGGAGGGAAGGGAGGAGGGAACAGAAAGGGAAAGGAAGGCAAAGGGAAGGGAATGGAATGGAAAACGGAACGGAAGAGGGAACGGAAGAGGGGAAGTGAAGAGAAAATGGAAAGGAAGGGAAAAGGAAAAGGATTGGAGAGTACCTGTAAAAAAATCAACAATTAAGATCTGTAATTGTCCAAATGTACAATATTTGCCAATTCTGATTTCTGGAAATTGCTTGAAATTCAACGTCATTTACGGGGACTTTGATAGCAACTCTGATCTACATTTAAGTCTTCCATATATTCTGAAAATAATACTATGTAATATATTTTATATTATGATATACAAGGATTCCCAAGTTGACGTCAAGACCTCCACTACATCAACAACGAAGACCAAAGTTAAGGAGTCTAGTTTCACTTTTGGAACGCAACATGGCTTCTCCAAGGCCAAAGTTGGTGCAGCAGCAAGAGAAAAAGAAGGTATAAGTTGAGAACGATTTAAAATTTATGTTTAGTATAAATTATTACATTTTTAGAAAATCAAGAAATTAGAAATAGTAAATTAATTTAGCATCGCTATTTCGATGTAATAATATTAGGTTTCACGAAATGTCGTAATGTGCAAAGTTTCAAGTGATTTCGTTGAATAATTTCAAAGATATTCTTGATTTTCTAAAAATGTGTAAAGCTCTTTACGTCATAGGTTATTCACTTGCATATCACATAACAACGTGAGATATAGCCTGCGTACAGACGCTCCGTATCCAGCCTTGGGCTACTGAGATATGATCGAGGTCTAAATTACCATTCCTAATAATTTTTGAGTTCATTTAAATAAATAAAACTTAATTTTTCGTTTCATAGGCACGCACTTTAATGATTGTGTTTTTAAATTTTTATCTTTCCTTTTATTTAGTTGCTCCAGGCTTCGTGCAACAACTCCTCCCGTGGATGCATCTGAGGGACAAACGGTAAAACTGTCGTGTCAAGTCAGCGGTATTCCATCTCCGGAAGTCACATGGTACTTGGATAATAAACGTATCAAAGATGGCGGCAGGCTTGCAATGTCACTTGATGCAGATGGTGTTGTCACCCTGGCTATACAAGATGTTGGTGCTGACGATGAAGGAGAATACAGTTGTGAAATTGTAAATAAACATGGCAAGGCGAAATGCATGGCGGAACTTTTAATCAATTGTAAGTAATGTATTTTTGGTTGTTTTTACTTTAATCATCAGGTAATTACATCAACAACGCCATGAAAAGAATTAGTCATGAACATCAAGAACCACGTATACGAAATAATGAAATAACCAAAAGAAAAATGAAAAATATAAAAAAACAAAATAAAGTAAAGCAGACTGCAGAAAATGATAACACCGTCAACAATTTTGGACGACAACAAAACAAAAACAACAGCGATAACAAGAACAACAACAGCAAGAACATCGAAACAACAACAACGAGACGACAGCAACAGTGACAACAACAACAATGACAACAACAACAGTGACAACAACAACAACAGTGACAACAACAACAACGACGACCACCACGACGACGACGACAACACCACCACAATCAACAACAACAACAACAACAACAACAGCAGCAACAACAACAACAACAACAACAACAACAACAACGACGACGACGACACCATCACCACCAGCAGCAACAACGACGACAACAATGACACCACCACCGCCACCAACGACGACAACAACATCACCATTTGGTAAAATAATTAAGAAACCTTTTTAAGAATCTATAGAACACCCTGATTTTTTATTAGATATTAATTAAATAGCAACCTGTCGCAGGCTAGTTTGGTAAAATGTAGGTTCTCATTAGTGCCGTCATTATATTCATAAAGTTAATTTTCCCGTCTAATGGTCCCTAGTTATTACGATTTTCCATCGCATCACTCTTAATTATGGTTTGTTACTTCTAGCCCCTCCTGTGATCACGAAAGCTCCTGAAGGGAAGGTGGCTAAGGAAAGCGAAACTGTTGTCTTCTCGTGCGAGTTCGAAGGAGATCCTGATCCCACGGTTACTTGGACAAAAGACAGCGTTGAACTAAAAGACGAGGGTCGCTTTCTTATTGTTGTTGAAAAAGGTTACACTGAATTGGAAATTGAAGAAATCACCAAAAAAGACGCTGGAAATTACATGATGGCATTGAAGAATCCAACAGGTTCGGCCTCAGCCTGGGCCGAGTTGGTCATATATGGTAGGGGAAGCTCGTTGAATTACTCTTTAAGTACTAATTAATATTAGAGAGGATGTTATATGGAAAAAGTGACTGCCCCAACCGCGAATCGAACCCTGGTCTCCGAATCAACGTTTTGGCGCTCTAACTTTTGAGCTATTGAGACACGGTCAGAATAGTCAGTGATTTCTCCATATACATATTAAATTCGCCTCTTTAAGTACTATTTACAACATGAGAGGAAGTACTGTATATACGATACAACACGGACGCGAATGTTGTAAATAGTATGTGTGATACGAATGCATTTAAACGTTCATATTCATCGAAAATCCTAAAGGGATTTTGGCTGAGAAAATCGAAGGAAAGGTTTATGTAAATCAGCAGAATTTTGTATCAGATATACAACCTCCGTCATGCCACTGATTTCTTTTGTCTTTTGGGGTTGTTTCTGATTGTATGAAACAAATAGATTCCAGAGGACGTCAGAACGTGATAAGAACATCAGTGACAGTGATCCACACTTTTTTGTTCTTACCACGTTCTGACGTCCTCTGTGCATCTTCAACTGAACAGACAACGGCAAAATGGAATCTATTTGTTTTATACAGTGAAAATTGAAAACAAACCATTCAAAAGGCTTAATAGCCCTTTGGCGATTTCTGGGGCATGAAAAAAGATAAAAGCAGTCTGCTGACGTGTATGGCGTGAGCTGACGTCATCTGTCCTCTAATAGATCATTACCAACAACCAATGAGAATGCGCATAGTAAACAGGTTATTGTATATTGTTAATGGCAATCAGTGGCATGACGGAGGTTGTATATCTGATACAAAATTCTGCTGATTTACATCAACGTTTACTTCGATTTACTCGGCTAAAATTACTTGAATCTTCAATATTGTCGATAAATATGAACATTTAGATGTACGAGTATCCTGAATTTCGGCTCGAGCTTGTATATTCGATACAACACGGCCGCTCAATGTTGTAAATACTATATATAATACACATTAATAATTCACGAAGAAAATACAAAAGAAATCAGTGGCATGACGGAGTTTGTATGTCTGATACAACACTACAGTGTGTATAAAAAAAACTGAACCCTTAGAAAACGGTCTTATACTCCTGGGAAATTAAAAACACGGTCTTAATACACCTGGGAAATTAAGATAACTTGTAAAAGCATAACTGCAAAGAAACGTTAATATACAGTGTGTATATAACTTGTAAACGTATTGAAGGAGCATAACTGCTCCTTCATACGTTTACAAGTTATCTTAATTTCCCAGGTGTATTAAGACCGTGTTTTTAATTTCCCAGGAGTATAAGACCGTTTTCTAAGGGTTCAGTTTTTTTTTATACACACTGTAGTGGTTGTATCCATAAATTACCACATAAACTTTTCCTTCGATTTTCTCGCCTAAAACCTCAGAGTAAGAGTTAATTACCGAGAACGAGGGATGTATGCTATATACAACTGCGAGGACGCGTAGCGTCCGAGGGCTGTATATTGCGTACATCTCGACGTTCGAGGTGTTTATCTGACTTATTTCATGATTAAGGAGGTTTTCTAACAAACGTTTGTTTATTATTCCACCTTGGACAAAGATTTTCCTAGTTTTTTCTTCATTTCTTATCTAATTAGTATTCATAGGGTTGTATGCTATATACATCATCATGTAATAAGTAATAGATAATTAACCTTATTAACCTTTTATCGCTTCACATGAACGTTTACATGCATTCGTATCACATGCTATTTACAACATTTGCGTCCGTGTTGTATCGGATATACCTTCAGCTCGAGCTTGTTTATCTTATGTTATGTTTAAAAATGCTGATAGACAACTGGGACTATTTCCCCCAAACAGCCCAGCTTCCCCCCCAAAAAAAGTTGTGATCACTCAGGTCGGTGTACATGAAGTATGCATGAAGTAAGTATTCCCAGTCAGTCCAAGACACGACAAGGAACATGAAGTAGTGCCGTAATCTGCTGGGCGTACGGCACCGCAGGCTCGGTTTGTCCAATATGAGCTGACTATCGACAGCATCATGGACAAATTTAATAAACAATATAAAATGTACTTAAAATCCTGCAGGGTGTTGTTTTTTAGTGGTTTATATAACATTTTCAAACCTTCAGAATTGTGTAAAATCTTCCCCCAAAATGCAGGAAATGGCATTTCAGAGACTCTAGATTTCAACATTTTGTGGGGGGGCATGTCCCCGGACCCCCCTCGATGCTCGCGCCTTTGGCGCTCGCTCCCCACTTTTCCGAATCCTGGCTACGCCCTTGCTTCCCCCACAAACGAAAAATCCTAGATAGAACCCTGACTATATATCAGTAATGCTTGCATGGGTACACTGTATGATGCAGTTAATGTGAGAGCTTGGACTAGACAGACGATAAATACATGACGATCGTCAAGCATCATCTTTAACGTTTGCTAATTTTTTCTTGGAATATTTTATTAACTTCTTCTTTTTCTCCTCCATTATCCTTAACAATGCAGATGAACAGACAATAACGGAAACATCTCAGTCCGTGCCGAAGCAGACGAGCAAAACAACAGACATTGTTTCAGAGGCATGTTCAACGGAGGAAACTGTTCTACAGACAAGAAAGAGCACAGGTAAGTCATCCGTGATGAACTCCTCGGCGAGTTCTACAGAGTTTAAGATCTGTAAAGCGCTTAGATATGATCTGACTGTCTAATCGCTCAATAAGCTTATTAAATTATTATTATTAATTATTAAAACAAAGGACATATCTCCGACGAGCAGCGAAAACGGAAAACATGTCAATTGGAAATGCTTGCAGCGAGGCTAAAAGCGATGACTCAAAAGGACCTTCGCGGAACTACTAATCCTACCTCTAATCTCAATCTTAATCCTACCTCAAATCTCAATCTTAACCCTAACCTCCTGGATGTGTGTGTCAACCCTAACCACCCTGTGTGGATTTTCTAACTGTAACCCCTCTAATCCTAAACATAATCCTAACCCTAACCGTAGCTAACCCAAACCTAACAAAAAACAAAACCGAATTTCCTATAAAATATTGAAGAAAAGATCAAATCAAAGAAATATTTCACTGTTCAACTATTTGCCTTATATAGAATGTTTTTTTTATAATATATAATTGGGGGTTATAATAATTAATAATAATAATAATAATAATAAAGACGTATTAGGAGCATTATACAATAGTCTCAATGCTCTTACAACAATATATTCTTAATGTTACTTATGCATCATTGTAAATTACATATCATTACAATATATACAACATATCATATAAATTTTTTGTTAGCTACGGTTATATAATATATAGGCACTTTGAAAGTCGATAAATAGTAAATACTAAAATAATAAAATATTCTAATCGTCAATATAGCAACGAATCTCGTTTGGATAAAGTATCACGCTGTTTGACCAATAAATTCCACATGTATAACACATGGATTTCAAAGTATGGTAATGATGTGAATTCATTAGGCCAAAAAAATATATCAACAGGTTTATTAAGATGACCCGGTGACAAGGAAATTATTTTGTTAAGAAGATTTTTTATTTAATTTTGCGAAAGGTGGGGGTGGAATTGTGGTACTGAACAGGTGCGATGATAGAAAAATCTTTTCAGTTTATAAATTACTCTGGTTTGTTAGACCACACAACCAATGGTCAGCAGCAATACATATTAACTGTATCAAGGATATATAAAAGCTTTAAAATTGCTAAATGTTTGGGGAAATTGGAAATAAAACGAGCGACCCGCAGGTTTGGAGATGACCCGCACGGTGATGAGAAACATATATTTTTGGCCTTGACAGAACTGGATTGTTCCATAATTTAGTAATGTGATTAAAATAACTAGTTTTTAAAAAGCTTGATTCGGTATTATGTAAATTAGCATTGGCAGCAAAAATTAAGTTTGTCCAATATGAAAGAACTCGTAAAATTATAGAGTAACACCTTTTACAACTTTTCCGTATTTTACTTCGTTTTTGAAATATTTCAGTTTGTTTGATATGTAAATGAGATGGTCTCTGACGTCAGGTGCAGGGTAGAGAATTTTCACACATTAAAATATTAGTTCCATCTTCAAGTTTGTTCCACAAATTTACTTGAAAATGTGCGTATAATAACTCATCATGATAATTAAGGTTGTAAACTCAGCAATCACTGAGGTATAAGACATTTTTAATGAGTGAAAATTCTATACCCTCCACCTGACGTCAGAGACCATCTCATTTACATATCAAACAAACTGAAATATTTTCAAAACGAAGTAAAATACGGAAAAGTTGTAAAAGGTGTTACTCTATCATTTTACGAGTTCTTTCATATTAGACAAACTTAATTTTTGTTACCAATGTCCTTTAAGCAAATTGACATTGTAAAAATAAATGTACATTGAACTGTGCGCCATATATAAATGTATCACATCATACTTTTATCATGGGCATATTGATTGATTTATTGTACACTCGGAGACGATCTTCTGCACGAAGACCTAAGACTTATCTTATATTAAACATAGTTTCCAATGGGGATTTTAAATGCTGGATATTTAACCATTTAAAATAGATTAGATTAGTTGTATTTTGTGTCGGATCAACACCAATTAACACTAATTAATATTCACACTAATTAATATTCACACTAATTAATATTTGGAATTTGATTACGAATGTAAGAAATTTATCTCACTGTGCATTACTCGACGCGATGAAAAGATTTCAATTAAGTGTGAGCATTCATGGAGCTGTTAAGGTTTAGTAATATAGTAATAATCCATGGGAACCTCTACATGCACATTCCTCAACGAGGAATGTAGTTTACTTTAGTCATAGTCAATCGTTCTGGAAACTCGGCAAACTTCAAAGCGATTATAATGAGCTACGTTTTGATGTTGAACCGTACCTTACACCGTGCACATCCTTTGTTTTAGGTTTATTAATATTTAAACAACACGGTTGAGCGATTAAACCCAAACGATTCTATTGGATGATTGCCTCATTATACTAAAATACAATAGGTTCAGTGACCGTGCACCGTGCACAAAATTGCATAAAGACGAACAAAAAGATAGAACAAAGACTTTAGCTGAGTTTCCAGACCATATCTCGATTGACTATGATTTAGGTTAGTAGATTAGTACTCTTAGGTGAACGGAATACCCCAACAGGCGAGAAGCCCAATTGATAGGGGTTTCGAGGGTCTACGGTCGTTATCCGAGAAGACCCGAAAGTCTTACCATTTGCTGGTATTATTGCAAAGGCAGCACTTTCTCCTCAATTATTTTTAAGACCCTAAGTGCATGGTGGTCCGAACCAGGATATGAACCTGTGTCTCCCAGCTCATAGACATGTGTGTGATAACTATACTAGATCACAACAGCTTCGTAACAGGTTATTTACGAATAGGGATTAGGGATATAAACGTGTTGCACTGCGTAGGAAGTGTAGAAATACAATTCGAATACCCTAGAAGGTTGGTGTGCTTCCGAAATAGTGTGTAGGAGGTGTAACGTTTCAAGTGAAGGCCCTTCATCGGTGATTGAAATGTTTCCGGTATTCCGTTCACCTAAAAGAGTGATAAACATAACAAACTAAACTAAACTAAATCCAATATTATGCCGACGAAAGGATTTAGTTTAGTTTAGTTTGTTATGTTTATCACTCTTTTTAGGTGAACGGAATACCCCAACAGGTTAGGAGCTAGCATGCGTGCAGACGTTGGTAAGCATACACTTTTACGTTTATTTATTAGTATTTCTCTATGGCACTATAATATTTATTGTTTATTCTCCAACTACAACTGAATAACATCGACATCCAACCCCAAAATCCTTCCTGAGCCATGAGGAGACCACATAAAGAAGGTCGAAACAATTGTAGAAGGTTGTGTCCCAAAGAATCTACACAATATACAATACAATACGCATCTTTATTCTTGTCTTTATAATGATTTTATGCATATATACTATAACAGTTTACACTTCATTGTCCAGCGCCGTAACCAGACAAAGATAGAAACTACGCCTACATATATGCCAAGGTGCGCATTTCAGTCTTAGTTATAGGCCAAATGTCGCATACTATGCTAAATACATACTCATCTACATAATAGCAACCCAGTGTTGGTCCAATTACCTACATCCCAACTCAAAAATCAACGTTCACCTAAAAGAGTGATAAAAGATCCTTCGTTCGAAACGTTAGACCTTCTACACACTATTTCGGCAGTACACCAACCTTTCAGCGTATTTTATTTATGAATATAAATGTGATGCTCGCGCTACGCAGGTAGAACTACTCAAATTAGCTGATAGAATAAAGCAACGCGTGCCCACTACCATTCAAAACAAAACCGTGTTTCCACTCGTCAGCGACCTAAACGGAAATGAAGCCTGAAGGGGATATCAATGCGCAATGTGCCGCATCCTACTCAGATATACTAATTTGAGTAGTTCCATATTTGGAGTCCTTACAAAAAGTCGCTCGTTATAGGTCTAATGATTGAATTAAGTTTCTTGATCAAATATTATGCCGACGAAAGGATTTTGTTTAGTTTAGTTTAGTTTATCACTGTTAGCCTCTTAGGACTGACTTAGGTGAACGGAATACCCCCAACAGGCTAGAAGCCCAATTGATAAGGGTTCCGATGGCCTACTATTTCTCGTTTATATCCGAGAAGACCCGAAAGTCTTACCATTTGCTGGAATTATTGCAAAGTGCCAAAGGCAGCACTTTCTCCTCAATTATTTTTAAGACCCTGAGACCTGAGTGGTGGTCCGACCCAGGATTTGAACCACTGGACCACAACAGCTGGTTATTTACGAATAGGTATTAGGGATATAAACGTGTTGCACTGCGTAGGCAGTATGTAGAAATACAATTCGAATACCATAGAAGGTTGGTGTACTGCCGAAATAGTGTGTAGGAGGTCTAACGTTTCGAGTGAAGGCCCTTGATCGGTGATTGAAATGTTTCCCTCTTTGACACTTCAATCTCTAAGGAGCTAGTTGTTTATGGCTATATGTAAAAACAGGACCCAGGACCCATGTAAAACCAGGACCCATGTAAAACTGGGCGGGTGGTTAAGAAAATTTCATATTTGGTGGTGGACAGGAGGGTGATATTTTATTCTACTGGTACATGCAGTAAAAACCCGCTAACAAGAACCTACGATTATTAAGAACCGCAGGCTGAAATTAAGAATTTATTTTATATAAGAACATATAAGAATATAAGAGCCGGCCTATCCCAGGCTGATTGGGTAAAATATAGGTTCTTGTTAGCGGGTTTTTATTGTATTGTGCGGACATAGGGTTGTAATAAGAAACTTAGTTATGTCAGTGGGCTATGATTTATTATAATCGTGGCGGAAAGCGTAAACGTAGAATAAATGAAGAGCTCAGCTCAAAACTTCTAAATGAAGAGCGCCATAAACACAAGACTAAACAATATAAATCGACGTTTCGTTAATTAACACTAGTAACATTACAAATGGGTAACCACAGAAATATTTCTTGCTCTAGCCTCTAAGAGGATATGATTAGAAATCCCTTCAGCAAATAGCCCGAAATCAACTATTGGTTAGCCGGGCTACTATAGACATCCAAAATGATATTTCAAAGTAGAACCTACTTAGTTTGGCTGTAGGAAGAGTATAAAGTTGATTCAAATGATCTTTTTGGGTCAAGAAAAGATTTTCGTGGCACAACTCAGCCCGCGGTAATAGCCGCGGTAATAGCCGCGGTAATAGCCGCGCACTAGCCCCTATCAATTGGGCTTCTAGCCTGTTGGGGTATTCCGTTCACCTAAGAGTGATTAGATAAACATAATAAACTAAACTAAACTAAATCCTTTCGTCGGCGTAATATTGGATCAAGGAACTTAATGCCATCATTAGACCTTTAATTGAAATAATGAGCGGCATTTTGTAAGAATTCTAAATATGGTATCTGAGTAGTAGGATGCGGTGCATTGCGCCATAGTTAATAGAGGGTAGCGCATTGATATCCCCTTCAGGCTTCATTACGACATTTCCATTTAGGTCACTGACGAGTGGAAACACGGTTTTGTTTTGAATGTTATAGTAGGCACGCGTTGCTTTATACTATATCAGTTAATTTGAGTAGTTCTACCTGCGTAGCGCGAGTATCACATTTATATTCATAAATAAAATACTCTGAAAGTTGGTGTACTGCTGAAATGAATGTGTAGAAGGTCTAACGTTTCGAGCAAAGGATCTTAATTAAAGTGCCCATGACCCCAAATACGATATTAGTAATATATATTTTACATGAAGTGTAAATAGTTGAATACCAAAATATTTTATGATTTGAGCTTTGCGCTGATGTTTTATAAAGGTTTATTTGTGCGAAATGGTAATGAGTGTGACGTCATTTACGGCATCATTTCGGATACAATATTCTACTGTTAAAGCAAATTAATCTAACTCAAACGTTGATGATGTACTTGACCACTATAGTAAAGATTTTATTAACTTTTTCACTCAAATCTTCAACCAGTCTATCACACGGAAGGCAGAAAAGAAAGACAAATGCCGTAAATGACGTCACATCATTAGAATTTCAGTTGAAACAAACCTTTATAGCACATCAACGCAAAGCTCAATGAACCGGGTTCCGAGGGCCTACGATTTAAGGTCGTTATCCGAGAAGACCTGAAAGTCTTACCATTTGCTGATATTATTGCAAAGGCCGCACTTTCTCCTCAATTATTTTTAAGACCCTGGTGGTCCGACCCAGGATTTGAACCTGTGTCTCCCAGCTCATAGACATGTGTGATAACTACTAGATCACAACAGCTGGTTTTAGTTTTTAACGTTATTTTTATCGCGCAGTTTTACAGTTTGATGTAGCGCTTGACCAGTTATCTACGTAAACGGTTCTTGGGATTTTCCATTACATCATTACATTGGGGCTTCTTCACTTTGCTGATAATTGGGTTTTAAACCGTTCTTTTCGGACCTTCGCAGTACCAATACTCACCATGGCTGATACGTTTTCGCGACAAAATCGTTATTTTAATAATAATAATAATAATAATAATAATAATAATAATAATAATAACGTGTTTATATATATATATATATATACAGTTATATATTTATGTATATAACTCCTCATCGAAACGCACGCACGCACACCACTTCAACGACCATCACCACCCACTCACCTACCCCGACACACCACACATGCAATGCAATAACATGCACACCATATAATATGCACACCATATAATATGCACACCATTATAATAACGGACCAGTTGAACCAACCCCGCAACAAAATACCACAAATGCACCCCCGCAACCGTTGAAATTCAACCATGTTACGTCCGCGGGAGTATTGGCTCACGGTAGGCTTTGGAAGAGATCGAACTAAATAGTGCTCTCCCTTTAGTCCCTTAGGCAAAGTTCACATGTGAAAAACATTTTTGGAATTGGAACATTTTCACACATGACATTTTCATTTCACATGTGAGATTCAAAATTTCACATGTGAAAGATTGCTATATCGAACATGTTTTTCCCGTAGTATTTGGCACTTCACTCCGACTGATCAAAAATTGACATTTAAACATTAATTTGCTATATAAAATTTTCATTTCACAAATGAAATTGTTCAGTTTGCATGTGATTAGTCGTTTCATATTCACATGTGAAGTATTTGATTCATTTGTATTAAAAAGTAGGTAGACAATGTATACATGAGCAGGTATTATTCTAAGCTGCATTTCCCTGGTGCTCTATTGCTAGCCTGCGCCGCCCCGCCTGCACACTCCCTATTAAGAAGAGCCTGCGGAGGAGACAGTGGATTTCCTGTCACTTGTACAGCTTGAACAGGATCTTGAAAAGAGGCCATTGTCTAGCCAGCTGAAAACTGACCATGGTCAACTTAAATAACTTTTGATCAACTTGACAATTGAAATTGCTATTACTAAAGTACGGTACATTCGGTCCTACGTGATTCCTGTAAACTCTGTTACCGAAAATCATAATATCGCACGTGCAGCGGTTTCAAGTATCGGTTGTATACTTCACTTGAAACTATAGACATAACATTTGAATGAATGAATAAATGAAAGAAAATAATATGTAATTACAGGAAGCTCTCTCACGAAAGGTTTTAACAGAGAGAACTCCTGTCTTTATCAAAATGAGTTACGAATAATGTTTTACTGGTACTATCTCCAACGAATTATATATACAGGATTGTGGTTGACCCATAATCGTCCAATCAATTATCGCTATTAGCATCACGTGACAGTCCGATATTTTACGATGTAGGACAGCAACATATTGGACAGCAACCTTTTGACTGTTTACGTGTGAAGAAACATCTTTGTGTTAAGTATCTTCGCCCAATACTACAACATATTTAAGTCTCGATTTGCTTTGCAATACAATAAGTAATAATATAGTATTTTTTGTTTTATATTAGTTTGGAAAATGTTATAAATATGTCATAAAGTGCGATGAATTTTTTTTCACAGAATTCTCCAAGTACAACACCAAATCTCTACTTTCGCTTAAAGTGTATACGCAATGAAAAATTCAGTTTACAATAGAATCTCTTACTTTAAAAATCTCTTGAAATTATTAATATTGGCGTTTCAACTCTTCCATGTTTTACTTCATTCATGAGATATGAATATTTGTTTGATGTGTGTTGGGATATATTTGTTATTTTGTCATTGTTATTTAGTAAATTAAGTAAACGTCAAGGTGAAACATGTTTTTGTTAACTAAAGATAAGATAACTAAGATAAGATGAGAACATTACTCATTAGAGCATAGACAATGGTGGTGGTGGTGATGGTGATGGTGATGACGGTGCTGGTGCTGGTGATGGTGCTGGTGATGATGCCTGGTGATGATGATGGTAGTGATGGTGGTGGTGATGATGGTGGTGGTGATGGTAGTGGTTGTGGTGATGATGGTGGTGGTGGTGATGGTAATAGTGCTGGTGATGATGGTGGTGATGATGATGGTGGTGGTGATGATGATGATGGTAGTGATGATGATGGTAGTGATGGTGGTGATGATGGTAGTGGTTGTGGTGATGATGGTGCCGGTGATGATGCTTGGTGGTGATATATGATGCCTGGTGGTGATGATGGTGGCGGTGATGATGATGGTAGTGGTGATGATGGTGGTGGTGGTGGTAATGGTGCTCGTGATGATGCCTGGTGATGGTGGTGGTGGTGATGATGGTGGTCGTGGTGATGATGATGGTGGTGGTGATGATGATGGTAGTGATGGTGGTGATGGTTGTCGATAGACAATGGTGGTGGTGATGGGGTGGTGATGATGGTGATGATTATGATGATGGTTGTTAGGATATATTTGTTATTTTATCATTGTTATGTAGTAAATTAAGGGTCAAGGTGAAACATGTATCAGTTAACTAAAGATAAGACCAGAACATTACTAATTAGAGCATAGACAAGTGGTGTAAAGAATAGATATGATTAAGTCGATTAATGTAAGTAGCGAAAAAATGTAAAAAATGAGCAAACCACGATAACAGAGCCTACGTGTGACTGCACAATGTCTCTAGTTTGTTGACAGTTGCGCATAGAAAATCCGTTATTGTGTGAAGAAATTAGGAACAATAGGTGCAAGTTGTTTTCTAGATGTGTCCTAGAGTGACCTTGCAACAAATATCTTCCTGATGGTTACGGTATAAATAAGAGTGTATCGTATGATGAGTTTTTGGGAGTTGAGATTGACAGTTGAGATTCGGAGTTGAGTTTGGTTCGAAGTAAGAAAGTTGAAGTTGAGTGGACGGAGTTGACCGTCAATGAGTATGCACACTACTGTGCATCAGAGGGTATAACAAAGTGTCATTGATCGAAGAGTGTTACGATTGTAATCAGTATATGTATTAGAGAGTGGAACCACCGATGTTGTATGAGTTATCTGTAATAAAATAAACGATTGAAGCCGAAACATAGAGTCCCATTTGATCGTGAGAGCCAGAGACACGTGCAGAGTGTATAATGATTGTACTGAAAACCATGTTTATCTTTGGGATTAATTATGTAACGAACTCACCAGCTTGGAACTGTGCATACGCATGGGTGTATCAAATAACACTAAGCATGTGAAGTTTCGAGTGATTTGATTTGAGAATCCCAAAGATATACATGCTTTTTCAATCAGTCATTATGCAGTGTGACCTATGCAGTGTGTTATTTACACATCAAACAAATCTTCATATCTCAAGAACGAAGTGAGATAGCGTTGCAAATTAATGTTTTTATAATTTCAAGAGTTCTTTCAAACACAAGAGTTTATTTCAAACTGAATTTTTCATTTCATAATTTTTCATTTCATTGCATTGCATTGTCTCGATAAACGTTCAAAAACAAAGTGTCACGTTTTTTTAAAAAACTCCTTCTGCTATATATCATTGTAAAGGTCTTGAGTTAAGTATATATTTTAATAGCATTCATATGGCGTTGCTGCACCCTCTGGCTAGATCATTGTCGTTCTTAATTACAGTAAGCAAAACTGGTGATTCGAAGCATTCTAGCTGGCCAGTGGCCATGATAAAGTAATTAACTTGACACAGTAATTACTCAATATTATTTACACAAACAGCGCCGTGATTTCCCATACAGCAATCATCGCTAGTTTGAAAATAAACCCGGACTCGAAAATAAACTCCGTGGCCTTTATCGTCTAGCGCGATTATTATCAAAACTGTTGTTGTTGTACAGGTAATTTATGATCGCTCAAAATAAACGAAGATCTAATTTGTTAGGACTGTCGTGCGTTATATTGCTTTTAGATTAAACGGTTTTTGTTTGACAATTTTAAATTGGTTTCATGCACAACTGGTACATAGCATGCCACGCATGTTGTTTGGAATTGAAGTTAGACGCAGTTGTTCGCGAATTGCGAGAATCGTTTCGTCTTTCATCCGCATGGGTTTATTGTTTTTCGTAGAGATTATCTCGTCGTAAACCTCACAGCGCCTCTTCTTGCGCACATCTGTTGGACGTATACACGTTGCGATCAGGCAAGCGATGGATAATTACGATTCAGTCACAGTTATGCCTCGCACCAATAAAACTGTCAACCTACAAACTCTAATTACACGCCGTATCCTGTTCTACATCGAAGGGATCGAATCCAAATGTCGTCTCCACTAGCACACGCATTCACTCGAAAACAAATTACCCGTGTGATGGCGTCGATGAATTCCTGTGCGCGCATTTTACGGTACTTGCTCGCATTTCATTACACTTGCGCGCTAGTGTCTGTTTTCTAACCTGTCAACTCGTTCATAGAGCGCGCCAGCAATCCCACTCTATTGAGCGTTGTAATTTGAGGTATGCGGTCTCGGGTATATGATATATGCATATATATGGCATCCGAAGCTTTTTTACTACCTAAGACTTCGCGGATCAGTCAGTGCATCCGATCATATCCGTTATATCCGTTTTGATCACCGCAAGTTCTTCAGGAACATCCTTGACGCTTGCGTCCTCATCTGACGGTTAATTGGCGATGTTTGTTTTTCAATGGAACACGAAGCTGTGTGTTGAAAACACCTCGTTTCACTGTTAGTTAAGCTTTCCAGGTGGTAAATATTAACAAGGTGGGAATCGAAGGCGGATTGTGCATTGCTCGAACGCGTCGCGTAGCTTTCGCGAGAAAAACGTCTTTCTTATTTCAGTCTTCATTGTTTCAAGTAGATACGATGGCGAAAAGCGCTCCCGTCTTCTCGTTGGAACTGGTCGATTGTGAAACAAAGGAGGGTAATGCCGCGCGCTTCGTGTGCCGAGTTTCCGCGCAACCCGCGCCAGTAATAAAGTGGTTCAAAGATGGTACACTCCTGAAGGAGAGCAGACAGTTCAGCTTTTTGTACGACGGTTCCTCGTGTACACTCGTCATAACGCGAAGTAAGGCAGTCGACGTGGGAACGTACAAATGTTTGGCTACGAACAGCCAAGGGAGTGCGTCATCGAGTGGAAGACTGCTCATTGAGGATATCTTCGACGACGATTCCGGTGCGTCGGAGTCCGAAGAGGAATGCGCATTGGCAGACACAAAACCGGTGACAATCGCGCCCGGCGACGCGGAACAGTTCTACACAATGATGGACGAGCTTGGGCGCGGGAAGTTTGGCATCGTGAAGAAGTGCACGGACAAGAGCAGCGGCGTCGAATACGCGGCGAAGTTCATCGCTTGCCGCACAAAAGCCGCACGGGACGAGGTTCTTCACGAGATCGACATCATGAACGAACTGAACCACAAGCGGTTGTTGCGGCTGCAGGCCGCGTTCGACCGCGGCGGAAAAGAGATGGTGTTGGTGATGGAGCTGATCTCTGGCGGTGAGCTTTTCGAAAAGCTCGTCAAAGAGGACTTCATCAGCGAAGGAATCGCGACTCTCTACATGAACCAACTGCTCGATGGTCTCGCTTACATGCATGACAAGAACATCCTGCATCTCGACTTGAAACCTGAGAACATGATGATGGTTCGACCGCGAAGCAGACACATCAAGATCATCGATTACGGACTCGCGCGAAAGTACGATCCGAAGACGAAACTGCAGGTGATGCAAGGTACTCCGGAATTCGCAGCTCCCGAGGTGGTGGCCTTCGAAGCCATCACGCCTGCGACTGACGTGTGGGCGGTAGGTGTGATAACGTACGTAGTACTAAGTGGCTTATCTCCGTTCCTCGGCGATGACGACGGAGAAACGATGAGCAACATCTCGAAAATAGCCTGGGAATTCGATGATCCCGTCTTCGATGAAGTGACAAGCGAGGCGAAAGATTTCATCTCACGAATCCTGGTGAAAGACTGTCGCAAGAGGATGTCGGTCGTCGAGTGCCAAAAACACCCATGGCTGCGCGTGAAGAGCAAGAAGAGACTGGAAACGCAACGTCTGAAGGCGTTCACGGCGAGACGCAAGTGGAAGAAAGCATTGACGGCCGTGCGAAGTGCGAACTTCTTGAGCCGAATATTGAACAAGAACGGCAGCAAGAGCGAGAACGGTAATTCGTCTGGGAAAGGTGCTTTTCTTGCCAAAATTAAACAACAAATCGCCGCCGACAATTGCGAAGGTCCTACAGAGGAGAAAAATAAGGAGAAAGACAAGGACAACAAAGAGGAGAACGAACCGAAAAAGGCGGAAGTGATTGGTTCTTTAAATGGAGAGGTTACACAAGAAGGTATATAACGTTAACCTCAATTCTGCGTATGAATATACTTCGGTTATGGTATGGTTATCCCACATATGGGGATAATATTCTGTATTATCTTTCGTGTTTCATTTGCGCATCCTGTGTTACCGGGAATTTTTTTCTCTACTATTCTTGAAACATTAATATGTCATCTGAAAAACATTCATACATTACATCGTACAGCATTCGTATATCGTTCGTATATTATTCGTACAACATTCGTACACCATAACCATTCGTGAAATATTCTTATATCATTCGTACAACATTCGTTTATCATTCGTAAACTATTCGTATTTTATTCGTACACCATTCGTACACCATTCGTACACCATTCGTACATCATTCGTATATTATTCGTACACCATTCGTATATTATTCGTACACCATTCGTAAACTATTCGTACACCATTCGTACACCATTCGTACACCATTCTTATATTATTCGTACACCATTCGTACACCATTCGTATATTATTCGTACACCATTCGTAAACTATTCGTATATTATTCATAATTGTTCACCGTTGTAGACAGTTCGTAACTCGTCCAAAGACTCCCACATCATTATAACATTCATTGTTCATCGTGCTAAATGACGTAATCATTCGTAAACATTCGTTTATCGTACGTACACCGTTATTTCGACAGTTCATAGGCAACAACCAACATTACAGCATTGAATCCCCACGATGATGACGTTAACAACAGCAGCAGCAACAGCAGCAGCAACGACAACGACGACAACAACAACAACAACAACAACAACAGCAACAACAGCAACAACAACAGCAACAACAACAGCAACAACAACAACAGCAATAGCAGCAACAACAGCAGCAACAACAACAACAACAACAGCAGCAGCAACAGCAGCAGCAGCAACAACAGCAGCAGCAACAACACAGCAGCGACAACAACGATAATAATAATAATAATAACAACAGCAACAATAAGAACAACAACAATAATAACAACAACAATAACAACAACAACAATAACAACAACAATAGCAACAACATCAACAACCAGCTGTTGTGGTCTAATGGTTACCACATATGTTTATGAGCCAGGAGACACAGGTTCAAATCCTGGGTCGGACCTCCACTCAGGGTCTTGAAAATAATTGAGGAGAAAGTGCTGCCTTTGCAATAATGCCAGGAGAAATGGTTAAAGTGCCTATCCGGGGTTTGGGGATTTTACATATTCGTAATCTTTGGGTTCTACCAAAAAGAAATGTAATATATGTTGTCGTTCGAAAATTGCATCTTCATGCCTTTTCCCCCTGCTAAAGTTCACAGGAAGTGACGTCAACCCAGGGACACGCGATATTTTACGGAGTGATTCAGCAATGAAATACAGCGAAAATTTGGCTTTGAACTTTAAACAACCTGTTTAGACAAAATTCACTCAATTCCTAAACATTCACTGTTGAATAACGCCGCAAAATATCGCGTGTCCCTGGGTTGACGTCACTTCCTGTGAACTTTAGCTGGGGGAAAAGGCATGAAGATGCAATTTTCGAACAACAAGATATATTACATTTCTTTTTGGTAGAACCCAAAGATTACGAATATGTAAAATCCCCAAACCCCGGATAGGCACTTTAAATCGTAGGCCCTCGGAACCCCTATAATTGGGCTTCTAGCCTATTGGGGTATTCCGTTCACCCAACGGTGATAAATCTAAATAAACTAAACTAAATAACAACAGCAACAATAACAACAACAACAACAACAGCAGCAGCAACAACAACAACAACAACAACAACAACAACAACAACAACAACAACAACAACAACAACAACAACAACAACAACGACGACGACGACGACGACAATAATAGCAACAGCAACAACAACCGTAACAACAACAATAACAATAACAACAACGACAGCAACAATGTTAACAACAACAGAAGCATAACCAGTAAATAATTTCTCGCCGATGAAGGGTTTTTGCAAATATTTGAATGTGCATGGAACTACGTCGAAGCATACTTCCTGCTCTCAGCAATGTGTGTTAATTAGAATGAAATATGTTCTGGTTTTCCAGCACTTGACCAATCATCGTTCGTGGAAGGACTACAGGATCAACAGGTGGGCAAAGGTTCCGCTTTCTCACTTACGGCCAAGGTGACGAGCACTGGAACCCAGCCAAAGATCACGTGGAAAAAAGATGGCCAAACAGTTACACGAGGGCGAGCCAGAATGACGTTCGAGAAGGATATTGCGACGTTGAAGTACACGAGAGCTGAATATGTAGATTCAGGAATGTATACTATTGAAATTGATAACGGATCAGGGATTAGCGAATCGAGCGCCACTATTCAGGTCTCAGGTAAGCTATACACACATACATGCATCTATCTCCCACAAGTATCGTAACTAATTTACCTTAAAGAGGTGCACCAGCCAAAATGCAAATAAAGTTCATACAATGATCTTACTGACTTTAGTTTACTCCCAAAGTTTCAACATTGCTATCAATTTAGTTAAAGGTACGTTTACACACTGCGATTTGTCGGGCCGACACTGACGAATATTTACGTGATTCGCGGTAAATTTCGCTAATTCGTCATCCCCGAGAAATCGCAGTGTGTAAACCTAACTCCCGATTTTTACTCCCGAATTTTACTAAATATTATAAAACCACTATAGTCGTGGTTCTCATTCAATTTCTTGTTGTATAATTGCAGGTATTTAAACCACTCCGAAATTAAAATTCGCGTCTCCTTGTCAGTAAATGCCCGGCTCTTTTTTTCCTCGGATTGTTTTCAACTATATTAACTAGTTCAGTATTTATAATTAAAACAGCTTCGTCTGCTATACACTCGTAGTTTACGGTCGACATATTTCTTTTCTTGTTTTAATTTTTTTTTAAATATACGCGCGTTTATTCGGTAGTCATAGCTACAGTCAAAAATCGCTACGACTCTGGAAAAATCTGTGACTTTTCTACAGATTTATCTCCCGATTTTCAGTGTCGGGACTTGCTGACATCAACGCTAACGCCATCAATCGGGTGCCCATATTTGGAAAATCGGCCCGACAAATCGCAGTGTGTAAACGTACCTTAAGAAGTAATGGATAGTTGAAGTTGAAAATATGAGGATTTTGACGCCATATTTGTTTTGAAAATATGACGTCATTGAGTGCTTTTCTGTCGGCAGTGGAGTTGTTTTCATGGCGATCACATAGTGATAGCTGTTGTCAGTCATCGTTGGAGGAGAATTGCTCGTAATAAACTATTTAATTCCTCATGCGGGAAAGTAGAGGACCTTCTTATAGAAGCACTCAGTGATCACGTCATATTTGAGAAACAAATATGGCGTCGAAATTGGACAAACTCTCCAACTTCAACTTGTGATATCTTCTTAACTGAATCGATTTTAATGCTGAAACTTTGGAAATAAACTAAAGTCAGTAAGATCTTTCTTGTATTTGGGCTAGAGTACCCAATAACACGCCCATCTCGTGTTTGTAATATGTAAAATATGTAATCTAATAAGTCTATCTACTATTCACAGGATCCTACAATCCTGGACCAAAACGTTAGGAAACTAAGGCTATTTATATATATGTATTCTATGTCCCTCTGTTTAAAGCGTGAATCTTGCCTTCCTATCCGACTCCAATGTTGTGTATACCTGTGCAGCTTTTGCAAGTACATATACAACGTTGTACCGGGGGAGCAGGGCGATTGTTCCACAACATATGTGTTTTGTTATAAATAGCCTGCAACATGATAATGATATGGTTTTGGAGGATTTTTTTCGTACTGTACCAAGGATTTTTTATATTGATTTTTTATTGTCGGATTTTCTCCGTGCATTCCGTTTTCCTCGGGAACCGTTTAGATATTAAGAATAGATATATGAAGCTGCTAAGTTCTCAAAAGAACTTGATATAATATGAAAAGGAGAAATAAGAGACATTGAAGTTCTCTTCTTTCTCCTTTTCATATTATATCCAACCGTTTAGATATAATCCAATGTAATATAATCCAATGATATAATCCAATGCAAAAGAACACTACTTTGGTTTTGTTTAGTTGTAATGTTTAGTCATCATCAATTTTGACGTTAGTTGTTTATCATCGTGTATCCCTAGATGTTCCTGAACCTCCCTCTCCTCCCGACGTCTCGGACATAATGACAGATTCTGTGAAATTAGCATGGAGACCTTCGAAAGACGGAAACTGTCCAATTACTAGCTACCTGCTGGAACATCGCAAGACGGGAGAGAAGGATTGGACTGCAGTGACAGAGCCAGTAACGACAACCTCTTTTGTAATCCAAAACTTAACACCGCGAACTTCGTATAGGTTCCGTGTTAGCGCTATTAACAAGAGAGGAACTAGTCGACCAAGTAGATTCTCTGGTCTTATTGAAACGAAGAGATAAAGTTTAAAAACAGGTGATTAAATTTATTATTGGTAGTTAAGGTAGAATGTAGAAAGGGAAGGGAAGAAAAGGGAAGGGAAGCAAAGGGAAGGGAAATGAAAGGGAGGGGGATGAAAGGGAAGTGAAAGGGAAGCGAAGAGAAGGGAGAGAAGGGAAGGGGAAAGGGAATGGAATAGAAAAGGGAAGGGAAGGGAAGAGAAGGAAGCGAAGAGAAGGGAGGGAAGGGAAGGGAGAGAAGGGAAGGGAAGGGAAAAGGGAAGGGAAAAGAAAAGGGAAAAGAAAAGGGAAAAGAAAAGGGAAAAGAAAAGGGAAAAGAAAAGGGAAAAGAAAAGGGAATAGAAAAAGGAATGGGGAAAAGGAATGGGGAAAAGGAATGGGAAAAGGGAATAGAAAAGGGAATAGAAAAGGGAAGGGGAAAAGGGAAGGGGAAAAGGAAAGGGGAAAAGGAAAGGGGAAAAGGAAAGGGGAAAAGGAAAGGGGAAAAGGAAAGGGGAAAAGGAAAGGGGAAAAGGAAAGGGGAAAAGAAAAGGGGAAAAGAAAAGGGGAAAAGAAAAGGGGAAAAGAAAAGGGGAAAAGAAAAGGGGAAAAGGAAAGGGGAAAAGGAAAGGGGAAAAGGAAAGGGGAAAAGGAAAGGGGAAAAGGAAAGGGGAAAAGGAAAGGGGAAAAGGAAAGGGGAAAAGGAAAGGGGAAAAGGAAAGGGGAAAAGGAAAGGAAGGGAATAGAAGAGAAAGGAGAGAAGGGAAGGGAAAGGAAGTAAAAGGAAGTGAAGAGGAGAAAAGAGTATGAAGAGAAGAGTATGAAGAGAAGGGGAGTGGAGGGAAGGGGAGAGGATAGGAAGTTTTGGGTGGATTGAAGTTAACAAAATTAAGGCATAAGACATAAAAAAGATAATACTGAAAGCATACCTAACAATTGTGAACGTATCTTTACAGATTTTTAATGGACCCTACTGAATATAAATATCACTCAAATGTGGACATAATAATAGTCGTAAAGTTTAAGTTTTTAACGCTGGTTTGAGTAAAATATCCGATAACTTTGTATAATATAGTTAAGTATTTACAATTACAGTTTAGTGAGATTTTTATGGGTAATTCGACTTTTAGAAGTTTTATATTTGTATTCAATTCATTCAATTTTTTAATAGGCTTTTATAACATTTAAAAAAACTTAAAATACATAATGTCGTTTGTAACACGACCAGTAGTTAGTTTAATGTATTTTTACTTGTAATGAGCACAAATTTTAAAGTTTCCTTTTTGTATGAGACAAATCTAGAATATTGTAACATATAAGGTATTTTTGTATTTTTCTTGGTGCTTAATCACGAATAGAAGATAAACTGCTAGACAAGTCAGCGACTTGTTTTGTAAAAATAATGGCCTTCGTATTTTGTTGCTCTTCTCTCTTCAAGTGCAAATGAATCGAAAATTAAGTTTGTCTTATTTGAAAAAACTTCTATAATGAAGAACATCAACACGGCACTTCCATATTTCACTTGGTTCTTAAAAGATAGTTTGAGGTTGTAAAAAAGCTCGGAATGCGTATCAAAGGTGAGTTAGGGTTCTCTGTCACATGACCTGTGACGTCACGTGCTGGGTAAAGCGATCAGTGTTGAATACGATCGTGTTGGCGGAAACGCAAAGAAACTAAGCTTCTTCTCAACGTTATTTTAGTAATCGCTATTACAATATAAACTGGGCAATACGTGGCCCCACGATAGGTAGCACACGACGTGACGATTATATTCAAAATGGCGGTGTTTTTACTTGGTTTATTTAACTTTTAAAATGTGTTGCTAGCATTTTCAGAGCGCCAAATACAATATTCCGACTAGCTAAGTCATATAGTTCAATATCAAAAGTACTTGTTTTTTGTTACCAATGTCCTTTAAAGTGTCCCATAACCTCAAAATGTTTTATTGTCTTATTTGGAAGAACTTTTAAAATGATAAAGTAACTTCTTTTGAAGATTTTCGTTTCTTTGCTTTCTTTTTGAGATATATCAGTTTGTTTGATATGCAAATATCTGTAATTTCATCACACATGCATAATGAGTTATCAGAGAATGTTATATATCTTTGCGTTCATCAAATAAAAACACTAAAGTGTGAATAACGCGTGTGTGCGTTTCTCCCACAACACCAAACTTCTTGATTTTAAAGGATTTCGTTCGAGAATGAAAGAGATATACACATTTCTCCAATAAGTCGTCATGCATTTGTGACGAAATTCCACACATTTGCATATCAAACAAACTGAAAAATCTCAAAAAGAAAGCAAAGAAACGAAAATCTTCAAAAGAAGTTACTTTATCATTTTAAAAGTTCTTCCAAATAAGACAATAAAACATTTTGAGGTTAGGGGCACTTTAAGATATTTAGACTTGTGTGAGAAATATTACAACGAGAAGATAAATTCGCATCTCCAAGCGGCGATGTAATGTTCTGTTTATTATATTGAAATCGATGAAATAGCACATGATGATAACTTCACATATGAAGATAAAAATTATCTCTCACTGCTCACAATGAAGATATAGAGAATAATACATGGATGTGCGGAAATATGGAATTTATTTCGAGTGTTGACCAGGATATCGAACGAGTGAGCGAAACGAACGAGTGAGATATCCTGTTCAACACGAGAAATACATTTCATATTTCCAAGCATCCTGTATAATTATTCTGTTTATTTCATAAACATTAACATGGACAATCTAAATTGAGAATTCATTTTTACTTCACTCAAAAAAGATAATCATTGGATCGCTGAAACGATATCTTCACAAGTAAAAATATCATATTTTACGTGTGTTGAAATACGATTTTTCCAACTACAACATTGTCAAAATTGATGTAACAAAACCACCCCCGCCCCCTAAACAATGTTGTATCAGTAAAACAATATGGTGAATTGTACTCGATAGTTCTGCATAACATTTTCGTTGATGGAAAACCAACATTAAATAGGGGAGGGTGGGGAAAATGGAAATATGAAATATGTTACTTTCGTGCACATGGTATAAGTAATTTTGTCAAAGATTGTAGACCAGCACTCTAAATGACTGAGCCAAATAAGCCGTTCTCTGTGAAATCTTCACATAAGATGATATAATTCAGTCTGTGAAAACTCACACGATAGCTTGTCGACTCCCCGCCCGAGCAATAGATATTTCATTCCGGATTGAACTCATACCGGTTCTATTAAAATCCCTTTAGGTGTTTACATGAATCCGGAATGAGACGCAGCTCAATCCGTATTGAGTTCATTCCGGTTCTCATTCCGGATTGAGTTTCATTCCGGATTGAGTTTCATTCCTTTCATTGAAATTTCATTCCGGCGTCATGCGGTGCGAGATTTCATTCTGGAATGAAAAATACAACCTAGAAGACTGAAACGAACAACACATGCGTGCTTTAACATTTATAGACGACAATTTGCAGCTAGAGACAGGAATTGCGCCGACGTTATATTCAATATAAATAGCTCTTTGTCGACGACGTTATAAATTAAAGGTGAATTAAATGCTTGTTTACTTGCGACCGCATATCGATTATCGTTACTAGTAATGCTTTTCCCCTTTTCTTTATGTTTATTCTTCGCCAAATTATCAGTTTAAGGCACATGTTGAAATGTACAAGCGCAGAAATCGTTGAAAGAAACATACCCGTTATTGATTGCCATCTTGAAATTTCAGATTTCGCGCGATTTTCGATCCTGGGATAGAATTCCTATGTAAACGCGGTTTGAATTCACGTTCAATCAGGAATAAAACTGAATCCGCATTCATGTAAACAGCCACATATATTCCAGTTACAATTGGTTCTCTGGAATTTCTTGTGAGATCAAATAATCCAATCAAATAAACAATTATGAATCAAATATATATATATGAAAAATGGACTGCCCCAACCAGGAATCGACCCGAGGTCTCCGAATCAACGCATCGGCGCTCTAACCACTGAGCTATTGAGACACGGTCAGAACAGTCAAACATCATATACATATTTATGACATCGCCCCGACTCTCAAATCTCTACAGGAAGACATCTCATCTTCAACGAAGTAGAGCGAACCCTCGCAGGACTTCCTCAAGTAGCGAGCTTATCACCGGCTCTTGTATACAGGAGGCTTTAGAACAATTTCCTTTAGATGAAGAGCCGGTGATAAGCTCGCTACTTGAGGAATTACTCCTGGGCGATGTATCAATATGTATATGATGTTTGACTGTTCTGACCGTGTCTCAATAGCTAATTTTCAAAAACATATATCTGACCATTAATAAATCCTCTCATCATCTAAAGAAAATTATGAATCATATAAGACTAAGTACTCTTTATTTTCAAATTCAAAATTGGTATCTACAGAAGTATAGTAGTTAACATGAGAGTAGTTAACATGATGGACGGCGGCCAACGTTTCCAGTTTCCACTTTTGGTGATGACAACCATCGGAAGGAACACAATGTATCTAATCCGATAATTATCACTAATGATATCAACGTGTTGTGAAACCCAATTAATCGAAAACTCTAAACAAAGAATTAAAACCAACCTATAAAACAAGATGAAAATCTAAAGATAACTGCTGGAAGGAACATCATGTTGTCTTATCCGATAAATATCATTTATGATATCAAAGTGTCATAGGCGTACGGGCTGGGGGGCTGCAGCCCCCCAGTTGTTCGAAAAATTAGCTCTATTCGGGAAAAAATTTTCTTGGGTCATGTCTGACAATGCAACTTAATGACATTATAACGGATTCTCATCTTGGATTTCATTGTTGAGCCAGGCCTGGGTCCGGTCATTGTCTAAACGTTATCTTGTATATTCAACTTGAATATACCTAATACATTTGGTTTTGACAGTTTTGTGGCTAATTGCTTTTCCTTCCTTCTCTTCTGCCGTCGTGCAACGCATTCTCCATGCGCGGGAGAGATATCCACGCGGTCTAAATTTGGAAAATCTGTGTTACTTTAACGGTAATCAAATACTTAGAATCCCGCACACTGCCGCGGCTGAAAAAACGAGAAAAGTGCCCTCAAATTGCAGGAAATACACTTTCAAAGAATCAAATATTTTCACGGAAGAGCATGCATGCACTCTGACCCAATGTACATGTTTCTAATGCATGTCAATGTTTTAACGAAAAACGTGCATGTATAATAAAGCTTATAGGCATAACGATGGCAATTCGTGTTTTTCGGGGGTTATGCATTAAATAGATTAATATCGACGTCATCATTTATTCGGGCAAGTTATGTTCAGCCCCCCCCCCCCCTCCCCTACAAAATTTTACCTGTACGCCTGTGCAAAGTGTTGTGCTGTGGAGGCATGTACTACTCCGTTAGTGATTTTGTGAGAAGACCTTTCAACAGTCACTTGTGATATTAGATCTCCTTCCCACACAGAATTTCGGCAGTACGCCAACCTTTCCAAGGCCCGCACAGCGAGTTTTAAAATGAAGGAGCTAATTTCAGCGCGAGAAACCTCTTAACTCTTTCCTGACCGGCCCAGTCAAAAGGGGTCGTAGAAGGCCTACAAAGTCGTCAATCGAAAAGCACGGTACACGATAACGCAAGATTAAAAATTGAAATTCGACAAGCGCCAGGCACATGAGATCCCCACTCACACGCCAAGTTTGATTTGATTTCATAAACAACTCTGCGATTGGTGGTATTTTGAGTTTTCGGGCGTGCAAGATGGCCTTTTCTAGAAAAATGTAAATTTTTCAACTGTAAATTTTTCAACTCAGGTTGAAAATTTACATTTTTCTAGAAAAGGCCATCTTGCACGCCCGCGTAGCATCTTGAAAACTCAAATTTTAAAAGCACAAGTAAAAGCCGTTTTATTGGGCTTTCAGAAAATGTATAGCTTTCGCAACAGTTATGGTTATTTCAAGAGATATCAATAGAACAAAGAGGTGGTTCAATTTTGGATGTTTTTCAGCCGGACAGGAAAGAGTTGAGGCTCCGAAACGGCTATTTCCTGCATTTTGAAAAACGTTTTAACAGAAAAATTAAGATCATCAACAACGACAAACCATATTTTTAGTCTATCTCATTATTGAATTTAATAACTATAACTTCAAATGCAGCAATCGAGATTCTAGCATAAATCTACAGGCTACAGCCCAACGTAAAACAATTCAAAAGCTAAACACGTACAATAACTGGTTTTTCTAACTTAACAATGCTTTTATAAACACTGCGAACATAATGTTTCATCTGTTTAAAGGAACATTCATTATTTACCGATCATTCTTTATGGTCGGGGTGGGGGCCGAAGAGAAAATAGTTGGGTAACTGAAAATTCTAAGACCTAAATGGTTGGGTAAAAAAATCACTTCTCTGAAGGGTTGGGTAGCAAAATTTTCATGACTATTTACATAAAAATATTAAGAGTTCATCATTTAAAATTGGAATCTCGTCATTTAGTCATCATTGCACATTATCTTTTGTTATTGTATTCCTTTCCTTGTTTTCCTTGGATTCCTGCTCTGTATAGGGAGATAATAATCTGAAAGATACAGTATCAACGATATGCTGGGAATTGGGCTTTATCTAAATTTTTTCATCTTGGGTTGGGTAAAAGATTTTCTTTACCTATAAATGGTTGGGACGGTTAAATTTCTGATCTTAATTTGGTTGGGTAAAATTTTTTTCAGCACAATTAAATCTATTTCTCTTCGGCCCGATCATAAATAATGACCGAGATGTATTGTGTATGTATTGTGTTAAATCGAAAGCTCTGGAAAAAATTAAAACCAACTTATAGAACAACACAAATTAACATAATTTTCATTTTTTGGAATAACAACCACTTGATCTTTTCTGGAAGAAGCATAAGTTTCGACCATATATCTAATCCGATAATTATCACTCATGTGGATTTAACGTGCGATCGAAGTGATGATTGAGGGGTACCCTACGAAAGTATAACGTACGTAGTGTTTTGCCTACTGCGTAGTGTTTTGGATATATAGCAAAGGCATCAAGATTATGAAACACTTTAATATAAACTGAGAAGTAGTACAGAACCAATATATACATATACACTTTAGCCTTTAGGCATCTGAAAACGTCCATCGTTTTATCTTGGAACCCATGTTAAAATATCTATGAGTGCATGCAAACTGGCTTTTGCAATGAAAATTGGATAAGCTACCAAAACAAATCGGTCATATAATATGGCCTGCGTGCAGGCTATCTCCGCCCGCCCCAACCCGCAGAGAGCCTGCTCACAGGTTAATATAATATTGCGTTTATCCGGCTCCGACTTCGTCTTGACATGGTAAAAAACAGAAAACACTTGTTTGCGGAATATTAAAGAGGGGCGCGCGCCGCGTGCGTGGATCCGCCACTGCAAAATATTGTCTTTAATACGAAATGAAAACATGATTGCAACGTAGTTCGCTGCATGCATTGTTTCAAGCTATTTTTCAAATTTTCCCAATCTCGTTCCCATACGGAGTAACTCTGAAGTATATAATGAATGAATCATAATTACCAGCAAAGACTCCAATGAAAGGCTAAAAAAGCCATGTTTGACAGTGAAAAAACGCAAAGAGCAGAAATAAACACAGAAACTAATAAACAAAGCCGAAAGAAATATGGACCTTTGGACAACTCGAATTAGATTTGAAACGAGTCCGCAACTTGTAAAAGAATGGATAAATTTGAACCATATGGAAAGAAAGGTTAGTGGTTTTCATGAATTGTTCATATTGAGTTCTATGGAACATACAGGGAAAACGTTTTCTCCAAAAATGCAGTGATGAGAACACAAGAACAGAACAGAAGTGTATAGCAAGGTCTATGGGAGCTGTAAGTAATAAGCCAAAAAACAATACCTGGGTTTCCTATTTCATGCTGAAAAAAATTAGGTAGGGTAGGTCTAGCCTGTGAACAGCCTGAATACACCACCAACCTTGTACCCAGGGTAATTAGCGGAGGTAAGACCCTGGGTAGGGGGGGGGGGGGTACGAGGTTGAATATACACCTGTAATTCAGTCTGTGAAAACTTGCACGATAGCTTGTCGACCCCCCGCTGAGCTACTCAATTTTGAGTGGTTTAATACTCATATGATTCATAATTGTTTATTTGATTGGATTATTTGATCTCACAAGAATTCCCAGAGAACCAATTGTACCTGGAATAAGTCAAGGGTTGTGATTTGAACAATCAAAATCTACTACTCAGATCTGAGTAGCTCAGCGGGGGGTCGACAAGCTATCGTGCTAGTTTTCACAGACTGTATTACAGGTGTATATTCAGGCTGTACACAGGCTAGGTAGGTCGGTTTTTCTTTTTTTTCTTTGTTTTCCAAACATTGCATGCCTGGATCGGCAGCCATGTTTGCTATCCCAGGCTTCTCAAAATTTCAATAAAAAGATTAGGGTCAGCATTTTACTGACCAAAAACTGGTAGGGTCGAAAAACTGGAAACCAAGGTATTTTTTTTGGCCTTAGGTATTTATTATCTGATTTGAAACACTGAGAAGTGTGTTGAAAAACGAGGCGATAGCCGAGTTTTTTGACCAACTTCGAGGTGTTTTCATATCAAATAATAATTAAATGCCTTTCGAATGTATGATAGCTTCTCAAGCTAACCAGTGTTTTAAGAGAAATTTGAGGGGAAAGTTGGCTCCAAGAGCAATCAAGGGGGTAGGTGGGGGGTTATGATTAGGATGGCTTATTTGGCAGGGGGTTAGGATGACTTATCATGGCGCGGGGTGGGTTAGAGTTAGGATGACACTCTAGGCGGGGCATTAGGGTTAAGACTAGGGTCAGGTGTCCTTAATGCATACAAAAACCATCTATTTCTAAGCTAGAACAAAAGACCATATTTATAAATGCCCCCCTGTCGTGGCCACCAGTTTAATATTCTTTTGTATATATTTAAATTCAGGGGCGGCGTGGCTCAAAAATAGGGCCCGGGAAACTATTCGATAGGTGCCCATTGCTCACAGCGGGAGAGCAAGGTGTGTCATTGTTTGGGGCCCACCATCACAATATTTTTGGGGGCTCACCGGGAAAAACCCCGGTGTCCCAGTGGGCCACGCTGCCCTTTTTAAATTGGCCTTCTCGAGCCTTAAAGTAAATCCTGACCTCACCCCAGGCTATGTGTGGCTTTGGTGTGGATTTAGTAGTTTATTGACACTGTATTCTGTCCCAACTAGACAACTATGTTAGGGATTTGTTGGTTTTGTCTTCCCATCCAAACTATGTGGGCAGATAGTGGGGATTTGTAGCATGGTGCACCATCCAACATGGCAGCTTTTTTTCGCCTCAAACCTCCAATAAAATCATCATTTGCAGGTGGCCAAACAAGCACCAGATGGTGGATTGACAAGGTATTTATTCTCCTTATTCATACCCTGGTAGAAATCTTAAGTACCTCTGTTACAACACTGCCCCTGCATAGTTTAGGAACACCAAACTGAAATGTTCCATCTCCTAGTGTTACTTCACACTTAGCACTTGCTGGAACTAATGAAAAACTATACTATGAGAGCAAAGACTATATCTTATCTTGAATATTATTTTGTTATGGTTTATATTGTGTTCCTGTTTTATGTGGGCCCCATACTCAGAAAATGCTAGCTGTCATGCACCTGCAAACAGCACTAGACAGAGGTGAAAACAGTATAAAAAATATGGTGCAAAACGCTTTAATGGGGAGCTTAACCTTTGTCTGGGACAAGAGTGGGATAGATTTTGAATGCAAATAACGGCACCAGCACACCCCCAAATTTCATACGGTGTCTTAGAGCCAACTTCACACCTCACCAGACCCCGGGGGAGGGAGCACACTCACGCACAATCCCAAATTTCACACAGTATCTCACGACAAACTCCGCGTTCTATCAAGCTCAGCTGACATTGTTGGTGTTGCTTCATACAACGAGCACAGTCACGTAGAGCACAGTCGAGTACAATCCCACATTTTGTGCTCTACCAAGCCCAGCTGATATCGTTGGTGTCGTTTCATATGTTTCAACACAAGATGTGAGCACAGTCGAGCACAATCCCAAATTTCACACAATGTCTCACAGCCTACTTGATGTCCTGTCAAACACAGCTGTGAGAGAGTGAGTGAGAGAGCATGCGAGTATCGTTGAAGACGGAAGTGACGTGTCGCCACGAAGAGTTTAAGGTTTTATCTTGAAGTTGATCCTTTGTATGTGTGTAAATTGTGTACTTGTTTGTGAATAAATGTTAAAGAAAACCCAACGAATTTGAGCCTAAATAATCTACATGGTCCTTCGAGCCGGATATGAACCAGCGACCTATAAATAAGGTACGACCCAAATTTCACATGATGTTTCACAGCCAACTTAATGTCCTATCAAACACAGCTGATATCCTTTGTGTCGCTTCTTACATATGACGTTTCAACATAAGGTACGACCCAAATTTCACATGATGTCTCAATTTCACATAATGTTTCAAGGAGAACATTAAACTTTGAGTCAGCAAGTTTAATGATGATTCCATCAAATGTTCCACACCTGAGTGAAAGTGCTTCCTCTTTGCTTACACCATTAAGGAAGTCGTTCATGACAGCTTTCATGTCATTCTTACTTGGACAATAAAAACAGACAAGCTTATACTAATGTTTTCTCTATACGGTTTCGCGATTGACGTTAACTGCTGCGTGATCACAATGGTGGACAATCCAAAGTGCTGCGCAGTAAAAGCTAGATTGACTAATTGACTAGTCCTGTTCTTGACGTCCTGTCCACTTGCACAATCGTCTAATGGTGTTATACTACCTTTGAAAGCTTCTGTTACGTACACAAGAACAATATTGACGTTGTCTTGGGTGCAGTCTACCACGATAAAGTCAGGATCGTGTGTGTACTGTATTTCCACTGTTCATACGCTTTGTTCCATTTGAAAGTAGGACATACCGACACGATCCAATCGAATTTGCATTTGTACTGCGTTTAATCTAATTGTCTAATGTGTTTAATCTAATATCTAATAATAGCTGATAATAGCTGATCTAATATTGAAACGATTGGAGACCATTTTTCACAAAGTTGACTAACCCATCAGACAACACGAACACCCTACACGTGACATTAGCAGCTGTCGCTTTCTTGCCGGTAATTTCAAGAAGCACCGGATTGCGTGTTTACAATCTTTTTACCGGTGTCATTGTCACTGCCCTAGGAGAACGCTTCTCAAGTCGATGACCAACGCAAAGCAGTCTTTATAAAATTTTTGCACACTCATAAACTGATCTTTATTGTCCAATCCAAACAACAGTTTCGCCTCTGAATAAAACTTCGACTTTGGGATGCCTTGTGAGTATATACACTATTAGGCACGCCCTCGATTGTGACTCTCACTTGCTCAATGTTTGGATAAACAAATTCCTCGCTTTCCGTTCGAGTTTTGTTCGTGAATATCAACACAATCGCCTTTATGTGAGACTATTGTATAATGCTCCTAAAACGTCTTTATTATTATTATGGACTTTCTTGGTAAATTAATGTTCTCGTTTATAATGGTTCCGTCTTTGTCCCATTCAACAGACTTCTTCGACGTTATGTGTTCATGCGACAATGATCGCCCACTTGCGTACAGCGACGTTATTTCATCGGACAACTCCTGGTTATCAATTGTGCGACCATTATGTCTGCAGCCAGCATGGCCGTAGGGGCCGGGGGGGGGGGGGCACGTGCCCTCCCCCCCACTTTTTTCAAAATATTCTTATTTTATCTTAGATTATTTAACGATACTTTGAAAAAGTGATTATATGTAAGTGTATTTCAATTTTACGAAACAAATAGTCTTGCAGCCATGCCCAAATAATTATTAATGGCTACACGAGCTTTGTTGGAGGATGTGTTTGCTGCAGGTTGTACTACCTCGTATACGAGGCTGTACTACCTCCGCTGCGACTTTGACTTCAATATGCCCACCACTTATTTTTGCAATTTTGCACAATATCACGACTGCCTTGGATTTCGAGGCAGCGCTTCCTTTGTGACAGTAACTTCTAGTATTACTAGAAACCCATGCGGTTATGGTTTAGGTAATACCAGAGCACTAGTGAGTTCTACATATATATATGGAGCTCAGAATGAGCTTGCTGGACCATAGGTACTCGCATTCTGGGGTACGTTAGACATTTGTCTGGGGTAAGACATTCATTATACATAGCCCGGCCCCCTGCACATGCTTCATCAGCCACTGACACATTTGCAGATGTCTCACGTCTGTCTCCCCCCCCCCCCTTGTTGATCCCCCTTGTGTTGCAACCGTTCTCAACATCTATTCACAATATAGTAGTTCATGAACATGTGTAATTAAACAGATGTAGTTGAACAGTTGCATAAAAATGCAGTTGAAAATAAAGATAAAATAGTTGTATAACATAGTTCTCTGTACAAGACTTGCATAAAAATGCAGTTCAATATGAACACAAAAAGTTGACATTATAACAGTTGATAAACTAAGTTAATCAGAATTTGTTTCTTGCATAAAAATACAGTTCAATATGAACACAAAAAGTTGACATTATAACAGTTGATAAACTAAGTTAATCAGAATTTGTTTCTTGCATAAAATACAGTTCAATATATTCTGTCGCTTTATATCTCACAGCTGTGTATGAGGGACACGGATGTACATTCTTCTGCATGCTCAATATCGTGAGGAACAATCAACTCACACCAATATACACCTAAAATAGATCGGAAAACTGTATTCACAAACAAAACAATTTGATATCATGATATACTAAGCCCATGACAAGTGATGCTGTGAATGCGATGGCAAGAAATCGCAGATACCTCGCAGTCACTGAGACATATTTCCGTTTGGTGAGCGTTTAAAGTGCCTATATCACTTGTGGGATCTTTACATATTTATAGTAATTGGAACATTCTAAGAAGATTTGTAATATATCTTCTCAGGCGAAAATTTCATCTTCATGGACTTTTTTGCAGTTAAAGTTACCGGATATGACATCAAAGGAGGAATTTTTGAAGCAAGAAACAAAAGAAAACTGATTTGCAATTCCTCCTTTGATGTCATATCCGGTAACTTTAACTGCAAAAAAGTCCATGAAGATGAAATTTTCGCCTGAGAAGATATAGTACAAATCTTCTTAGAATGTTCCAATTACTATAAATATGTAAAGATCCCACAAGTGATATAGGCACTTTAACAAGAAAAATTAAGTACACATAATGCACCAATCAACTTTAAGCCAGCCTTAGGGCGGGGGGGGGGGGGAACCCCGGGTAATTTGTCATTTTTGGGAAGTATTATGTCAATTCTCCCTACTGGTGTCTAAATCCCCACGGTCAATTTCCCCCTCCCCGGGGCAAATAACATGAACTGTTTTGACCTAACAACATTTTAATTAACAGCCAACTTTTCGCCAGCTGCAGCGACAGAAAGAACAATAGCGCTTGCGTTGGCCATTGTCGTTCCCAGTCTTTTCCATTTTTCAAGATGGCGGCTAGATCAAATTTCCCCACCCTGGGACACCCCAGTATTGTCAAAAACCCGATCGGCAATCAATTCCCGGGGGTTGACCGCCCATCCACCCCCACCCACCCTGGAGTTAACATTGATTGCTACATAAGTGCTGTTTCCTTGACAAGAGAATACTTCCTCACTGAAGGCAGAACAGATCGTTCAAACTTCACAGCGTTGACAAGTTCCGAACGGCGAAAGGTAGAAACTTTAATACACGTGATAAAACTTCGTAAAACTGAACAAATATCTCGACCGACCGACAGAGGGCAATTTACACAAATCGAGATTTCGGGTGAAGTTTCATATAAATCCCGGAACTCCGGCAGCAATAAGACGGATATCGTAAGCTACATAATCGCTATATTATTTTACAGTTTCATAAAGTATTCAAGAATAAGCAATTCGACTTTGTTACGAAATATAGAGAAACATGCTAATGTAAATAACTCAAAGCTTCTTCTTCGCTTAAAATCATGCTAGATTCAATTATAAACTAAATCAACAAATGTGTGCCTGGTTAAAGTCACTCTAACTAAAGACAACACAAAACTTTTAATTTAAGGTAACTGATGACAAGATAGTAAAAATAATTTCCCTGGACAAATAATTTGTCTGGAGGCTTGGCATATCAATAGCGCCTACTCCCCATTGAATCGCGATGACGGTGGTTTATTACCAGAAGCTTATTTGCATCTTGTTAATAGATAACGTCATCATCGGTTCTATGATGGTATAAATAGGGATCCTAACTTTACAACGATCACCCCTGATGAAGACACTAGATTGGAGTGTCGAAACGTTGGGTCATGGACAGTAACTTTTAAAGTTACGTTCAAAAAAACTTTTTAAAGCCAGAGTAGCGTCAAACTATGTCTGACAATATAGTCATTAAAATGTGACATGAATTATGCGCCTTGTCACAAGGCAATGGTATAGATACGATAAAGTTGAGGCGCCGGTATTCAGTCAAGTCGACGCGATTATTCTAGACAAGGAAGGTTTACAAATATAGTAGATTATTTATAGATATGTTGCATAACATGTTCAACGCAAATGAAGACTAGTTTCTTCGGGAAACGCTTCATGAATCTGAATATTTTTATCGCGATATGAACTCGAAAAGATTTTAAACCTGTAGACTTTAATTTGTCACCTATTTTACTACATTTATCACCCTAGTTATCCCAAAATGTCCCTAAATTATTTTGTTATCACCCTAGTTATCCCCCAATGTTCCTAAATTACTAGTTTCTCGGTGGAAACGATTCATGAATCTGAATTTTTTATCGATATGAACTCGAAAACATTTTTTGAATCCGAAGACTTTTGTCACCTATTTTACTGCATTTATCACCCTAGTTATCCCTAAATGTCCCTAAATTCATGTTATCACCCTAGTTATCCCCCAATGTCCCTAATTCATATTTTCAACGCAAATGAAGACTAGTTTCTCCGTGGAAACGCATCGTAAATCTGAATATTTTTATCGATATGAACTCGAAAACATTTTGAATCCGAAGACTAGTACTTGTCACCCTTTACTGCACTTATCACCCTAGTTATCCCTAAATGTCCCTAAATTCATCTGTTCAACGCAAATGAAGACCAGTTTCTTCGTGAAAACCCTTCACGAATCTGAATATTTTTATCGATATGAACTCGAAAACATTTTGAATCCGAAGACTAGTACTTGTCACCCTTTACTGCACTTATCACCCTAGTTATCCCTAAATGTCCCTAAATTCATCTGTTCAACGCAAATGAAGACCAGTTTCTTCGTGAAAACCCTTCACGAATCTGAATATTTTTATCGATATGAACTCGAAAACTTTTTGAATCCTGAAACTCTTTCTGTGGTGTAAACGTAGTCACAATCGTCCACTCGACAGCAGATTCCCTCAATGTCTCTCGCCGTCAACTTTAGGTCCACGCGCGCTAGGTAAAGACAGCTCAACACCATATATGAGCATTCGTCTATTGTCAACAACGGTGCCATGCGCCTCATTAGAATAACCAGATAATAACACCAACAAGAACTGTTTCTTCGTTGTGGCTATTTAGCAAAACAAACCCACGACGTTTTAATGTTCGTCAATTTATCGCCGTCTGCGGTGCTCGACGGCAGGAATCACAACGCCAAATGTCGATATCTCGCGTAGAAAACCGTGGATCTGTTTTTAAACTCGCAACCCTCCCCTCCCCACCTCGTTGTGTCTCGTATATCTTTATCGCTGTTTGAACAATTCTCATTACTTCTTCTGGTCGCATGTTCGCTCGATATCGTAACGCCGGTACGTTTGTTATTGTGAGCAATGGAGAAAGCCAACCACGCTTTGTCTTCTTCGAGTACCCAAAGTGCAAAAAGCTACGAAACAACGAGCGAACCTGCGCCCATGTCACAGATCCCCACTGCTATCTGCGCCCCCATTATACTACCCCGCCGACCGCTTCGAATGAGAAAACTGATTATCATGACATTACAGGCTGATAATGGAGCTTTATACTCGTTAACTAAACACGAATTAATTTAAACCTAGCCGTCCTCAGCTCCGGTTCTCGTCTCGTCTCGAGCTTTGCAAGACTCTTCGACATATTTAGCGAACGACGTCGTTTATCAAACTGCGGTTGCTTTCTTTCCATCGAGTACATCTCGGTAGCGTGCAGAATCGCTCGGAGCATGCGAGCTCGCGGTTTGAGTCACCGGGGTCAGAGGTCATCATAATAACCCGCCTTTGAAAGGCCAGTGAGGCATCTCATGTCGCATACATCTACGAACACCTCCCACAAGCACTCCTTAGAACACGGTGGTGTACTAAACGCCCGCTCCGGAGTTTTCTGACTGCAAGAGCTTGGAAGCCGTGTCCGTTACAAAGGCAAAGTAAGTCGCCTCGTTTCGTACGAACTAAATTAGTTACGCGTAGCGTATTACTTTTGAGTATATATTTGACCAGGGAATGGAACTTGATAGTTCTAGCTTGTCAGATGGAACACAACTGTCCCAGGATGTCTGTTGGCATACGTTCACCTACTCGCTCGTGTTATGCCGTTTCGTCGCAGAACATCTGTCAACTGGCTCAATTAATAGCATTTTAAAGCTAGCGTTTACGGTGTTTCACGAACTCACGGTATTAAAAACCACTGCACACTATTCGCTCGCAGACTATTCATCTCTGTGACAGCTAAGGGTCGTCAACAGGAGAACCATTCGCAATTATGGAAATAATCTTGTCCAGCAGAAAACGTCACAAATTACTGCGCGTTCTTTGACGTAAAACTAACTGGAATATCGTCGCTCCGTTGAAATATAGCTGATTTTCCGCGTGCTATAAAAAACAGATATCGGCCAACAACATGGCTACGCGCCACGACAGTACTCCCTGGCGGTCGTACGTATACTGTAATCTGTAGGACAGACCTGGTATCTCAAGTTTGCAAGCAATGTCGAATACAAGTCGATTACTAACAAATGTATCCGATAGTTAAACATTTGCTTTCGATTTCATTGCAGGACAGAGACCACGAGTGCCATGCATAAAAGTGTCTTCGCCGATTACGATCGGAGAAAGGATGTACAGTTGGATTTCTCCGAGGAGAATCCGGAAAATACCTGGGAGTTTGGCGACGAGCTTGGAAGGTAATTTTGTTGAAAATATACAGCTTGCGATCTCCGTAGGGACATGACTCATGAGAAATTAATAAATTATTGAAATTGATTGTTTCTACGAAGTTCTGTTTCTCAAACAGTAGCCTGAGTAAACCCTAGTGGTTTAATGAAAATGCCAGATCATTTGATCTCTCAGAGAGGCGTGTATATCTTAGCCAAATCGAACCAGTACATCATTGTAACCTTCGCTCTCCATCTGAGTCTCGGTAGCTCAATGGTTAGCCAGCGTCTCACCGACAATCAGAAGGTTACAGGTTCGATTCCTGTCCGGGACTCAGCAACATTTTCTGAGGATATGAGCTTGACGCGAATCGTGTATCGTCGTTCGTATACATAGCGTATATGTCATTGGTAAACATCAGCTGATCCCGAATGCTACGAATCGCTAATCTGTTACCTAGGATACATAGATCCAGTTGTTTGATTACATTCGGGGCCTATTGTGTCGACGAATACTAGCCGAACATTAGTCTCAAACATCGATAAACACTAATTAATATTGTTTTAGCAGGATTCGGAGAGTTTACAGGAACCCAAACCGTAACTCTAACCCTGACATAAAGAATTCGTACTAAACCCACTTTAGCACCCACTTCTAAATGTCTTTTTCGCATAAGAATATAATCCTGCACTATATCATATATCATCCAGCAACAGCAGCACAGCTAAGTACGTAGTTCCACGATGCAAAACGACGACCCACCAAAGATTCTTTAGAACAATTAGAACTTGGAACGCACTAGCTGAGAAGCTAGATTTAAGCATGACCAATCTGAAGCTCTCTGAAAGTCTGTACTACTAAAATACTATTTCACTGCGTTAGAAAAGTTATATGACTGTGACGATCCGCGTACACTCCAGACTATCTGTCCAAAGAGCAACAACTCACGAAGTCTAATAGACGAAATATGCTGCATGCTGCTATTAGAACTGTTTATATATTGTCTTTTGTAAATATTATTGCATGTATTTTAGTTATGGGCCGCAGTAATTGGCCATACTGTTGCGGTTTCCCAGCCATCGTTTTTTAGTTTTATTTATCACTTATATAACTTGATGGAAAAGCTAATAAAATAATATATATATATATAAAGCTAAAGCTTTTGAAAGACCACTTGGCATAATGCGATAGGTCAAATTCAGTTCAGTTCATTGAAACAGCTCGCGGCATGGGGATCATGTTTTTGTAATACGATCAGAATATTGTAATTAAAGAACGCGCTGATCATTTTAAGGACAAGACAAAAGGCAAAACAAAGGAATGAAGTAAAGCCTGCGACATAAAGATGGACATAATCATAAGAAGCATAAGCCAAGCATAAGAAGCATAAGGAAAGAGCAAAACAAAAGAGGAAACAAAGAAAAATTCTCGTTGTTTTGTCTTCGTACGTCCCAGAGCAAAAGTTATGCTTTGTTTTCGTTGCTTATGCTTATGTTGCTCGTATGTGTGAAGCGAGTGAAGGCCCTTGAACACTCGAAATCAGTGGCATATACATGTGTTTTGACACCCCCGCGAATACCGGGAAAATGTTAAAACTTTAAAATCACGATCCAGATCAAAACGTCGTCTCCTCGTCGAAGTCCTTGAACAGGCTCTCGGCAACGGCTTCTAGCATCGCAGGATCGCGGGTTCAATTCCAGCCGGAAGGCCTTGAAGTTGCATTTTTTGCAACTGGTCCCGGTTTGGTCTTAAAATGTATATATTCCAACACTCGAATTTTCCTTCACCATAAATCATTAGAACATTTAGACTACTAAAGGCTAGTTTCCACTCAGGAAAATCTTCCGCAGGACCGGGGGAAAATTTTCTGTGACACTGGAACGGAGAGGAAAGTTTGCTTTGTGTTAAAGTTGTTAGTTCCAACCGAGAGCTCACAAGATTTTCCTGAGTGGAAACTAGCCTTTACACGCTATTTGGGCTACACCAACCTTTTTAGATATTTGATTTGTATTTCTACACTGCCTACGCAGCACAACACGTTTTATATCTCGCGATTACGCTTTTTAACGACGGTTTTCAACGCAACATTATAGCTCAGATTTCCATCAAGTTGGTTCGTGTAACAGCATTGCCGACGATTTTTAACGCAACAATATCCCAGAATCCCTTGCTTTTAGAAAATAGCAGCCCAAACATTTGCAACGACAAAAATTGTGCGTGGCAGGCGTTTTAATAATCAAAGACATATATAAGACCATGGACCTGGGCGAAAAGACGAACTTTTCATGTGTCAAACTTTATTCGTGGATTAAGTTCATGAGAAGTTCGTCGTTTGTCTCAATCAAGTTGGACTAATTTATTTGAGTCGACATGTAGACGTAGCTATTATTCGTCTGGAACAGACGGATAAAACGTCTGAAGTTAATTTCGACTAGTAATTAAGTTCGACATTTGACCCAAACGGACGAAATTAAATATTTGAAGTCGATCTAAAGCCATAATTAAGTTCGACGCCTGAAAAGTTCAACATTTGGCCCAAGCCTAATAATAAAATATGTAGTATATTAAAATAACATACGGTGATCATATGGCGCGTTTGTAATGTCAAAATTCAATGTGACCATTTGAACGCCATACATCGAATTCGAACAACATTTACTCGAAAGAGCAAGCCTCGCGAAGTTATAAATTTTCCTTTGCCAAATCGAACTTCACGTTTGTAATATTTCTGAATTGAACGACTTATCTGTGGCGGTCCAACGGTCCATATTTCAAGTCGAACAAACGAACGGGAAAATATAACATACGGAAATCATGCGGGATGTCACCGTTGTCAAAAACATTGAGGTTACAGTGTCTCTTTGAATTAAGACGCTGTAATATATGTATTAAGCTTTATTTATTTTCATAATTTGTTACAGCATAATTTTATGTTTATAAACCAATCTTCATTCACCATTTGCTGGTCCGTCCACCTGCGTCCAACGCACTTACATAATCTTTGATTACTCCTAGTAATAAAATATGTAATATTAAATACTATACGAAATACGAATATTTGTGATAGGTGTGTTACCCCGCTGTGATCATTTGACGTTTCTAAATTAAACCAAACAGTCAACAAAGGATCTTGCCAAAATATGGAAATCCTCTAACCATATGTCCGATTGAATTTGGCTTTTCGTCGACGGAATAGCAGTCCGAATCATACCACCGTATTGGTGTAATACATATAAAGACAGTTCTTCAACTCCATTTCAAAAATGTACCCTTTTACAGCGGCATTGATCGTGTGTACTATGTAAACAAACACACGAAGTATAATCGTTTTGTATAGGCCGGCGCTTACAAACGATGCATTATCATAGTTTAACAATTATTGCATTCTGTTTTCGCATGATATCGAGAATTATCAAGGACAAGGTTTTGTTATCTGCCGAAGGGAAAGGTTGAGGCGGATAACACAAACCGAGACCTTGATGATTCTTGGTAACGCGTTTAATGTGTAATCTGTATCACTGAACAAAACAGAAGCTGGCGAAGGACATATATTCATTCGCAAACAACAAAACAGAATAAACAACGTATAAAATAAGCTTTACAGTGTCAAGTATGTTGCTTGACCAGTGTATTTTATATACTAAAGTCATGATTTAATATATTCCTAATTCTTGACGATATTTTTCATTCGAAATCAATGTTTTTAATATGAGCGTACCGGTACTGCTTTCTTAAACTATTTTATCTAGTGGAGTGGATGAGAGGGGTTTAGACACAAAAACATGCCACGATATGCGGGGATTTAATTTTATTTAGTTGTCAGTCTGGTCTAAATCCCCGATCTTCCCCGAAGTTTCTTTATTTCACTTCCCACTCATTCCTTTGTATGGTCTGTTTGCTGATTGTTTGATTGGCTTGACTTTGATATAATATGAAAAGGAGAAATAGGGGAGCTTCAATGTGTCAACAAATCTTTAAGTAAGAGTACTTACGTATATCGATGGACCAGGTCTGACACATCGTCCGAAACGTCGTCCATAAATATACGTAAGTACTCTTACTTAAGTATTTTTCAACACATTGAAGTTCTCTTATTTCTTCTTTTCATATTATATCCAGTTCTTTTGAGAACTTAGCAGCTTTCATATTTATTCTTATTTTTGTCTTACGCGATTATTTATTCTATAAAAGTCTCACTCAGTTTTTATTTCACTTTACGTTTCACACTGTGGCTTGTAATACCCTTATTGATAATAAATTAGTATTTTTACGTTTGGCATTTTATGATCCGAACTCCTCTGAATTTGGAATTTTAACACCCCCGGAATTTTAACCCCCCCCCGGAATTTTAACCTCCCCCCGGAATTTTAACCTCCCCCGGAATTTTAACCTCCCCCCCCGAATTTTAACCTCCCCCCCGAATTTTAACCTCCCCCCGAATTTTAACCTCCCCCGAATTTTAACCTCCCCCCGAATTTTAACCTCCCCCCGAATTTTAACCTCCCGTGGAATTTTAACCCGTGGAATTTTAACCCGTGGAATTTTAACCCGTGGAATTTTAACCCCAGGAATTGCTGCCTGAATCTGTTGTCTACATACAACTTGTCTGGCGACGATTTTTGCCATTGCACACTATATATAGACCTTATTCATAAATGGCCGATAATTTAAAATTCTTTTACATGCATATAAATTGGCCCTTATGACCTCGTTTTAAAGTAAGAATCCTTTTCAATTTCGTACATGAAAACGAGTTCATAAGATCGGAGTTATATTTATATATAATTTGGCGGCCATTTATGAATTTTCCAGCGCACGTAGTAAATTTTGATTAATTTATTTTGTGTTCATTGCACAGGGGAGCGTTTGCCATTATTAAGAAGTGCCATCGTAAATGTGACGAAGGAAAGCTCTTTGCAGCCAAGTTCGTGAAATATGACGACGAAGCGTTGAAGATTTTGAAACGCGAAGTGGCAATGATTCAAAAATGGAAACACGAGAAGTTCATTTATCTCTTTGAGGTCTTTATCGTTCGAAAATACGTCGTTCTCATAATGGAGTGGTAAGAATCGTTTTTATGTTCGTTTGTCAAATCGAGCTTCACTTCTTTCCACTTCATTTCGCTGTAATTTACTGATCACTCTGTTCCATTTATTCCATTCCACTACACTTCCTTCAACTTCCTCCAACTCCACTCTGTTCCATTCCACTCCTCTCCATTTCACCTCATTCCATTCCTCTCACCTCATTCCATTCCTCTTCATCCCATTCCACTCCTCTCCACTTCACCTCATTCCTTCCATCTCATTCCACTCCCCCTCCATTCACCTCATTCTCTTCATCCCATTCCACATCTCTCCATTCCACCTCATTCCTTTCCTATTCATTCCACTCCTCTCCATTCACCTCATTCCATTCCTCTTCATCCCATTCCCCTCCTCTCCATTCCATTCCTCTTCATCCCATTCCTCTCCACTTCATCTCATTCCATTCATCTCTATCTCATTCCACTCCTCTCCATTCACCTCATTCCATTCCTTTTCATCCCATTCCACATCTCTCCATTCCACGTCATTCCTTTCCTTTTCATCCCATTCCACTCCTCTCTATTTCACCTCATTCCATTCCTCTTCATTCCACTCATTCCATTCCTCTTCATCCCATTCCACTCCTCTCCTCTCCACTTCACTTCATTCCTTCCATCTCATTCCACTCCTCTCCATTCACCTCATTCCATTCCTCTTCATCCCATTCCCCTCCTCTCCATTCCACCTCATTCCATTCCTCTTCATCTCATTCCTCTCCACTTCATCTCATTCCATTCATCTCTATCTCATTCCACTCCTCTCCATTCACCTCATTTCATTCCTTTTCATCCCATTCCACATCTCTCCATTCCACGTCATTCCTTTCCTCTTCATCCCATTCCACTCCTCTCCATTTCACCTCATTCCATTCCTCTTCATTCCACTCCTCTCCATTCACTTCATTTCATTCCTCTTCATCCCATACCACTCCTTCATTTCACCTCATTCCATTTCTCTCATTCCATTCCACTCCTTCATTTCACCTCATTCCATTTCTCTTCATCCCATTCCACTCCTCTCCATTTCACCTCATTCCATTCCTCTTCATCCCATTCCACTCCTCCATTTCACCTCATTCCATTTCTCTCATTCCATTCCTCTTCATCCCATTCCCACTCCTCTCCACTTCTTCACCTCATTCCATTCCTCTTCATTCCATTCCTCTTCATTCCACTCCTCTTCATCCCATTCCACTCCTCTCCATTTCATCTCATTCCATTTCTCTTCATCCCGTACCACTCCTCTCTATTTCACCTCATTCCTTTCATCTCCATCTCATTCCACTCCCCTCCATTCACCTCATTCCATTCCTCTTCATCACATCTCCATTCCACCTCATTCCTTTCCTCTTCATCCCACGCCACTCATCTGCATTCACCTCATTCCATTCCTCTTCATCCCATTCCCCCTCCTCTCCATTTCAACTCATTTCATTCCTCTTCATCACATACACTTCATCACATACACATTCCACTACTCTCCATTCACCTCATTCCATTCCTCTTCATTCCATTCCTCTTCATACCATTGCACCTCATTCCATTGCACTCCTCTACATTTCACCTCATTCCATTCCTCTTCATCCCATTTCACTTCTCTCCATTTCACCTCATTCCATTCCTCTTCATCCCATTTCACTTATCTCCATTTCACCTCATTCCTTTCCTCTTCATCCCATTCCACTTTTCTCGATTTCACCTCATTCCATTCCTCTTCATCCCATTCCTCTTTATTCCACCTTATTCCATTCCTCTTTATTCCACCTTATTCCATTCCTCTCACCTCATTCCATTCCTCTTCATCCCATTCCACTTCTCTCCACTTCACCTCATTCCTTCCATCTCATTCCACTCCCCTCCATTCACCTCATTCCATTCCTCTTCATCCCATTCCACATCTCTCCATTCCACCTCATTCCTTTCCTATTCATTCCACTCCTCTCCATTCACCTCATTCCATTCCTCTTCATCTCCATTCCACCTCATTCCATTCCTCTTCATCCCATTCCTCTCCACTTCACCTCATTCCAATCATCTCTATCTCATTCCACTCCTCTCCATTCACCTCATTCCATTCCTCTTCATCCCATTCCACATCTCTCCATTCCACGTCATTCCTTTCCTCTTCATCCCATTCCACTCTTCATCCCATTCCACTCCTCTCCATTTCACCTCATTCCATTCCTCTTCATTCCACTCCTCTCCATTCACTTCATTTCATTCCTCTTCGTCCCATACCACTCCTTCATTTCACCTCATTCCATTTCTCTTCATCCCATTCCACTCCTCTCTATTTCACCTCATTCCTCTTCATCCCATTCCACTCCTCTCCACTTCACCTCATTCCTTTCATCTCCATCTCATTCCACTCCCCTCCATTCATCTCATTCCTCTTCATCACATCTCCATTCCACCTCATTCCTTTCCTCTTCATCCCATGCCACTCATCTGCATTCACCTCATTCCATTCCTCTTCATCCCATTCGCCCTCCTCTCCATTTCAACTCATTTCATTCCTCTTCATCACATTCCACTACTCTCCATTCACCTCATTTTCCACGTCTCTCCATTCCACCTCATTCCATTTCTCTTCATCCCATTCCTCTCCACTTCACCTCATTCCAATCATCTCTATCTCATTCCACTCCTCTCCATTCACCTCATTCCATTCCTCTTCATCCCATTCCACATCTCTCCATTCCACGTCATTACTTTCCTCTTCATCCCATTCCACTCCTCTCCATTTCACCTCATTCCACTCCTCTTCATTCCACTCCTCTTCATTCCACTCCTCTCCTCTTCATTCCACTCCTCTCCATTCACTTCATTTCATTCCTCTTCGTCCCATACCACTCCTTCATTTCACCTCATTCCATTTCTCTTCATCCCATTCCACTCCTTCATTTCACCTCATTCCATTTCTCTTCATCCCATTCCACTCCTCTCCATTTCACCTCATTTCATTCCTCTTCATCCCATTCCACTCCTTTCCATTTCACCTCATTCCATTTCTCTCATTCCATTCCTCTTCATCCCATTCCACTCCTCTCCACTTCTTCACCTCATTCCATTCCTCTTCATCCCATTCCACTCCTCTCCATTTCACCTCATTCCATTTCTCTTCATCCCGTACCACTCCTCTCTATTTCACCTCATTCCTCTTCATTCCACTCCACTTCACCTCATTCCTTTCCGCTTCATCCCATGCCACTCATCTGCATTCACCTCATTCCATTCCTCTTCATCCCATTCCCCTCCTCTCCATTTCAACTAATTTCATTCCTCTTCATCACATTCCACTACTCTCCATTCACCTCATTCCATTCCTCTTCATCCCGTTCCACGTCTCTCCATTCCACCTCATTCCATTTCTCTTCATTCCATTCCTCTTCATACCATTGCACCTCATTCCATTTCTCTTCATTCCATTTCTCTTCATTCCATTCCTCTTCATTCCATTCCTCTTCATCCCATTCCACTCCTCTCCATTCCACCTCATTCCATTTCTCTTCATTCCATTCCTCTTCATACCATTGCACCTCATTCCATTTCTCTTCATTCCATTCCTCTCATTCATTCCATTCCTCTTCATCCCATTCCACTCCTCTCCATTCCACCTCATTCCATTTCTCTTCATTCCATTCCTCTTCATACCATTGCACCTCATTCCATTTCTCTTCATTCCATTCCTCTTCATTCCATTCCTCTTCATCCCATTCCACTCTCCATTTGACCTCATTCCATTCCTCTTCATCACATCTCCATTCCACCTCATTCCTTTCCTCTTCATCCCATGCCACTCATCTGCATTCACCTCATTCCATTCCTCTTCATCCCATTCCCCTCCTCTCCATTTCAACTCATTTCATTCCTCTTCATCACATTCCACTACTCCCCCATTTCACCTCATTCCATTCCTCTTCATTCCATTCCACTCCTCTACATTTCACCTCATTCCATTCCTCTTCATCCCATTTCACTTCTCTCCATTTCACCTCATTCCATTCCTCTTCATCCCATTTCACTTATCTCCATTTCACCTCATTCCTTTCCTCTTCATCCCATTCCACTTTTCTCGATTTCACCTCATTCCATTCCTCTTCATCCCATTCCTCTTTATTCCACCTTATTCCATTCCTCTTCACCCCATTCCTCTTCACTCCATTCCTCTCCATTTCACATTATTCCATTCCTCTTCATCGCATTCCACTCCTCTCGATTTCACCTCATTCCATTCCTCTTCATTCCATTTCTCTTCATTCCATTTCTCTTTATCCCATTCCTCTTCATTCACGTCATTCCATTCCTCTCCACCCCTTTCCATTTCGCTCCTTTCCACTTCATTCCATTCCTCTCAAGTCACTTCACTAAATATGCTGTTGTTTCAGGGTGGACGGTAAGAACTTGCTTCCTTATCTCATTGGCAAACAAGAAGAGGCTGAGAAGAACAAAAGGAAGGCGAAATTGTCAGAAAAAGACGTGGCCATTTTGATTAAACAGCTGTTGACTGCCTTGCAGTATCTCCACGAGCAGAACATTGCATATCTGGATATTAAGGTAGGTTTATATATCTCTCGAGTTTCGTTTCGAGAGAACTTTCTTTTTAGCCTTTACAGGAACTATCGAACCACTGAATAGGGCATTGTGTTCAGAATGTTCTGTCTGGTACCAGACCAACAGCGTATGTACTTATTGTCACGAATGGGGGCCAATTACAAGGCGATTTTAAAATTTTGAAATTTCACAAAGGCGAAAATTTTAGCTCAGGCTCACAAATAAATCCCTTACAGTGTTTATAAACAAATAAGTTCCCAAATCAACCAGGTGATAAATCAGACATAGTTTGACGCTACTCTCCATGACCCAACGTTTCGACTCCAATTTAGTGTCTTCATTAGGGGTGATCGTTGTAAAGTTAGGATCCCTATTTATTACCCATGACGTTATCTATTAACAAGATGCAAATAAGCTTCTGGTAATAAACCACCGTCATATGGGCAGTGGGCGCTATTGATATACCAAGCCTCCAGACAACGTCTCTGATGGTACCGCGGATGCAGTGGTAATAATTTTGGAATTTTCCCACGCAATCTCATGGTTGTTTACTGCAAAATTAGGCTATTTAGGTTCTTAAACAGGTTCTTATTTTCTTAAGAAAAAAGCGACTTGGTTTTGGTAAGTGTGGTCTATTATTTATATAAATTATGCATAAATTTACTCCAAATGACTGCAATCTAAGCAAATACAAACCCTATATGCACTTTAAAGCTACACTGTATGTAAGCACACTGTATGTAAGCTACACTGTTTGTAAGCTACACTGTATGTAAGCTACACTGTATGTAAGTGCACTGTATGTAAGCTACACTGTTTGTAAGCTACACTGTTTGTAAGCTACACTGTATGTAAGCTACACTAGCTGTAAACAGCTTACTGTGTGTAAATTGTTCTGGCTCATTTTCATTACTTTGTAGAGTTTATTTTCTTTGATAAATAAATTTTTAGTTTTGACTCTATTTGATAAAATAAGAACCTGCTTTTAAATTTTAGCCTAAAACAGGTTCTTATGTAAAGGGCGTCTAAATGGCTCTAAATTACCATTCCTAATAATTTTTGGAGTTTATTCAGTTCTGCTAGCTCAATGGTTAGAAGGGTTCAGTTCCCGTTTGCGGTTCAGAAACATTTTTCTGAGCTTGCGTTAAAAGCTTGAGTAGCGAACAATTTTCTTTGTCGCTTGCTAGTGTTTCCAATGTAGAGAAGAAGGGGTAGAACTTTGTGCTTTTTCGGCTAATGGATAATTTTTGTGCGTGTATTTAGCCTGACAACATCATGGTACAATGCAATGGAGAGATAAAACTTGTTGATTATGACAACTGCCGGCACATTGTGAGTAAACAAGGCGATGTTGTGGATTGTATTGGTACCCCTGAACTTACAGGTAGGTGTACTTGGGAGAGAAGAAGGGAGAGAAGAAGGGAGAGAGATGAATAGAAGAAATAGAGAAAGGAAGGAATGGAGGGGAAATGGAGCGCGAGAAGGGGAAGGAAGGAGGGAGGGAGGAATGAAGGAAGGATGGCGGGAAGGAGCAAGCAAGCAAGCAAGCAACGAAGCAGCGAAGCAGGGAGGGAGGGAGGGAGGGAGGGCGGAAGGGAGGAAGGAAGGAAGGAAGGAAGGAAGGAAGGGAGGGAGGGAGGGAGGGAGGGAGGGAGGAAGGGAGGAAGGGAGGGAGGGAGGAAGGGAGGAAGGGAGGGAGGAAGGGAGGAAGGGAGGAAGGGAGGGAGGAAGGGAGGAAGGAAGGGAGGAAGGAAGGGAGGGAGGAAAGGAAGGGAGGAAGGAAGGAAAGGAAAGGAGGGAAGGAAGGAAAGGAGGGAGGAAGGAAGGAAGGAAAGGAGGGAGGGAGGGAGGAAGGAAGGAAAGGAAGGAGGAAGGAAGGAAAGGAGGGATGAAGGAAAGGAAGGAGGGAGGAAGGAAGGAAAGGAGGGAGGAAGGAAAGGAGGGAGGAAGGAAAGGAGGGAGGAAGGAAAGGAGGGAGGAAGGAAGGAAAAGAGGGAGGAAGGAAGGAAGGAAAGGATGAAGGAAGGAGGAAGGAGTGATTATTGAGATTAGGAGAAATAAGGAAATGTGAAAGGAAAGGCGAAGCTTGGGTTACATGAATATTTTCTTGTCTTCTCTTCGTTTGTCAGCACCTGAGGCTCTTGTTTATGAAAATTGTTCAACTGCTACGGATATGTGGTCTGTTGGTGTGCTTATTCATGTAATGTAAGTGATGCTCCTTACTACTTTGGCATGGCACTCGGCATACTTACCAATACTCTTGAGTGCTGTCTTGATATTGAAGATCTACAATGTATATTTAGCTGATGCACTATCACATTAGTATCACCGATGTGATACTAATTTATTTTTTAGTGTATGTATTTTTTCTTGTTTATGTGTAAGTATAATAATTTCATATGAGGCGAAGCACATTAAATTAAATAAATTAAATTAACCTGAATCATTGTCCGCCATCTTGGATGTATTTTCGATATGCGTGTGACGTCACAACCGGGGTAAAGCGAAATTTATATCTAGCCATCCTCGTGTCTTTATAAGTTTGAAACTTTATTTTTTGAATGTCTTCCTTTTTCTATTGAACCACACCATTTTAAAAAGCATTCCGTGGAAACTCGGCTACCCACAGAGTAGCTACAGATCCACTCAACCAGTGCTTTGTTTCTTAGGCTCACAGCTAACTCCCCATTTGCGAATCCCGACGAAGAGGAAGTGAAACGCAACATTGCGAAAGTTCAGTTCGAGTTCAAGAAGGAACTATTTGGTCGCCTGTCTGAACACGGCCCGGAAATCATTAAAGGTCTTTTCAAACGAATACCCGAGTAAGTCCTTGGCCTTACATAACAGCCTTGTCACTTGTTTATAATTATATATTATTATATATATATATATATATATATATATATATATAGCAAAGTGAAAAGGTGGTATATATATATATATAATATAAACGTTTGGAAATATAACTTTTTAATACTTTGCCTGAAGAAGTTTACCTGTCTTTATATTCAAATATCAGCCAGGCATGATGCTCGATGTTTTCCCTTCATATATATTTAATTAAGAAATAGAAAACATTTTCCGTGTTTACATACTGTTATATAAACACGAGTGGAAGTTTGGGAGAACGAGAAATCATAGTGGGAACACGAGCCCGTAGGGCGAGTGTTTCCACGCGATTTCGAGTTCTCCCAAACTTCCACGAGAAAATAATAGAAACAAATTAGTGGACTATTACAAATCATGCATTCTCCAAAAAAATATCAAAAAACTCATCTGAAACCTCCCCAAAACGAGAGTTTTCTGCCATTGTTTTGAGCGCGTTTCCCAAACGTTGTCTATCACGAATAGACCATGGTCAGTTTCTACTAAATGAGGGCGAGTTGTCTAATTGTTTTAGTATAAATTTACAAGTTTCTAAGTCAAGAATTAATTTTTATTTCACATTCTTCAAAAGAAAATGTAGATATTCTTTCGGATACACGCGATTTCTATCCCAGAGGTTTATATCAGCGGATATAAACTCTTGCAACAGCCAATGAAAATTGAGGATTTGTGATATAAACTTGTAAATTTATACTAAAGCCTGTTAGTATAAATTGACAAGTTTATATCACAAATCCTCAATTTTGATTGGCTATCGCAGGAGTTACTATCCGCTGATATAAACCTCTGGGGAAAAAGTCGCCTGATTTCGAAAGAATATTTACTTTTTTTCCATGAAAAATGCGAAATAAAAGTTATTTCTTGGGTTAGAAAGTTGTAAATTTATACTAAAACAATTAGACAATTCGCCCTTGTTTTCTATGAGCCATAGTCAACTCGGCTCCGCCTCGTTGACTATCTGCTCATAGAAAACGCGGGCTCGTTGTCTAATTGTTAAATATAAACACGGTAACTGACCAATCACAGCGTGCGTAAGACACGACTTATTTTATAAATATATTTAGTATAAATTGACAAGTTTATATCATAAATCCTCAATTTTCATTGGCTATCGCAGGAGTTACTATCCGCTGATATAAACCTCTGGGGTAAAAGTCGCCTGATTTCGAAAGAATATTTACTTTTTTTCCATGAAAAATGCGAAATAAAAGTTATTACTTGGGTTTAGAAAGTTGTAAATTTATACTAAAACAATTAGACAACTCGCCCTTGTTTTCTTTGACTATCTGCTCATAGAAAACGCGGGCTCGTTGTCTAATTGTTAAATATTTATCATTTATAGACCCGGAGCGAGGGGAATTCGACGAAATATTACCCCGAGGGATATATCATCCCGAGGGGTAATATTTCGTCGAATTCCCCGAGCGGATGGTCTACAAATGATATATTATACCGAAACGATTTTGAATGCTGTCTTGAAACGTCTAGAAACGTCTTGTTGTTCCGCCATTGTTTACAGGCTAGTCTTGGTTTACGCGCGAGTACTGGCGGGTACGAGCGGGTTATCCGAACTCGAATTACCCGCTGATGACGTCATCAGCGAGGAATTCGAAGTTAAAACGGGAATTCGAGTTTAAATTGACTGTTCACGTGGTACAAATCTAGCTCTTTGATTGGACAATTTATAGTTGAGGTATAATATATACAAAGAGAGCACAATCCTTTTTTACCTTTAAATATTTTAACTAGATTAGCAATAATAGTTCTGTATCTATATTGTGTAATCACTTAGATTTGATTAGTTTTTATATTAATGTATTAAGCTCGTTAATTCAGTTATTGTAACTGCAAGAGAGTTTTTTAATAAACCATTTAAAAAAAATATATATATATATATATATATATATATATATCCTTTCAACATGTAGTTTGATCGAGTGAAATGCCAAATATTACCTATATATATATATATATATATATATATATATATATATATATATAGATATATATATATATATATATATATATATATATATATATATATATATATATATATGTTATTTACCGGTTTGGAGGTCCGTATGGAGAAATATTTCTGAGGTCTCAAAAACGGCCCGAGGCCGCAGGCCAAGGGAAATATTTCTCAATACGGACCCACCAAAACGGCAAATAATTTATTAATTTTTTTCCTTAATACCCTGGCTTGTTTTTTTGGTCGTCATCAGTACTTCTAGTCAGTGGACAAAAAAAAAAGGAAATTGAGAGTTAAGTCTCTATCCGGATAAAAATATCACTTATATGTCTTTCAATATGTTCAATCTCGTTGAGTTCATTTTCAAATGTTTTTAGAATATTTTACGGCTTATAAAACGCATTTAAAACTGAAATTATGTAGAGCGGTATGGGCTCATACGGACCGCTCCGGACCGGAAAAAAATTAATATATATAATATGAATAGAGAATGGTATATTTCCAACGATGAACTCTCAATAGAAGGATCCGAAAGGATACTTGCACTGCTTCGGTATTTGTAGCTTGTATAGGATAGTGCAGATTTAAAAAAACGTTTATTTAAAAAACGTTTCGGCCATTCGGCCTTCTTCAGTTTAAAAATTACAAAAATGAGTGATTTTTAAAAATTACAAAAATTGTAGACATGTTTAAGCATCAAAAGACAAATTTTTAATAAAAAAATGGCTGGAATTGAACCCGCGACCCTGCGATGGTAGTGCAGTGCTCTGACCACTGAGTTACGGAAGCCGTTGCCGAGAGCCTATAGATATATAGATATATAGATATATAGATATATATCTATATATCTATAGGTAATATTTGGCATTTCACTCGATCAAACTACATGTTGAAAGGATTTATGGTGAAGGAAAATTTCGAGTGTTGGAATACATACATTTTAAGACCAAACCGGGACCAGTTGCGAAAAATGCAACTTCAAGGCGTTCCGGCTGGAATTGAACCCGCGACCCTGCGATGCTAGTGCAGTGCTCTGACCACTGAGCTACGGAAGCCGTTGCCGAGAGCCTGGTCTTAAAGTGTATGTATTCCAACACTCGAAATTTTCCTTCACCATAAATCCTTTCAATATATATCTATATATCTATATTTCTATATATCTATATATATATAGATATATAGATATATTTCAATCTACAGACAGCTCATCAATCCGGATGAGTCTGGCTGGACACTTATACACTTGCGATCGTCATTGACAACCGATTGTGGGACAGCGCCGGCGATCAGAACATCGAGATAGCGTGAAGTGCGCATGGGGCCAGAGTGCTCAAATTGCCACAAGGGTAGGCCGTAGGGAGCGTTGCATTATCGCTAAAGGACACCCACGTTACTTCGCAGATTTATTCCGTACCAAACTAACCATGGACGGTTTTCCACCAGTAGAACCCCGCGAAACAACTGAACGGTTGATCCTAATACTTTGACTTGATTTCTTTGACAACAGAAAACGTTATACGCTTGAACAAGTCCTTGCACACAACTGGTTTAAGGTTAGTAACCTGGATATAGTGACTGTGATAAGTATATAGCTTATATATACCGCGACCGAAGGCATTAAAGTGCCTATACAGCCCTTTCGTTTTTTAGTTATCTGTATAGAGGATCAAAAAATAGCTGATAAGTTATTTTACAGTTTTTGATTTGGACTTTTCGTTTAGAAGATATTTTGCATCCAAATTAAGAAATGTAAGCAAATTCCGATTAAAAACCGAAAACGTATTTCTGCCAATTCTGGAGTCTGGAAACTAGATTGTGACGTCATTTAAGAGATGAGTCCAGGATCTTCCCAGCTTCGTAGACAAACGAGCTCGATTCCCAGATTATACTATAAAATTTATCGTTTATGTTGAACTATTCAATCATGCCAGACAGATACGCGAACGATACGCGGACAGTAAATATGAATATCACACAGAGATCTTGCAGTGTGTTTAATACAGTGTTTACAAGTTCCCCAAGGCAAAACACACATTCGTCTCTTAAATGACGTCACAGTGTGGCTCGTTCCAGGCCTTTCTAATTTGCGGCTTTTTGATATAAATAGCAATGTATAAAGAGTGATATCTTCCAAACGAAAAGTCCAAATCAAAAACTGTAAATTAACTTATCATCAGCTACTTTTTCATCTTCTATACAGATGACTAAAAAACGAAAGGGCTGTATAGGCACTTTAAGATATTTATATGTTTATATAACAGCGAGGTTAGTAATAAAGGACATTGGTATCAAAAATTAAGTACCTTTTATATCAAATTATCAGACTTAAATAGCTGGAATATCGTAGTTTAAGGTTGTAAAAATACTTGTAACACGTATTAAAAATAATTAGGGTTCTTCTGTCACATAACATGTGCTTGGTAAAGTGGTCAGTGTTGGAGGAAATACAAAGAAATTAAGCTTCTTTTCATCGTTATTTTTGTAATCTCTATTACAACTACAACTGAAGGACAATACATAGCTTCATGATAGGTGGTACAACAGTAAGAAATACAAAGAAATTAAGCTTCTTTTCATCGTTATTTTTGTAATCTCTATTACAACTACAACTGAAGGACAATACATAGCTTCATGATAGGTAGCACAACAGTAAGAAATACAAAGAAATTAAGCTTCTTTTCATCGTTATTTTTGTAATCTCTATTACAACTACAACTGAAGGACAATACATAGCTTCATGATAGGTAGCACAACAGTAAGAAATATAAAGAAATTAAGCTTCTTTTCATCGTTATTTTTGTAATCTCTATTACAACTACAACTGAAGGACAATACATAGCTTCATGATAGGTAGTACAACAGTAAGAAATATAAAGAAATTAAGCTTCTTTTCATCGTTATTTTTGTAATCTTTATTACAACTACAACTGAAGGACAATACATACATAGCTTCATGATAGGTAGAACAACAGTAAGAAATACAAAGAAATTAAGCTTCTTTTCATCGTTATTTTTGTAATCTCTATTATAACTACAACTGAAGGACAATACATAGCTTCATGATAGGTAGCACAACAGTAAGAAATACAAAGAAATTAAGCTTCTTTTCATCGTTATTTTTGTAATCTCTATTATAACTACAACTGAAGGACAATACATAGCTTCATGATAGGTAGAACAACAGTAAGAAATACAAAGAAATTAAGCTTCTTTTTATCGTTATTTTTGTAATCTCTATTACAACTACAACTGAAGGACAATACATAGCTTCATGATAGGTAGCACAACAGTAAGAAATACAAAGAAATTAAGCTTCTTTTCATCGTTATTTTTGTAATCCCTATTACAACCACAACAGAGTTTTTTTAACGTGCAGTTCTACACAAAATGTGCAGTTCTACACAAAATGTGCAGTTCTAAATCAATTTGTGCAGCTCTAAAAATATTAATGTGCAGTTGCAAAATACGAATTTTCAGAATAATTTTTGTGCAAAATTAAAATCATCGAATGGAATGCATAATGATATGCGTAAATTAGTATATACAACCTGGTAAAGGCAAGGTAAGTCCAATTGCAATTCCTCCAACAACACGACTATTTGTAGAGTTCCTCATTGTCCAATTTTTCGATGGAGTTATGGGAACACAAACAATAGCAGAATATTTATGTATTCTTCGTTAATATAGTATCTAAATTTTATAACTAAGTTAACTAACAAACAGTAATAGGAAATCTGTAATTCTATATTGTTGTTGTTGACAACTTTACTCTAAACTGGTCTTACAAGATACAACTAAGTCAACAGCTAATATGTATACGCTTCATCTATCCAATGATTAATGATAAATATAGTTGTTTATAATTGAGGACTTTGTATGGGAATTCATTCAATTTATCAAAACGCTCATGAAAGTTCATTAACCTCTACTAAATGAGTAAATGGTGTACTTCCCTTTTATACTGTTTTGTTTAAGTGAGATTTTGTGCCATTTGTAACGAGTTCAATTTCTTGCCATGACATGTTGTGACAGAGAAATTTATGTATGCATATATACATGTATTAATATATATGACTATATGTGCATATGACTATATGTGAAACATATATGACTATATGTGCAGTTCTAAATTTTTTCTTAAAAAAACCCTGAACCAGCACAACCATAGAGATCAAGAAAGAATAAAATTAGAGGGGGCGTCCAATCTTCATTTCAGTCAACCCCGGGTAACGGATTGAACGCCGCCATCGTGGATAAATTGGAGGGCAATTTTATATTTATATTTCATATTAAAGCAATCATTTTGTTCTTTTACTCAACAGAAAGTGGTCCAAGTAACTATATGGAACAACAGGGTTAATCGAATTTCAGAAAAAGGCTTGGAAGTTGGAACCAATAAGTTTGCCCTCCAATTTTCCCAAAATGGCGGTGTTCAATACCAATTGAATTGGTTACCAAATGCTGGTCCCAGTCCCCCCTCTAGTTTTATTTATGATCTCTATGAGAACAACAGTAAAGTGGGCAAACTACGAAACATTATTGCGGAAACATTGTTGAATTTCGATGTTTCCTCGAATGTTTCTCCGTTTTCCCACCCTTGGAAACGTTGTTGCGGAAACAAAATTTGCTTCCCTGGAAGCAAACATGTTTCTCAACAAATTCAGAAACATTTTTTGTTTCCCAAGTGTGATTTTTGTTGCGGAAACATTTTTCCCCGTTTCCCCATGTTTTCCACAACGAGAAACATTGTTTTCCCTGATTGGGCATGCGCAAAGACAAATAACGCGACAAAATGGCTGAAATCACAGCAGCTGTTGTTGACGAAAATCCCTCGCAGATACAGAGCAATAAAAAGAAGGTAAAACGACGCTGTGTCTTCATCAGCTAATTCTTTGAAAATGTTCTGAAATGCTCCTTTGGTGTATTTTCTCTTTATCCACTGTCTATCTGGCCCTCTTCGTTTTTTCTCCTCATCTTCGTCTTCCAGCAATAGCTGAATTAAAATACATGATACTACCTTTGTTTTTGTTGATATGGCAGACGCCATATTTTTGTTTTGATCACGCCATATTTTTCGTTTTGATCACGCCATATTTTTCGTTTTGATCTGAGTGTTTGACCTTGAAAACATGGGAAACATGGCAAAACATTGCTTAGAAACAACACTGAAAAGTTGTAAAAGGTGTTACTCTATCATTTTACGAGTTCTTTCACATTAGACAAACCAATGTTCATTAAATCAGATAGTAAAATTCATTAATAATTCATGAAGAAAATTCAAAAAAAATTAATATTTAATCAGCATCTTTACCCCAGGATAAAACATTGATTAATAAAACATCAATGTTTTATCAAAGTTAACTTGCTCAAATTGCGCTTTTTCGGAGTTAAAATAATTTGTTTGTACCGTTTCTACAACTTCCAAACAAAGTATGTATATGCAAACAAAGTATATATTCGCGGTCGATGTTTATGGGCAGTTACAACTTACAACGGCTCGTGTAACTGCCCATAAACATCGGCCGCTCATGTTTTAACTACTACTTATCGCCCAAGGTCAAAATATCAAACGTGATGTAATTAACCCGGAGAACAAAACTGAACCAATGATTATCTGGCTATCCATCTCAACATATTTGCTCGATTGAGTTGTATTTTTGTCATTGTAGAAAGACGTGTTATGGAACTTGGGTCGAAATGCACTGGCTGCTAGTGCGGAGGACTTCAAAAAACTCCAGGAGACATTCGAAGAATTAGAAAGTGTAAGTTGTTTTTGGTTTATGTTTCACTGACGTGAAAAAAGATAGTTTGTTGTGTGAAGGTCCACAAAAAAGATGAAATGAGCAGTGAATGAATACGAATGAGCTGGCTGGGTGGATGAGTGGGTAGATGGGTGGGTTTGGTGTATGGGTGGGTTTGGTGTATGGTGGGTTTGGTGTATGGGTGGGTGGGTTTGTTGTATGTGGGTGGGTGGGTGTTTGATTGGATGGGTGAATTGATGGGTGGGTTTGAGGCCGATGGATGTACCAGTGAATTCGGACGTTCTACCAGTGAATTACAACAGAAGGCTACAAGGGAGAATATTTCACGTTTGGGGATTTTACATATCCGTAATATTTGAGGAAAATCATAATATATATTGCAAAGTGAAAAGGTGGTAAAACTGCCAAGAATTTAGTGACGAGATACTGACGTTTAGAGCGAAGCCCTTCATCAGAGTTCTCGTCTTACTCTGATGAAGGGCTCCGCTCGAAACGTCAGTATCTCGTCACTAAATTCTTGGCAGTTTACCACCTTTTCACTTTGCTATATATTCAAAACACTGTCTACGCAGAACTCATATATATTGTCAGCCGAAAATTTCATCTTCATGGAGCTTTTCGCTGTCAAATTTACCGGATATGATGTGTCACAAGAGGCATTCCAAACCAGTTTTCTTTTGTTACTTGCCACAAAAATGCCTCTTGTGACATCACATCCAATAACTTTAACAGCAAAAAAGTCCATGAAGATGAAATTTTCGGATGACAAGATATATAGTGATTTTGTTCAGGAAGACCCAAATATTACGAATATGTAAAATTTCCAAACGTGATATTAAGCACTTTCACAGTTTTATTGACGTCATTGAGTGCTTCTTTATCGGCAGAAATAAATGTGGAAGAATGAAGGAAAGAACAAATGAATCAATATTTGGTTGACAGGCGTGATAAAATGCGTCAACTCTTTCCTGTCCAGCTGAAAAACATCGAAAATTGAACCACCTCTTCTATTGATATCTCTGGAAATAAAATGTTGCAAAGGCTATACATTTTCTGAAAGCCCCATAAACCGGCTTTTACTTGTGCTTTTAAATTTCCAGAACAAGACACATTATGTTAATATAAATTAGCATAATTATCATAAATGTGGTTGAAAAACTTCCATTTTTCTAGAAAAGGCCATCTTGCACGCCCGCGTAGCATCATGAAAATTCAAAATGCCACCAATCGCAGAGTTGTTTATGAAATCAAATCAAATTTGGCGTGTGAGTGGATCTCATGTCCCTGGCGCTTGTCGAATTTCGATTTTTAATCTTGCGTTACAGTGTGCCGTGTTTTTCAATTGACGACTTTCATGGGTCTTCTATGAACCGTTTTGACAGGGCCGGACAGGAAAGAGTTAAACTTTCCACTACAACCTTCAATTGTTCTTATTACAGGAAGAACCACTTGTAGCTTCATGCGTGTTGCGGTCATTCAAAGAAGAGCCATATGAAAGTCCAGAAGAAGAAGATTCTGATGACGAGTAATTCAGAGAAACACTGCGAACACTGAACAAACGACTTGTTTAATAGAAATTTAAAAACAAGAAAATACTTTAGATCAATATCTCTTTTCACCAAGGAACGTTTTTAGGTTAAAAAAATTTGCTGCTTTTTCTCGACATTTTCTCACCTGACTTGTCTTTTAAATATATATTTTAAACCAATTATCGGGTCTTGATCGCTGAGCTGAATTCTATTTATCAGTCGCTGTGGACTAAACACTTGGCTACTGTCATTATTTATGGTCGGGTGGGGGCTGAAGAGAAATAGATTTGGTGCTGAAAAATTTTTTACCCAACCATATTAAGATCAGAAATTTAACTGTCCCACCATTTATGAGTAAAAAAATCTTTTACCCAACCCAAGAAGAAAAAAGTTAGATAAAGCCCAATTCCCAGCATTTCATTGACATCGAGGTTGATACAAGTTTTAATAACAAACCCAAATAGGTATACAGACAGATCCTACTGTATCTTTCAGATTATTATCTCCCTATACAGAGAATCCAATGAAAACAAGGAGAGGAATACAATAATAAAAGCTAATTTTTAAATGACGAACTCTTAATTGTTTTATGTAAATAGTCATGAAAATTTTGCTACACAGCGACCTAAACCAGGTGCGCCAACAATCAGTTGTCCACGTGTCAATGGTACATTAAATTTCCGGTCGTTTTCAACGTCTTCTGTTGAAATGTTCATTTCTTAGAGGCAGGGACGTAGCCAGGGGGGGGGGGGAGCTGCGGCCCCCCCTTGCTTGTTGAACTAAAACCAAAAATTCAACTAAATATTTTACAGTACATGATTAATTTGTTTACAGATTGCTTGTTCTTCATAAATTCATCACAAAATAAAGTGCTTGTGCTACGGGAAAAGTCAAACTGTTTACATTATTCTCGGAATTTAAATATGTTTCCGTGTTCAGTTTTCTTTTTAATAAACCTACGCATTTTTTAAAATAAACAAACAATTGTGTTTTACTGTCAGAATAAATAATGAAGGCTGGATAAAATATAACTAATTATTAGCACGATGTAAAAGCTAAAAATGAAATTTCGAGCCATCGTCTGGTGGCCTAATTTCGCAAAAAATCATGTTAGAAATTGCTGTAAAAGCACTTCTGGGCCTTTCAAAATTGAAAATTTTCCTGTGAGACCATGCTCCCCCCCAGCCACAATCGCGGCTTTGCGGCGAACATATTGCCACGACTTCCTTCATTCTCCACAGGGCTTCCCCCTTTGAAGGTTCTGGCTACGTCCCTGCTCAGAGGACATGTTTATTGTCTAAGACATTCTTTCTTTCTTTTTCGTAACCAAAATGTGGTTAATACGTCAAAATACAGTCGGGGGGTTAGGGTTAGAAAACTCATTAGGCGGGGGGTTAGGGTTAGGATCTAAGTTGTTTTGGGATTAGCAGTTCTATGATGTATCATACAGCCTACAGGCATGTCCGATCGCGGAAATTTAATGTACCGCTGACGGTTGCTCACATCCTTAGAATTTTCAGTTACCCAACCATTTTCTCTTCGGCTACCCCCCCCCCCCCCTGGCCATAAAGAATGACCGTCCCTTAGTCTATTGTGAACAACCTCGTTCCCAGGCCCATTTCCCGCCCCCCGACTTCGAGAGGGTCGGCACAAGGGTCGAGATATGTACAAATGTGCGGCTGCTCACAAACTACTGGAATTGTTAAAACTTTGTAAGCAATAAATTATTAGGGGGTTTGGGTTAGGATCTTTGTTGTTTTGGGGTTGATTACAATCTAATAATTTACTGCTTACAATGCTTTAACAATTCCCAGGTTGTCCTTTCACCTAAGATTCACTATTATCCTTAGTTTTAAAATCGCTCTGAATTAACGATTGTTAGAACCCAACACAACAAAGATCCTAATCCCCCGCCTAGTGGGTTTTCTAATCCCCCTGGCAGTATTCACGATCTTCCTGCCAAAGTTGTCCGCAGTACGGTAAGCTACACAAGTAAAAACGCCACAGACCTGTTACAGGCTGTTGCACCTTCAGGCCTGATACCTGTGTGACCAGACGTAGTAATTTAAATTACTTTTGGTAATTTTTCAATATTTTTGGAAAATTTTGGTAATTAAAAATTTGCGGTAATTACTTTGGTAATTTTTGGTAATTTTGGTACAATATTGGTAATTTGTTCACAAAAAATGTTCACATTATGACGTTACTTTCACCATTTAAGGGGGGGGGGGGGGGGTTATGATGTAGTAATTTTTTGTCAAATTTGGTAATTTTTGCATGTGATGTGGGCTACCCCCGCCCGGTAGCCCGCGCCTGAGAGGGGTCTGATCTTCTCAGGCTACTTGCAATGCTATGTTCTTTTCGGTGTAGCTTATGGCTTTGAAGTAAAGGTCTGGAAAGCTATCTTTCTACTGCAAAAGGATGTTATCACACTAAAAGAACTTCAGGTAATGAACCCTTTGTATAAAGTACACGAAATCATGGACTACTTCGAGAGGGAAGCCTTCGTTTACTGGTAGCCGTTTTGGCGTTCGTTTGGTTTGGTTCAATGGTTGGAGATAACTTGAGTCTGTTTTATGCTCGAAATGATGTTTAAGCGAAAGGGTTTCAGGTAAGGAAGTTTTTGATGTTTTGTTATCCTCGACATTCAAAGAAACGGCGAAATTCTTTCCACCGACCGGCCGCCATTAACAATATATTCTAACTCTCGAATTCTCCAACTTTTGGTTGAGATGGATATTTCAAAGAACATAGGTTGTTTTTGTTTCATTTATCTACAGTAATTTGGGTGTTGTTTGTTTGCCACTAATTTAACAAAATGTTTTTATTCATTTAATATAGTTGGAAATTATATACATGCTAGTTGGTTCCAGAAGCAAGATGAAAGTTGCTATGAAAAGGTAATGATTTATAATAATTTGTAATACTTCTTAAAAGTTATGAAAATAATTTAATATTTTGTGATAATTATACATATCAATTTACATTGTCTGACAACAATGATTTTTTGTCACAAAAGATCACAAGCTTTATAATTTAAAAATTAAAAACCAAATTAATGTTGGGTAATTAAAGTTGGTAGTACGTTAATAACGTACTACCAACTTTAACTTAAATATGTTAAATATTAAATAATTAAAAGATAAACATTAAATTTAAGACATAGCATTACTGCTTGTGGTTTTTAAGTGACATGATAAATCATTTTGTCAAATAAGATAAATTTTTAAGTAGAACCTGAGTTTTATGACCCCGTGTTTAACAACCTGCCGTTTATGACCACTTTTTCTGGCATGGACGATTTGTAATTAAAATGTACCTGCAATTAGCGACCACCTGCCAAACGCGACCAGCGACCACTTTTTAGCGTCCCAAACACGAAATTTAACCTGTCATGAGCAGGGGCGCCGGATTGCTATATTATAATGCGATATCTTATACTTCCTTTTGAATTTATTTATCACTCTTTGTTAAAATTTATACTGCCCATATTGATATTCGGATCAGAAACCTTTAAATTTTGCGACCGAGATGCGTAATGAAAAGGAAGGAGCCCGAACTAATTGTCGTTGGTAATCGTGGTCGACAATTGACGAAGTATAGATTGTGTAATTTGGTTTCGAAGAAGTCAACGAGACGTGCACGCCTCCGCGCACGTCTGAAGAACGTGAGGCGTGTGTTTGATCGCACATCTAGACCCATTATAAATTCCGTATTTTTTCGTGAGTTTTGATGTACATTTTAATTAAAGGAAGCTGGAGAAGTGTTGGAGAAACAGTTGACATGTCGTACCTCAAGCATTTCAACAATCAGCATTGAACAAGCGTTCACCGCCAAGCGAATGTTACAAGCGAAGCGGCGTGCAATGCGAACGTGAAGCGAGCACGTGCGGTAAACTGTTGTTTAGATTTCAAAGATGTCAGAAGGCGAAGTAAAAGCAATAGTGCAGTCAAAAAAGGACTACAAACAAGACAAATTAGTATTACCCTTTCAAGAAAGCAAGAGCAGATATTTGTGATATCGAAGTCAGTGAAGATGAAGATGAAGAGTCAGACCAACTAAGTAGTAAACAGCGACGACCAAAGTAGCGACGAGGACAATGGCGACGATTCAAGCGATGTACTTTTTAAACTGAAAAAATTTAACTAAACTTGTGTGTACCACCACCAATAATAACTGTAGGAGTAACTATTGGGAAAACTAGAAAATCATTTCCGCTGTTGTTATTTGTACGTATCGAAAAACCATTCCAAATAAAATTATTAACAAATTTTTTGAAGTACAAAAATATTGCAAGCCTAGGTCATCGGAGGCGTACAAAGCTCTGCACACCTACGTTTTTTCTCAGTGATAGGCCTGCCATACTGGAATTTTTGGAAGGAATTTTTAAAATTATTTATACAACTAGAAGTTACTATCGCAAGGGAATTAGTGCTGCCTTGAAACACAAGGCAGTTGTGATATTGTGCAAAATTGCAAAAATAAGTGGTGGGCTTATTGAAGTCAAAGTCGCAGCAGAGGTAATACAGCTTCGTACCCATGTGGTTATGGTTTAGGTAATACCAGAGCAGTGGGTTCTACATATATATGGAGCTCACAATGAGCTTGCTGGACCATAGGTACGTACTAACTCTGGGGCACGCTGGGATACGTTAGATATCTATCTGCCATCTGGGGTAAGACATTCATTATGCACAGCCAGGGCCCCCTGCACATGCTGCACGTCTGAGTGCCCCACTTGTTGTGTTGTAGCCGTTCTCAACATCTATTCACAATATTCATAATAGTTCATAATCATCATTCAATATTCACAATAGTTCTATTCATAATAGTTCATGAACATGTGTAATATTAAACAGATGTAAGTTGAACAGTTGCATAAAAATGCAGTTGAACATAAAGATAAAATAGTTGTATACAGTAACATAGTTCTCTGTACAAGGCTTGCATAAAAATGCAGTTCAATATGAACACAAAACGTTGACATTATAACAGCTGATAAACTAAGTCAATCAGAATTTGTTTCTTGCATAAAATGCAGTTCAATATGAACACAAAAAGTTGACATTATAACAGTTGATAAACTAAGTTATTAAGTTAATCAGAATTTGTTTTGTATAAAAATGCAGTTCAATATATCTCACAGCTGTGTATAAGGGACACGGATGTGCATCTGCATGCTCATATCGTGAGAAACGATGAACTCACACCAATATACACCTAAAATAGAAGGTAAATCGTATTCACAAACAAAGAATTTGATAATTGTGATATTGATAACCATGACGAGAATATGCTACTAGCATATTAACAATGACAATTGATCTCCTTAAAATTTAATAGCGAGTTAAATTCTAGTTGCCTTACCTTGACAAGAGTCAAAGTTAAAATTTGCAAGCACAACCAGGCTAAAGCAACACGTTATATGACGATTGACGAAACTTTTTATTTTGTTTCCGTTGGCGAGTTCGGTCATTCGGATAGTTTCCGACGATTATACGAACATCTACGAGTTATGTCACAAAACGTCATAAATCTGTGGAACACAAGTCAAGATTAGTGTGCTGCCTACGGCAGCAAAAAGAATAACTTGGCATTTTTGTTAATAAACTTGTAAGAATAGACATTTCCCGAACGTGTTATATAATATATCCACGTAGCATTTATTAATACAAATTGTTATTGACAAACGTTTACTGTGACTCTGTCAGTCTATGTGCATCTTTCAGTAATAGATATTAAATTAATAAAGATTGCTAGACAGCTTCTCCCAGTAAATTAAAATTTCCTTTTGTGAAAGTGCCCTATTTTGAGATTCTATACCCTGGGTTGCTTCCGGTGCCTCAGGTCATGAGCGACTTTTTACGAGATAAGCGTTCGTCTTTTTTAGACAGCACATCAGCGACCACTTTTTAGCATCCCAAACGTGAAATTTGAGCGACTTTTTAAACTTAAAAGTGCCACTATGTAAACGAAATATGTTACAATCAACAAGCAAGAATTTTGACCACGTGCGAATACAGGGAACAAGAAGACACAGGCATTGTTTTGCTTACTTTCATCATACGCGACTGAATTTTGAGAGTACTATTAGCGCCAAACCCTTAAACCAATTAATATTGTTGAAGGAAACGTTCTAAATTGACGAAAAGCTCAGACTAATATTTGTTTGTTACTGCCATCTTGTCAGGATTAAACTTTGTAGTGTGAGATCGCAAATAACTTTGTTAATACAACACATAGGCGTAGGAACTGGGGGGGGGGGGGGGGGGGGGGGGGGGGGGGGGGGGGGGTGGGGGGGGGGGGGGGGGGGGGGGGGGGGGGGGGGGGGGGGGGGGGGGGGGGGGGGGGGGGGGGGGGGGGGGGGGGGGGGGGGGGGGGGGGGGGGGGGGGGGGGGGGGGGGGGGGGGGGGGGGGGGGGGGGGGGGGGGGGGGGGGGGAGCTGAAGCCCCAAAAAATCAGGACAAGCGTTGCTAAATTTAATGGGGTTTTTCTCAATTGTAAGGAGAGAAGCTACTTAAGAGTTAAGGTAATCTACCTACGGGCTTCATCTACACGAGATTTTACAAACGGGTATAACCTGAAGTGTTAGCCAACCTCTAAACCCTTGCCACGTGAGTGTTAGATTGATTCCCAGACTCTTCTGTCAGTACTAGGTGCAAAAATGGCGTTACCTGGTAAGAGGCAGCAGGCAACTCTTGGATTCATTTGAACTATGATCGCTGTAGAATTAGATGAAAAAGTTTGCTCAAATTTCTGCAAATTGTCTTTCCGAGCTTCTAGATTTCAAAATTTTCCGGGGGAGAACCTGTGCACCCCCATGGTTTACGTATGTTGTAGTCGTAGACCATTAAACAATCTTTGATATAATATATCGTATGAGCTTTTAGCCTTTTACGTTTAGTACAACGCTTGAAAATGTTCAAAAACCTCGCGTGTGAGGTTCGTAAATTATATTTTCGTATCCGCCATCTTTGTTTATAAACGCATAACTTTGTGCATAGGAATAAGTATATATCGTTGCTCCTTACTCTTTTAGTCTGTTTCTTAGATCAAATTGCTCATTGCTGTATATAAAATATTTTTGCGATCAAAGGTGAAGTACCTACGCATTGGGTTTTCTTTCACGGCGCGCATATCGCCCAGCAATTTTTCTGGTTTTCTGGTTTTCTTTCTTTATTAAGAAATATTATATTGGTTTTAAAGTGTAAAGCCATCTTTTAGTCGACTAGCGAACACAGAATATAGTCATAAACATACAGTAATTAGCATCTTCCAATATTACTTGCATGACGTCACATCACTAACTGCCATTTACGACCACCTGTCGTTTACGACAACTTTTGCTTGGTCGTAAAACTCAGGTTCTATAATGTATAAGCCATTTTCCAAGTGCATGATGCTTTTAAAAATATGACATTGTGTGTTGTATATTATTTAGTTTTCAATAAAAAATTAAATTGTCTTTCTCTTAACTTTTTCAGATTGAGTCACAATGGATGATCATTGAATGATGTTGGAATGATTTCAAATAAAGAAGTAGTCTGGATTTGGCTTTAACAATTCAGGTATATAATGTAACAATAATGATAATTGATAATTATTATAATTGATAATGATTAGGGATGAGCCGATAATCGGAAATTTATCGGTAGAAGCCGATAATCGGCAACATTCAGGCTGATCGGTTATCGGCCGATCGCATCAACATATATCGGCATATATCGGTGGTCCTGATAAATATAATTCTCGCTTTTCTATTTGTGAAATTTCCTTTTGTCAAAAACGCCAACTTTTTTATAAGATGGATACTCTGTCAAATTTAATTAATTTGATATGGTGCATGACATATTTCTCGTTATAGGTGAAACATTTTTTGTTTGCGACTTCCGTCATTCGTATTTCATAACTTAAAGTGCCCCTAACCTCAAATTTTTTTTATTGTCTTACTTGGAAGAACTTTTAAAATTATAAAGTAACCTCATTTGAAGATTTTCGTTTCTTCACTTTCTTTTTGAGATATATCAGTTTGTTTGATATGCATAATGACTAATTATTGGAGAGATATTTCATTCTCGCACGAAATCCTTTAAAATCGAGAAGTTTGGTGTTGTGGGAGAAACACGCACACGTGTTATTCACACTTTAGTGTTTTTATTTGATGAACGCAAAGATATATAACATTCTCTGATAACTTATTATGCATGTGTGACATAAATTCCGGACATTTGCATATCAAACAAACTGATATATCTCAAAAAGAAAGCGAAGAAACGAAAATCCTCAAAAGAAGTTGCTTTATCATTTTAAAAGTTCTTCCAAATAAGACAATAAAAATTTGAGGTTAGGGGCACTTTAAACGTTGTCATGCAGTTGGTTACCGACACATCATCGTTGCCCAATAATATACAATATCTTCTGGAACAAGAACGTTATTTTCATTCTTGAAAATTTAGAATGTTGTTGTTTTTTCTTTCAAAAATTACGCCATTGTAGTTGAACGCATTTTAAAAGCCAGAGACATGTGAGCAAATGTACATAGTCTTAGATAGTCAGATTGCATTAACATCCCAGCACATCCACCCATTCGAACCGACGCAAACACGAAGCCTAAATGTTAACATCACATTTGCATCGGTGACAGTGTTAGTCTGCTTGTGGTTGGTAACACGTACCATGGCTCGTTCAATGCGAAGTGAAGTTTTCAACTGTTAAGAACTTCTGGTAACCAATATCGGTAACCACCAATAAATCGGCCGATCAGCTTGTAAATCGTATCGGAATTTATCCGATAATAACGATAATTGACCCTAATATTGATAATTAATTATTGGAAATATGTGATAATTATTTATATTTGTAGAAATTAACTTGCAATATATAGAATTATTAGTTAAAATTCTTAATTCCTTTTTCTTTGCAGTTGCAGGCAATGGAATTATGGTTTGTTAATCATTGTGGTGGAAATACATCAAAGGAGAAAAGTCAGAGGAAGTAAGGTGATATCAATTTTAATTATTGTCTACACTGGTTTGCCTGTTCAATAATTATAATTTTAGTTAATTATTGTGTGTTGGGCAGGTGTTTGTAGTAGTAAATAAATTCTAAGTAAATGCAAAGTAAATTCCAACTTAGTCAAAGTTAATCATTCCATGCATGAAGATATTAATTATATATAGCATTCTTCCAAAATGGTGCATGCATGCATGCAAATTGGCACTTTGTGCATGCATGCGATATATAATTGCATGCATGCAACAAAACTGCATGCATGCAAAATTAAGCTGCATGCATGCAAAATTAAGCTGCATGCATGCAAAATTAAGCTGCATGCATGCATAACATGCATGCAAATTGGCACTTTGTGCATGCATGAAATATATAATTGCATGCATGCAACAAAACTACATGCATGCAAAAATTAAACTGCATGCATGTAAAAATTAAGCTGCATGCATTGCATGCAAAAATTAAGCTAGCCTGCGTGCAGACGCTTGTATTTCCGGCTAACCAGAAGCTGAATTCAAAATACAGCTGCAAGACTTGTAACAGGGGTTTAAAAATATATCCCCTGGCCTGTGCTTCGTAATTTTCACTGGTTGCCGGTGAGATCAAGAATTGTATTCAAGATACTAATAATTACTTTCAAGGCTTTGCATGGCCAGGCGCCTGTTTATATTACTGATTTGCTAAATAAATATAAACCTACTTGTGCTTTGAGATCATCAGACCGTAATCTGCTTCTTGAGCCAAAATCCAAAACGGTGACTCATGGAGACAGAGCGTTCTCGGTTTCGGCACCAAAACTGTGGAATTCATTACCACAGGAAATTAGAAGCTTTGATATGTTGGGTAATTTTAAGTCAGCAGTTAAGACTTTTCTTTTTTAAAATTAATAGTTTTTTTTTGTTCATAGTGGTAATATATGTAGTAGGCTTTATCTTATAATGAAACTGTAATAAGTTTTATAAGTAAATTTAAGAATATATTGTTGTAAGAGCATTGAGACTATTGTATAATGCTCCTAATACATCTATTATTATTATTATTATTATGTAGTTTATTACATGCATGTAACAGGACCAGCATGCATAATAGATTATGCAATAAAAATGTATTGACCCAGAATGCACATATTGCATATTAATATTACTATATATTGGTTTAATTATTGGGAAGTACCGAAGTAATCTGCAAACATGCAACATAAATTAAAACAAATATATACGGAAAAAATACATGTTTTCTTTAAGTTCTTGAACTACATGTATATTATCCAGTATAAACAGTTATAATAAGCATTTCATTATAAGATCAATGATAAGCAGGGCTGTAAACGTGGACGGCCCGACTAGTTCATCATCGGCGTGCCACTTTGAGTGTTTTCAAGAGGGTGGTTTGACATTTGGCCTTGTATATTGGTGATAATGTTGATTGACACACATAATATTCAATGGATAAGAGTTAAAACTCTCAAAAACGTTAACTACAAAGTGCTTAATGTTGCTAAAATCTTAAATAGTGTTAAAACTTAAGTTTATAATATATTGCTTACATTAAGTTAAAAACTGATAAAACATCCGTGTTACTCGCTAGTGACTAGCTATGTGTTATGTCAAATCCTTCTTTTTCAAGCTTTGATGCTAACCACTCAATGGCAAATTTATCTCCTGTGAAGTGGTATTCACATGGAACTTCCAAGCCATAGCTGTGTTTACCCTTGACTTAACTTGTATTGCCCTATTTTCTTGAGAGGAATTCTATGATTCTTGAAACAAATAGACATACCGGTAGTGTTTTTGCAACAACTTATATCAGTGTTTGTACTAAGTTTTAATAATGCATGGTACATTTATAAACAACATTTTTTTATATAATACATTGTGTGCAACAGTTGTCATAAGCCAATCAAGCATGATCTTTTGAAATAAAATTACATTTCTCATGCCATGCCAAGTAGCCACTTGCCAATTCCCCGAGGGTGGCCGGTTAATAGCAGTTTGGGAGAATTTGAAAGTTTGTCTGGATGAGAATTTACATACATGTATTAAGTACTTTCTAATTTTCCCAAAGTCTCTAGCCATACATACGTACTGGTATGTATAAAACTGGGCATCTATCCACTGGACCACCAGTTTTTTTGGAAGAAAAGTTTCAAATTATTTAAATATCATGCAGTCTGTGGACAACCAAGTTACATATCAGGGGGGTGGCCAAAGCAAAATTTTCGGTGTAGTGTATGGCGAAGTTAGTCTCAAATGGGTGGTCATGATAACTAATCTAATCTAGGAGAGTCCGGGGGTATGCCCCCCCCCCCCGAAAAATGTTGAAATCTAGATTCCTGCAAATTGCATTCTGAGCGGTGATTTTTCAGCTCAGAAGTTTATAAAATTTCATATTTTGGACTGTTTCGCTCTATATCAGAGCTCATCACCATACTTAGGAACCACCAGGGACGGCGTGGCCCCCGAAAATCTGGTGATGGTTGGCCCCAAGCAGGCCCTAAACAATGACACATCCTGCTCTCCTGCTGTGGGCAATGGGCCCCAATCGAATAGTTTTCGCGGACCCTATTTTTGAGCCACGCAGCCCCTGGGAACCACTGACAACATATTAATGCAATGGTCAGCGAGTCAAACATGGACGTTTTTTTCAACCGGGGCTACCTTTTAGCCTCAATCATTCCGCGATTTCCGCCCTTCTGCGTAGTTAAAAAAGAAAGCCTACTAGAGTAGGGCTGCGTAAACTAGAGAAATATTAGTAATTTAGTTTAGTAAAACGCTCGGGTTAACATGCAAAGATATTGTGATTATTATTTTTAATTACTTCTATATGACAGTTTAACAGAACATTAATAGGAAGATGTTGTTTTCCAACTTGTCTGAAATATCATACATTCATACTATTCGATTAATATACGATTTCAAATACTTCTACTGTACTTTCGAATTCAATTTTTTTGCTGCAATTTTTCTTTCAAATTCAATTTTTTTTTGGGGGGGCCAAAAGCAATCCGGCCCCTTCTATAATATTGGGGGGTCGCCCCCTGGCCCCCCTGCTTCTACGCCCCTGTTACTATGCCCCTGTTACATATCCTGGTTAAGACTCTGATGGAGAGCAAAGGGTATAATCGTGTAGTTGGTTAATTTATATAATATATGTACCGCCAGTGCCTGTAGTTGTCACTGCATATACCTACATGTATATGGTATTTATAGATATTTATGAATTGCTCATTTATCTACATGTTCTTTGGTTAGCATAATAAAAAATTATTACCCAGCAAATAATCTTAAACTTACCAAAATAAACTAAATATATTTTGGGGGCTGCTCTTCTCTTATTTTTGTTTAAGCAGGAATGGAAAAATTACAACTTCATTTATTATATGTTAAAAAGCAAGAAACAACCTAATTAAAACACAGATAACAGTTCATAATAAATTAAAGACCATAACCAAAGTTAATAAATTAACTTCCAGTAATATTGCTTTATTACAAGTCTTCTATTAAACTTGTTATGCAAAATATATACAGTATATAGTGATTATTATTACGATACATGGAAGATCGTCTAGCTAAAATCCTCAGAAAATGAGTCCCAGACAGTTTCCCAAGCATAATAATGATATATACCGGTAGTGACTGTTGCATATGCAGTACAAAATATAGCAACATAAATCAGTACTCATTGTAATCTTCGCTTTCCATATTTGTCTTCATAGCTCAATGGTTTTTAGACGAGGTTCGAGCCCTGTGAATCAGAATTATTTTCTGATGATTGTAGCTTGACAATTGTCCATCAGTCCATGTATCATCTGAGCTGATTCACTTGGCACTTTGTTTGCCACATACAACAAACAACAACAGACGTTTTACGGCCGTTTTCCCCGCTTACGCAGGGGTTGGCCGGTGGTTCCCCACGACAGTTTCCTCCACTTTCCTCGATCATTAGCATCTTCCCTCTTCAGCCCACTCTCTCTCATATCCCTCTCCACTACCTGGCTCCATGTCATCCTTGGCCTTCCTCTTCCTCTTGCACCATCAACCTCAAGCGACATACACCTCTTCACCCAGTCACCATTATCTTTCCGCAGCACATGTCCCAGCCACCCTAATCGGCTCCTCTTTACCACGTCAGACACCGATTCAATGCCCATTCTTTCCCTCAGCTCCTTACTAGACACTCTATCCCTGAGCGATACGCCACACATCCACCGCACCATCCGCATCTCTGTCCTCTCCAGTCTATTATTCAGCTCCACAGTCATGGCCCACGTCTCACTTCCATACACCATAGCACTCCTCGCACAGGCCGCATACACCTTCCCCTTCAGCTTTAGCAACACTTCCTTCCTTGTCAGGATCCCAGAGAGCTCTTTAAACTTTCCCCATGCACAACGTACCCTTGCCACAGATGCTGAATTTGCTCCTCCACCCCCATTCAGCATATCCCCCAGGTAACAAAACTTTTTAACATTCTCTAAATGGACCCCATTGCCCAGATCCATGCTCTCATCTACGTCGCTATCCTCTCCATCCTCTGCTCTTTCACACACCTTACAAACAAACGTATCCACAACTCTAGCCAGTGAGCCCTTCACGCCTGAGCACCGCTTGTGTACCCATCCACTACAGCCTGTGCATCGAATAGAATTATTTCCAACACCCTTCCCACATATACTACATGGCCACTTCCCTAACTTTTCAACATGACCACTATTCTTCCTTGACACCATCACCTTAGTCTTACCAGTGTTCATCTTCAAACCCTTTGCCTCCATGCATTCTTTCCATCGCATCACTTTCTCCTTAAGCTCCTCAATGCTCTCAGCCATCAAAACCAGATCATCGGCATACAACAACTCCCATGGCATACCCTCTCTAACTTCTTGCGTCAGTACCTCCATAACGCATGCAAACAGCAATGGACTCAGGACCGACCCCTGATGGACCCCAACCTTCACCTCAAACTCTTCACTATTCCCATGCTTTGTTTGCCACATCAATTGAAAAATCAAAAATATATAATTAATTGCAACTGGTACTGGTATGCAATATCGCATCAAGAAATCTTTTGAATGTTACCAAATGTTTGGAAGTTAAATTTATACATAAAAATTATGACAACAACACTTCTAAAACCAAACAAATATCACATATGCTCTTTGAACTTTTAAGTTGTGTTTTTCAGCAAGCATTTAAATCTTAGAAATTCCCTTTTGTTGATTGTTATTCATACTTAAAGGTCAACTATACCTTTTGAGGTTCTATTTTCCTCCGAAATTGATATCTAACTTTGTAAAAGTGAAGAGAAAATGAATTTCATGATATATAGTGCAGGAATAGAATAAAATAGAATTATGCAGTTTTTGTAAAGATTATATATATATATATATATATATATATATATATATATATATATATATATATATATATATAATATATATATATATATATATATATATATATATATATATATATATATATATATATATATATATATATATATATATATATATATATATATATATATATATATATTTATATTTATATATATAAGTAATATTTGGCATTTCACTCGATTAAACTACATGTTCTAAGGATTTGTGGTGAAGGAAAATTTCAAGTGTTGGAATATATACATTTTAAGACCAAACCGGGACCAGTTGCGAAAAATGCAACTTCAAGGCCTTCCGGCTGGAATTGAACCGCGACACTGTGATGCTAGTGCAGTGGTCAGAGCACTGATGTTTATACTGTACAGGGCTGACCATAAAACTTATATCATGACTGTCTTGCTGTAAATGTATTGCATGCTGAACAGATGTGTTGCATGCACGCAGATGTATTGCATGCATGCAGACTTTATATTAAACATATTTATTGCATCACTATGCATTGTTGTATTGTATTGCATGCATGCAGATTTATTGCATGCATGCAGATGTTGTATTGCATGCATGCATATGTATTGCATGCATGCAGGTGTTGTATTGCATGCATGCAGGTGTTGTATTGCATGCAAACATATTTGCACGCATGCTACATGCATGCTCTTTTTGTAAGGGAGGATGCTATTAAAAACATTATTTAACAATTAGACATTGAGTCCGAGTTGTCCACAGGCTAGCCTGAGGGCCAAGTCTGAGTTGATTTTTCGCTCGGGGACAATAATGACGACGAGTTGTTTAATTTTTAGTTAACAATTATTTAACGATTAGACATCGAGTTAGAGTTGTCCACAGGCTAGCTAGCTACAGGCTAGCCTGCTATCCAACAATGTTGGATATAAGAAACTATAATGTTTAGGAGAAGTTGCATGTTTATACAGCTACTGTGTATATTTCATAGAACTTCATGATAGTAATATTAACAGTGTTATGTAATAATAACATCTGCCCAGTTTTCCTCTGATTTTGAGATTGTTTGAAACTAAATTAACGTACACACATTGCTAAATCAATCGTCAATTTCACTTGTACCACTTATCACCAAGGTTACATTAATTAATCAAGTATTAATTTGAAGATTAGTGTGACTTTGGTGATGTGGTTTTATAATTATGCATCAAAACTGAAATGGTCATCACAATTATGCAATAATTAAGGACCAATTAACACTTTCCCATTCTTTGTGGAAACCTAGCACCATAATTTTGGTGTGGAAAAATGGATGATAATTAAGTTAGAATAGCATCATGATATGTCGAAGTATTACAAAAATAATGAAAGCGAGATTGGTAAAACTGCATGAATTCAAATATCCATTCATAAAGTTTTTGGCTGTCATGTTAAATTGTTTCAAATGTAGTATGGTTAAAATATACGTTTTAATAGAAAATTTTGGCACTTGAATTTCTTCTGCCAATTAATTATATGCAAATTACAAATTAGGACCCTGGCATTAAATGGACCATAAAGGCAGGTTTCCATTCAGTGCTTTTTTCAAAAGAAAGAGATCAAATTGATCGTGCGATAAAAAGTGCTGAATGACAATCTGCTTTGAGGAGGGGGTAGTTTTTTCGTTTATTTCACTCCTGGTCCGGCTTATGTAAATTTAATTTTTGCATTGTGTAATTTTAATTGAAAACAATTTATTATTAAATTTACATAAGTTGCCACCCGGCAAATGGGATGGGTACCCCGGTGGGGTCGGACCTCCCTACGTATGCAAATTAGCTACTGTAATTTGCATATGGAAAGATATGGTTACCTGCCCCATCGTGGGGTGGCAACTTATGTAAATTTAATAAGACATTTGAATACATGGGTGGATCCAGGCTCATCTGATAGAAGGGGTCAGATTTTTCAGCGGAGAACCATCCACCACCACCTTAAATTTGTCCAAAATGCCATAAATCATGATAATTTTAGTATACACTGGTTCATGCTGACTAAGACTTTTTCTGGGGGGTGACTCAAACAGTCAAACTTCTACTTTAACTTATACTCAAACTTCTACTTTAACTTCTACTCAAACTTCTACTTTAACTTCTACTTTAACTTAAAGTTTGAGTATAAGTATAAATATAGCTTGTCTATTAAGTAAGTAAGCTTGTAAATAAAAATAATAATAAAATAGAAGTACCCCTGTCCAATTTCTTTTTAAATCTAAAAAGACAACCGTTTCCCCTTTGTTACACCCGGTGCCGCGCGAAGACCCCCTCCTTTTTTATTCCTACTTAGTCTCACCCCCTCCTTTTTATTCCTACTTAGTCTCACCCCCTCCTTTTTTATTCCTACTTAGTCTCACCCCGTCCTTTTTTATCCCTACTTAGTCTCACGGTCTCACCACCTCCTTTTTTATTCCTACTTAGTCTCACCCCTCCTTTTTTATTCCTACTTAGTCTCACCGCCTCCTTTTTTATTTCTACTTAGTCTCACCCCCTCCTTTTTTTTATTCCTACTTAGTCTCACCCTCCTCCATTTTTTGACCCCTCTGTTTTTACTTACTCTGACCCTCATTTTCCCATTGGGTGTCAACCCCCAATTATCTCATCCATTATTCATTAGTCATTATACAATTTGAATAATTTTTAGGAAGTCCTCGGCTGAGTTTGAACCCTCGTGTCCCAGCTTGGTATACACTGGCCTTAACCATTCGGCAATCCGAACTTCGCCTGAAATCAACAAATCGAAACTCCTATTTAACCCAATTTAATTAGCATAAAACTATAAAAAAAAATTTGGAGTAATAAATACAAAACACTTTAATATAGGAATTTCAATTTTTTACACTTTGTATGTAGCATTTTAAATATTTAGTAAGATTCAACATTTAATCACCAACCTCGACCTGCAAAAGAATGAAGATAAAGTGTATATGTATTAAACTTATATTAATATAACATATTGTGTACTGATCGTACTTATGTTTGTACTAATACCTCTACTTATATTTAGTCTTATAGAAACAATAACATATATATTTCTGTATTCATGATTAAACGTTCATTTCCACCAAGACGTTTGACTGTGTGTTACGCACATGTGCATCACGCACACCTGGACTTTTAAACATGCTTTACGCACATGTGCGTAACGTAGACGAATGTCTTCTAATTTGGTAATGTTTACTTGTTTTGAGAAGTCAATACACAGTAGCCTAAGTTGCCCAAGATCATATAATGAGAAATATTACACGAGTGCTTTACTTTTTGTCCATTTTTGCCAAATTTTTTGAAGTCCAAAAATGACTAAATTTACGCTAGTTTCTGCTCATATTAATACCTCAGGCATTATTTAGGCTATATTGTCATATTTTAAGCTTATTTTGACAAGTTAAAAATGGTCGAAAATCGTAAAAAAGTTAAGGTTAACCCCTTTACTTTTTGGCCAAATTTGGCCACTTTTGCCAAATTTTTGGATGTCCAAAAATGACTAAATTTACGCTAGTTTCTGCTCATATTAATACCTCAGGCATTATTTAGGCTATATTGTCATATTTTAAGCTTATTTTGACAAGTTAAAAATGGTCGAAAATCGTCAAAAAGTTAAGGTTAACCCCTTTACTTTTTGGCCAAATTTGGCCACTTTTGCCAAATTTTTGGATGTCAAAAAATGACTAAATTTGCGCTAGTTTCTGCTCATATTAATACCTAAGGCATTATTTAGGCTATATTTTCATATTTTAAGCTTATTTTGACAAGTTAAAAATGGTCGAAAATCGTCAAAAAGTTAAGGTTAACCCCTTTACTTTTTGGCCAAATTTGGCCACTTTTGCCAAATTTTTGGATGTCCAAAAATGACTAAATTTACGCTAGTTTCTGCTCATATTAATACCTAAGGCATTATTTGGGCTATATTTTCATATTTTAAGCTTATTTTGACCAGTTAAAAATGGTCGAAAATCGTCAAAAAGTTAAGGTTAACCCCTTTACTTTTTGGCCAAATTTGGCCACTTTTGCCAAATTTTTGGATGTCAAAAAATGACTAAATTTACGCTAGTTTCTGCTCATATTAATACCTAAGGCATTATTTAGGCTATATTTTCATATTTTAAGCTTATTTTGACAAGTTAAAAATGGTCGAAAAAAGTTAAGGTTAACCCCTTTACTTTTTCGCCAAATTTGGCCACTTTTGCCAAATTTTTGGATGTCAAAAATGACTAAATTTACGCTAGTTTCTGCTCATATTAATACCTAAGGCATTATTTAGGCTATATTTTCATATTTTAAGCTTATTTTGACAAGTTAAAAATGGTCGAAAATCGTCAAAAAGTTAAGGTTAACCCCTTTACTTTTTGGCCAAATTTGGCCACTTTTGCCAAATTTTTGGATGTCAAAAAATGACTAAATTTACGCTAGTTTCTGCTCATATTAATACCTAAGGCATTATTTAGGCTATATTTTCATATTTTAAGCTTATTTTGACAAGTTAAAAATGGTCGAAAATCGTCAAAAAGTTAAGGTTAACCCCTTTACTTTTTGGCCAAATTTGGCCACTTTTGCCAAATTTTTGGATGTCAAAAAATGACTAAATTTACGCTAGTTTCTGCTCATATTAATACCTAAGGCATTATTTAGGCTATATTTTCATATTTTAAGCTTATTTTGACAAGTTAAAAATGGTCGAAAATCGTCAAAAAGTTAAGGTTAACCCCATTACTTTTTGGCCACTTTTGCCAAATTTTTGGATGTCAAAAAATGACTAAATTTACGCTAGTTTCTGCTCATATTAATACCTAAGGCATTATTTAGGCTATATTTTCATATTTTAAGCTTATTTTGACAAGTTAAAAATGGTCGAAAATCGTCAAAAAGTTAAGGTTAACCCCTTTACTTTTTGGCCAAATTTGGCCACTTTTGCCAAAATTTTTGGATGTCAAAAAATGACTAAATTTACACTAGTTTCTGCTCATATTAATACCTAAGGCATTATTTAGGCTATATTTTCATATTTTAAGCTTATTTTGACAAGTTAAAAATGGTCGAAAATCGTCAAAAAGTTAAGGTTAACCCCTTTACTTTTTGGCCAAATTTGGCCACTTTTGCCAAATTTTTGGATGTCAAAAAATGACTAAATTTACGCTAGTTTCTGCTCATATTAATACCTAAGGCATTATTTAGGCTATATTTTCATATTTTAAGCTTATTTTGACAAGTTAAAAATGGTCGAAAATCGTCAAAAAGTTAAGGTTAACCCCTTTACTTTTTGGCCAAATTTGGCCGCTTTTGCCAAATTTTTGGATGTCAAAAAATGACTAAATTTACGCTAGTTTCTGCTCATATTAATACCTAAGGCATTATTTAGGCTATATTTTCATATTTTAAGCTTATTTTGACAAGTTAAAAATGGTCGAAAATCGTCAAAAAGTTAAGGTTAACCCCTTTACTTTTTGGCCAAATTTGGCAACTTTTGCCAAATTTTTGGATGTCAAAAAATGACTAAATTTACGCTAGTTTCTGCTCATATTAATACCTAAGGCATTATTTAGGCTATATTTTCATATTTTAAGCTTATTTTGACAAGTTAAAAATGGTCGAAAATCGTCAAAAAGTTAAGGTTAACCCCTTTACTTTTTGGCCAAATTTGGCCACTTTTGCCAAATTTTTGGATGTCAAAAAATGACTAAATTTACGCTAGTTTCTGCTCATATTAATACCTAAGGCATTATTTAGGCTATATTTTCATATTTTAAGCTTATTTTGACAAGTTAAAAATGGTCGAAAATCGTCAAAAAGTTAAGGTTAACCCCTTTACTTTTTGGCCAAATTTGGCCACTTTTGCCAAATTTTTTGATGTCAAAAAATGACTAAATTTACGCTAGTTTCTGCTCATATTAATACCTAAGGCATTATTTAGGCTATATTTTCATATTTTAAGCTTATTTTGACAAGTTAAAAATGGTCGAAAATCGTCAAAAAGTTAAGGTTAACCCCTTTACTTTTTGGCCAAATTTGGCCACTTTTGCCAAATTTTTGGATGTCAAAAAATGACTAAATTTACGCTAGTTTCTGCTCATATTAATACCTAAGGCATTATTTAGGCTATATTTTCATATTTTAAGCTTATTTTGACAAGTTAAAAATGGTCGAAAATCGTCAAAAAGTTAAGGTTTAACCCCTTTACTTTTTGGCCAAATTTGGCCACTTTTTGCCAAATTTTCGGATGTCAAAAAATGACTAAATTTACGCTAGTTTCTGCTCATATTAATACCTAAGGCATTATTTAGGCTATATTTTCATATTTTATGCTTATTTTGACAAGTTAAAAATGGTCGAAAATCGTCAAAAAGTTAAGGTTAACCCCTTTACTTTTTGGCCAAATTTGGCAACTTTTGCCAAATTTTTGGATGTCAAAAAATGACTAAATTTACGCTAGTTTCTGCTCATATTAATACCTAAGGCATTATTTAGGCTATATTTTCATATTTTAAGCTTATTTTGACAAGTTAAAAATGGTCGAAAATCGTCAAAAAGTTAAGGTTAACCCCTTTACTTTTTGGCCAAATTTGGCCACTTTTGCCAAATTTTTGGATGTCAAAAAATGACTAAATTTACGCTAGTTTTCTGCTCATATTAATACCTAAGGCATTATTTAGGCTATATTTTCATATTTTAAGCTTTATTTTGACAAGTTAAAAATGGTCGAAAATCGTCAAAAAGTTAAGGTTAACCCCTTTACTTTTTGGCCAAATTTGGCCACTTTTGCCAAATTTTTGGATGTCCAAAAATGACTAAATTTACGCTAGTTTTCTGCTCATATTAATACCTAAGGCATTATTTAGGCTATATTTTCATATTTTAAGCTTATTTTGACAAGTTAAAAATGGTCGAAAATCGTCAAAAAGTTAAGGTTAACCCCTTTACTTTTTGGCCAAATTTGGCCGCTTTTGCCAAATTTTTGGATGTCAAAAAATGACTAAATTTACGCTAGTTTCTGCTCATATTAATACCTAAGGCATTATTTAGGCTATATTTTCATATTTTAAGCTTATTTTGACAAGTTAAAAATGGTCGAAAATCGTCAAAAAGTTAAGGTTAACCCCTTTACTTTTTGGCCAAATTTGGCCACTTTTGCCAAATTTTTGGATGTCAAAAAATGACTAAATTTACGCTAGTTTCTGCTCATATTAATACCTAAGGCATTATTTAGGCTATATTTTCATATTTTAAGCTTATTTTGACAAGTTAAAAATGGTCGAAAAAAGTTAAGGTTAACCCCTTTACTTTTTGGCCAAATTTGGCCACTTTTGCCAAATTTTCGGATGTCAAAAAATGACTAAATTTACGCTAGTTTCTGCTCATATTAATACCTAAGGCATTATTTAGGCTATATTTTCATATTTTAAGCTTATTTTGACAAGTTAAAAATGGTCGAAAATCGTCAAAAAGTTAAGGTTAACCCCTTTACTTTTTGGCCAAATTTGGCCACTTTTGCCAAATTTTTGGATGTCAAAAAATGACTAAATTTACGCTAGTTTCTGCTCATATTAATACCTAAGGCATTATTTAGGCTATATTTTCATATTTTAAGCTTATTTTGACAAGTTAAAAATGGTCGAAAAAAAAGTTAAGGTTAACCCCTTTACTTTTTGGCCAAATTTGGCCACTTTTGCCAAATTTTCGGATGTCAAAAAATGACTAAATTTACGCTAGTTTCTGCTCATATTAATACCTAAGGCATTATTTAGGCTATATTTTCATATTTTAAGCTTATTTTGACAAGTTAAAAATGGTCAAAAAAAGTTAAGGTTAACCCCTTTACTTTTTGGCCAAATTTGGCCACTTTTGCCAAATTTTTGGATGTCAAAAAATGACTAAATTTACGCTAGTTTCTGCTCATATTAATACCTAAGGCATTATTTAGGCTATATTTTCATATTTTAAGCTTATTTTGACAAGTTAAAAATGGTCGAAAATCGTCAAAAAGTTAAGGTTAACCCCTTTACTTTTTGGCCAAATTTGGCCACTTTTGCCAAATTTTTGGATGTCAAAAAATGACTAAATTTACGCTAGTTTCTGCTCATATTAATACCTAAGGCATTATTTAGGCTATATTTTCATATTTTAAGCTTATTTTGACAAGTTAAAAATGGTCGAAAAAAGTTAAGGTTAACCCCTTTACTTTTTGGCCAAATTTGGCCACTTTTGCCAAATTTTCGGATGTCAAAAAATGACTAAATTTACGCTAGTTTCTGCTCATATTAATACCTAAGGCATTATTTAGGCTATATTTTCATATTTTAAGCTTATTTTGACAACTTAAAAATGGTCGAAAATCGTCAAAAAGTTAAGGTTAACCCCTTTACTTTTTGGCCAAATTTGGCCACTTTTGCCAAATTTTTGGATGTCAAAAAATGACTAAATTTACGCTAGTTTCTGCTCATATTAATACCTAAGGCATTATTTAGGCTATATTTTCATATTTTAAGCTTATTTTGACAAGTTAAAACTGGTCGAAAATGGTCAAAAAGTTAAGGTTAACCCCTTTACTTTTTGGCCAAATTTGGCAACTTTTGCCAAATTTTTGGATGTCAAAAAATGACTAAATTTACGCTAGTTTCTGCTCATATTAATACCTAAGGCATTATTTAGGCTATATTTTCATATTTTAAGCTTATTTTGACAAGTTAAAAATGGTCGAAAATCGTCAAAAAGTTAAGGTTAACCCCTTTACTTTTTGGCCAAATTTGGCCACTTTTGCCAAATTTTTGGATGTCAAAAAATGACTAAATTTACGCTAGTTTCTGCTGATATTAATACCTAAGGCATTATTTAGGCTATATTTCCATATTTTAAGCTTATTTTGACAAGTTAAAAATGGTCGACAATTGGCCAAATTTGGCCACTTTTGCCAGATTTTTGGATGTCAAAAAATGACTAAATTTACGCTAGTTTCTGCTCATATTAATACCTAAGGCATTATTTAGGCTATATTTTCATATTTTAAGCTTATTTTGACAAGTTAAAAATGGTCGAAAATCGTCAAAAAGTTAAGGTTAACCCCTTTACTTTTTGGCCAAATTTGGCCACTTTTGCCAAATTTTCGGATGTCAAAAAATGACTAAATTTACGCTAGTTTCTGCTCATATTAATACCTAAGGCATTATTTAGGCTATATTTTCATATTTTAAGCTTATTTTGACAAGTTAAAAATGGTCGAAAATCGTCAAAAAGTTAAGGTTAACCCCTTTACTTTTTGGCCAAATTTGGCAACTTTTGCCAAATTTTTGGATGTCAAAAAAATGACTAAATTTACGCTAGTTTCTGCTCATATTAATACCTAAGGCATTATTTAGGCTATATTTTCATATTTTAAGCTTATTTTGACAAGTTAAAAATGGTCGAAAATCGTCAAAAAGTTAAGGTTAACCCCTTTACTTTTTGGCCAAATTTGGCCACTTTTGCCAAATTTTTGGATGTCAAAAAATGACTAAATTTACGCTAGTTTCTGCTCATATTAATACCTAAGGCATTATTTAGGCTATATTTTCATATTTTAAAGCTTATTTTGACAAGTTAAAAATGGTCGAAAATCGTCAAAAAGTTAAGGTTAACCCCTTTACTTTTTGGCCAAATTTGGCCACTTTTGCCAAATTTTTGGATGTCCAAAAATGACTAAATTTACGCTAGTTTCTGCTCATATTAATACCTAAGGCATTATTTAGGCTATATTTTCATATTTTAAGCTTATTTTGACAAGTTAAAAATGGTCGAAAATCGTCAAAAGTTAAGGTTAACCCCTTTACTTTTTGGCCAAATTTGGCCGCTTTTGCCAAATTTTTGGATGTCAAAAAATGACTAAATTTACGCTAGTTTCTGCTCATATTAATACCTAAGGCATTATTTAGGCTATATTTTCATATTTTAAGCTTATTTTGACAACTTAAAAATGGTCGAAAATCGTCAAAAAGTTAAGGTTAACCCCTTTACTTTTTGGCCAAATTTGGCCACTTTTGCCAAATTTTTGGATGTCAAAAAATGACTAAATTTACGCTAGTTTCTGCTCATATTAATACCTAAGGCATTATTTAGGCTATATTTTCATATTTTAAGCTTATTTTGACAAGTTAAAAATGGTCGAAAATCGTCAAAAAGTTAAGGTTAACCCCTTTGCTTTTTGGCCAAATTTGGCCACTTTTGCCAAATTTTTGGATGTCAAAAAATGACTAAATTTACGCTAGTTTCTGCTCATATTAATACCTAAGGCATTATTTAGGCTATATTTTCATATATTTTAAGCTTATTTTGACAAGTTAAAAATGGTCGAAAAAAAAGTTAAGGTTAACCCCTTTACTTTTTGGCCAAATTTGGCCACTTTTGCCAAATTTTCGGATGTCAAAAAATGACTAAATTTACGCTAGTTTCTGCTCATATTAATACCTAAGGCATTATTTAGGCTATATTTTCATATTTTAAGCTTATTTTGACAAGTTAAAAATGGTCGAAAATCGTCAAAAAGTTAAGGTTAACCCCTTTACTTTTTGGCCAAATTTGGCCACTTTTGCCAAATTTTTGGATGTCAAAAAATGACTAAATTTACGCTAGTTTCTGCTCATATTAATACCTAAGGCATTATTTAGGCTATATTTTCATATTTTAAGCTTATTTTGACAAGTTAAAAATGGTCGAAAATCGTCAAAAAGTTAAGGTTAACCCCTTTACTTTTTGGCCAAATTTGGCCACTTTTGCCAAATTTTTGGATGTCAAAAAATGACTAAATTTACGCTAGTTTCTGCTCATATTAATACCTAAGGCATTATTTAGGCTATATTTTCATATTTTAAGCTTATTTTGACAAGTTAAAAATGGTCGAAAATCGTCAAAAAGTTAAGGTTAACCCTTTTACTTTTTGGCCAAAATTTGGCCACTTTTGCCAAATTTTTGGATGTCAAAAAATGACTAAATTTACGCTAGTTTCTGCTCATATTAATACCTAAGGCATTATTTAGGCTATATTTTCATATTTTAAGCTTATTTTGACAAGTTAAAAATGGTCGAAAATCGTCAAAAAGTTAAGGTTAACCCCTTTACTTTTTGGCCAAATTTGGCCACTTTTGCCAAATTTTTGGATGTCAAAAAATGACTAAATTTACGCTAGTTTCTGCTCATATTAATACCTAAGGCATTATTTAGGCTATATTTTCATATTTTAAGCTTATTTTGACAAGTTAAAAATGGTCGAAAATCGTCAAAAAGTTAAGGTTAACCCCTTTACTTTTTGGCCAAATTTGGCAACTTTTGCCAAATTTTTGGATGTCAAAAAATGACTAAATTTACGCTAGTTTCTGCTCATATTAATACCTAAGGCATTATTTAGGCTATATTTTCATATTTTAAGCTTATTTTGACAAGTTAAAAATGGTCGAAAATCGTCAAAAAGTTAAGGTTAACCCCTTTACTTTTTGGCCAAATTTGGCCACTTTTGCCAAATTTTTGGATGTCAAAAAATGACTAAATTTACGCTAGTTTCTGCTCATATTAATACCTAAGGCATTATTTAGGCTATATTTTCATATTTTAAGCTTATTTTGACAAGTTAAAAATGGTCGAAAATCGTCAAAAAGTTAAGGTTAACCCCTTTACTTTTTGGCCAAATTTGGCCACTTTTGCCAAATTTTTGGATGTCCAAAAAATGACTAAATTTACGCTAGTTTCTGCTCATATTAATACCTAAGGCATTATTTAGGCTATATTTTCATATTTTAAGCTTATTTTGACAAGTTAAAAATGGTCGAAAAATCGTCAAAAAGTTAAGGTTAACCCCTTTACTTTTTGGCCAAATTTGGCCACTTTTGCCAAATTTTTGGATGTCAAAAAATGACTAAATTTACGCTAGTTTCTGCTCATATTAATACCTAAGGCATTATTTAGGCTATATTTTCATATTTTAAGCGTTATTTTGACAAGTTAAAAATGGTCGAAAATCGTCAAAAAGTTAAGGTTAACCCCTTTACTTTTTGGCCAAATTTGGCCACTTTTGCCAAATTTTTGGATGTCAAAAAATGACTAAATTTACGCTAGTTTCTGCTCATATTAATACCTAAGGCATTATTTAGGCTATATTTTCATATTTTAAGCTTATTTTGACAAGTTAAAAATGGTCGAAAATCGTCAAAAGTTAAGGTTAACCCCTTTACTTTTTGGCCAAATTTGGCCACTTTTGCCAAATTTTTGGATGTCAAAAAATGACTAAATTTACGCTAGTTTCTGCTCATATTAATACCTAAGGCATTATTTAGGCTATATTTTCATATTTTAAGCTTATTTTGACAAGTTAAAAATGGTCGAAAATCGTCAAAAAGTTAAGGTTAACCCCTTTGCTTTTTGGCCAAATTTGGCCACTTTTGCCAAATTTTTGGATGTCAAAAAATGACTAAATTTACGCTAGTTTCTGCTCATATTAATACCTAAGGCATTATTTAGGCTATATTTTCATATTTTAAGCTTATTTTGACAAGTTAAAAATGGTCGAAAATCGTCAAAAAGTTAAGGTTAACCCCTTTACTTTTTGGCCAAATTTGGCCACTTTTGCCAAATTTTTGGATGTCAAAAAATGACTAAATTTACGCTAGTTTCTGCTCATATTAATACCTAAGGCATTATTTAGGCTATATTTTCATATTTTAAGCTTATTTTGACAAGTTAAAAATGGTCGAAAATCGTCAAAAAGTTAAGGTTAACCCCTTTACTTTTTGGCCAAATTTGGCCACTTTTTGCCAAATTTTTGGATGTCAAAAAATGACTAAATTTACGCTAGTTTCTGCTCATATTAATACCTAAGGCATTATTTAGGCTATATTTTCATATTTTAAGCTTATTTTGACAAGTTAAAAATGGTCGAAAATCGTCAAAAAGTTAAGGTTAACCCTTTTACTTTTTGGCCAAATTTGGCCACTTTTGCCAAATTTTTGGATGTCAAAAAATGACTAAATTTACGCTAGTTTCTGCTCATATTAATACCTAAGGCATTATTTAGGCTATATTTTCATATTTTAAGCTTATTTTGACAAGTTAAAAATGGTCGAAAATCGTCAAAAAGTTAAGGTTAACCCCTTTACTTTTTGGCCAAATTTGGCCACTTTTGCCAAATTTTTGGATGTCAAAAAATGACTAAATTTACGCTAGTTTCTGCTCATATTAATACCTAAGGCATTATTTAGGCTATATTTTCATATTTTAAGCTTATTTTGACAAGTTAAAAATGGTCGAAAATCGTCAAAAAGTTAAGGTTAACCCCTTTACTTTTTGGCCAAATTTGGCCACTTTTGCCAAATTTTTGGATGTCAAAAAATGACTAAATTTACGCTAGTTTCTGCTCATATTAATACCTAAGGCATTATTTAGGCTATATTTTCATATTTTAAGCTTATTTTGACAAGTTAAAAATGGTCGAAAATCGTCAAAAAGTTAAGGTTAACCCCTTTACTTTTTGGCCAAATTTGGCCACTTTTGCCAAATTTTTGGATGTCAAAAAATGACTAAATATACGCTAGTTTCTGCTCATATTAATACCTAAGGCATTATTTAGGCTATATTTTCATATTTTAAGCTTATTTTGACAAGTTAAAAATGGTCGAAAATCGTCAAAAAGTTAAGGTTAACCCCTTTACTTTTTGGCCAAATTTGGCCACTTTTGCCAAATTTTTGGATGTCAAAAAATGACTAAATTTACGCTAGTTTCTGCTCATATTAATACCTAAGGCATTATTTAGGCTATATTTTCATATTTTAAGCTTATTTTGACAAGTTAAAAATGGTCGAAAATCGTCAAAAAGTTAAGGTTAACCCCTTTACTTTTTGGCCAAATTTGGCCACTTTTGCCAAATTTTTGGATGTCAAAAAATGACTAAATTTACGCTAGTTTCTGCTCATATTAATACCTAAGGCATTATTTAGGCTATATTTTCATATTTTAAGCTTATTTTGACAAGTTAAAAATGGTCGAAAATCGTCAAAAAGTTAAGGTTAACCCCTTTACTTTTTGGCCAAATTTGGCCACTTTTGCCAAATTTTTGGATGTCAAAAAATGACTAAATTTACGCTAGTTTCTGCTCATATTAATACCTAAGGCATTATTTAGGCTATATTTTCATATTTTAAGCTTATTTTGACAAGTTAAAAATGGTCGAAAATCGTCAAAAAGTTAAGGTTAACCCCTTTACTTTTTGGCCAAATTTGGCCACTTTTGCCAAATTTTTGGATGTCAAAAAATGACTAAATTTACGCTAGTTTCTGCTCATATTAATACCTAAGGCATTATTTAGGCTATATTTTCATATTTTAAGCTTATTTTGACAAGTTAAAAATGGTCGAAAATCGTCAAAAAGTTAAGGTTAACCCCTTTACTTTTTGGCCAAATTTGGCCACTTTTGCCAAATTTTTGGATGTCAAAAAATGACTAAATTTACGCTAGTTTCTGCTCATATTAATACCTAAGGCATTATTTAGGCTATATTTTCATATTTTAAGCTTATTTTGACAAGTTAAAAATGGTCGAAAATCGTCAAAAAGTTAAGGTTAACCCCTTTACTTTTTGGCCAAATTTGGCCACTTTTGCCAAATTTTTGGATGTCAAAAAATGACTAAATTTACGCTATTTTCTGCTCATATTAATACCTAAGGCATTATTTAGGCTATATTTTCATATTTTAAGCTTATTTTGACAAGTTAAAAATGGTCGAAAATCGTCAAAAAGTTAAGGTTAACCCCTTTACTTTTTGGCCAAATTTGGCCACTTTTGCCAAATTTTTGGATGTCAAAAAATGACTAAATTTACGCTAGTTTCTGCTCATATTAATACCTAAGGCATTATTTAGGCTATATTTTCATATTTTAAGCTTATTTTGACAAGTTAAAAATGGTCGAAAATCGTCAAAAAGTTAAGGTTAACCCCTTTACTTTTTGGCCAAATTTGGCCACTTTTGCCAAATTTTTGGATGTCAAAAAATGACTAAATTTACGCTAGTTTCTGCTCATATTAATACCTAAGGCATTATTTAGGCTATATTTTCATATTTTAAGCTTATTTTGACAAGTTAAAAATGGTCGAAAATCGTCAAAAAGTTAAGGTTAACCCCTTTACTTTTTGGCCAAATTTGGCCACTTTTGCCAAATTTTTGGATGTCAAAAAATGACTAAATTTACGCTAGTTTCTGCTCATATTAATACCTAAGGCATTATTTAGGCTATATTTTCATATTTTAAGCTTATTTTGACAAGTTAAAAATGGTCGAAAATCGTCAAAAGTTAAGGTTAACCCCTTTAACTTTTTGGCCAAATTTGGCCACTTTTGCCAAATTTTTGGATGTCAAAAAATGACTAAATTTACGCTAGTTTCTGCTCATATTAATACCTAAGGCATTATTTAGGCTATATTTTCATATTTTAAGCTTATTTTGACAAGTTAAAAATGGTCGAAAATCGTCAAAAAGTTAAGGTTAACCCCTTTACTTTTTGGCCAAATTTGGCCACTTTTGCCAAATTTTTGGATGTCAAAAAATGACTAAATTTACGCTAGTTTCTGCTCATATTAATACCTAAGGCATTATTTAGGCTATATTTTCATATTTTAAGCTTATTTTGACAAGTTAAAAATGGTCGAAAATCGTCAAAAAGTTAAGGTTAACCCCTTTACTTTTTGGCCAAATTTGGCCACTTTTGCCAAATTTTTGGATGTCAAAAAATGACTAAATTTACGCTAGTTTCTGCTCATATTAATACCTAAGGCATTATTTAGGCTATATTTTCATATTTTAAGCTTATTTTGACAAGTTAAAAATGGTCGAAAATCGTCAAAAAGTTAAGGTTAACCCCTTTACTTTTTGGCCAAATTTGGCCACTTTTGCCAAATTTTTGGATGTCCAAAAATGACTAAATTTACGCTAGTTTCTGCTCATATTAATACCTAAGGCATTATTTAGGCTATATTTTCATATTTTAAGCTTATTTTGACAAGTTAAAAATGGTCGAAAATCGTCAAAAAGTTAAGGTTAACCCCTTTACTTTTTGGCCAAATTTGGCCACTTTTGCCAAATTTTTGGATGTCAAAAAATGACTAAATTTACGCTAGTTTCTGCTCATATTAATACCTAAGGCATTATTTAGGCTATATTTTCATATTTTAAGCTTATTTTGACAAGTTAAAAATGGTCGAAAATCGTCAAAAAGTTAAGGTTAACCCCTTTACTTTTTGGCCAAATTTGGCCACTTTTGCCAAATTTTTGGATGTCAAAAAATGACTAAATTTACGCTAGTTTCTGCTCATATTAATACCTAAGGCATTATTTAGGCTATATTTTCATATTTTAAGCTTATTTTGACAAGTTAAAAATGGTCGAAAATCGTCAAAAAGTTAAGGTTAACCCCTTTACTTTTTGGCCAAATTTGGCCACTTTTGCCAAATTTTTGGATGTCAAAAAATGACTAAATTTACGCTAGTTTCTGCTCATATTAATACCTAAGGCATTATTTAGGCTATATTTTCATATTTTAAGCTTATTTTGACAAGTTAAAAATGGTCGAAAATCGTCAAAAAGTTAAGGTTAACCCCTTTACTTTTTGGCCAAATTTGGCCACTTTTGCCAAATTTTTGGATGTCAAAAAATGACTAAATTTACGCTAGTTTCTGCTCATATTAATACCTAAGGCATTATTTAGGCTATATTTTCATATTTTAAGCTTATTTTGACAAGTTAAAAATGGTCGAAAATCGTCAAAAAGTTAAGGTTAACCCCTTTACTTTTTGGCCAAATTTGGCCACTTTTGCCAAATTTTTGGATGTCAAAAAATGACTAAATTTACGCTAGTTTCTGCTCATATTAATACCTAAGGCATTATTTAGGCTATATTTTCATATTTTAAGCTTATTTTGACAAGTTAAAAATGGTCGAAAATCGTCAAAAAGTTAAGGTTAACCCCTTTACTTTTTGGCCAAATTTGGCCACTTTTGCCAAATTTTTTGATGTCAAAAAATGACTAAATTTACGCTAGTTTCTGCTCATATTAATACCTAAGGCATTATTTAGGCTATATTTTCATATTTTAAGCTTATTTTGACAAGTTAAAAATGGTCGAAAAAAGTTAAGGTTAACCCCTTTACTTTTTGGCCAAATTTGGCCACTTTTGCCAAATTTTCGGATGTCAAAAAATGACTAAATTTACGCTAGTTTCTGCTCATATTAATACCTAAGGCATTATTTAGGCTATATTTTCATATTTTAAGCTTATTTTGACAAGTTAAAAATGGTCGAAAATCGTCAAAAAGTTAAGGTTAACCCCTTTACTTTTTGGCCAAATTTGGCCACTTTTGCCAAATTTTTGGATGTCAAAAAATGACTAAATTTACGCTAGTTTCTGCTCATATTAATACCTAAGGCATTATTTAGGCTATATTTTCATATTTTAAGCTTATTTTGACAAGTTAAAAATGGTCGAAAATCGTCAAAAAGTTAAGGTTAACCCCTTTACTTTTTGGCCAAATTTGGCCACTTTTGCCAAATTTTTGGATGTCCAAAAATGACTAAATTTACGCTAGTTTCTGCTCATATTAATACCTAAGGCATTATTTAGGCTATATTTTCATATTTTAAAGCTTATTTTGACAAGTTAAAAATGGTCGAAAATCGTCAAAAAGTTAAGGTTAACCCCTTTACTTTTTGGCCAAATTTGGCCACTTTTGCCAAATTTTTGGATGTCAAAAAATGACTAAATTTACGCTAGTTTCTGCTCATATTAATACCTAAGGCATTATTTAGGCTATATTTTCATATTTTAAGCTTATTTTGACAAGTTAAAAATGGTCGAAAATCGTCAAAAAGTTAAGGTTAACCCCTTTACTTTTTGGCCAAATTTGGCCACTTTTGCCAAATTTTTGGATGTCAAAAAATGACTAAATTTACGCTAGTTTCTGCTCATATTAATACCTAAGGCATTATTTAGGCTATATTTTCATATTTTAAGCTTATTTTGACAAGTTAAAAATGGTCGAAAATCGTCAAAAAGTTAAGGTTAACCCCTTTACTTTTTGGCCAAATTTGGCCACTTTTGCCAAATTTTTGGATGTCAAAAAATGACTAAATTTACGCTAGTTTCTGCTCATATTAATACCTAAGGCATTATTTAGGCTATATTTTCATATTTTAAGCTTATTTTGACAAGTTAAAAATGGTCGAAAATCGTCAAAAAGTTAAGGTTAACCCCTTTACTTTTTGGCCAAATTTGGCCACTTTTGCCAAATTTTTGGATGTCAAAAAATGACTAAATTTACGCTAGTTTCTGCTCATATTAATACCTAAGGCATTATTTAGGCTATATTTTCATATTTTAAGCTTATTTTGACAAGTTAAAAATGGTCGAAAATCGTCAAAAAGTTAAGGTTAACCCCTTTACTTTTTGGCCAAATTTGGCCACTTTTGCCAAATTTTTGGATGTCAAAAAATGACTAAATTTACGCTAGTTTCTGCTCATATTAATACCTAAGGCATTATTTAGGCTATATTTTCATATTTTAAGCTTATTTTGACAAGTTAAAAATGGTCGAAAATCGTCAAAAAGTTAAGGTTAACCCCTTTACTTTTTGGCCAAATTTGGCCACTTTTGCCAAATTTTTGGATGTCAAAAAATGACTAAATTTACGCTAGTTTCTGCTCATATTAATACCTAAGGCATTATTTAGGCTATATTTTCATATTTTAAGCTTATTTTGACAAGTTAAAAATGGTCGAAAATCGTCAAAAAGTTAAGGTTAACCCCTTTACTTTTTGGCCAAATTTGGCCACTTTTGCCAAATTTTTGGATGTCAAAAAATGACTAAATTTACGCTAGTTTCTGCTCATATTAATACCTAAGGCATTATTTAGGCTATATTTTCATATTTTAAGCTTATTTTGACAAGTTAAAAATGGTCGAAAATCGTCAAAAAGTTAAGGCCACTTTTGCCAAATTTTTGGATGTCAAAAAATGACTAAATTTACGCTAGTTTCTGCTCATATTAATACCTAAGGCATTATTTAGGCTATATTTTCATATTTTAAGCTTATTTTGACAAGTTAAAAATGGTCGAAAATCGTCAAAAAGTTAAGGTTAACCCCTTTACTTTTTGGCCAAATTTGGCCACTTTTGCCAAATTTTTGGATGTCAAAAAATGACTAAATTTACGCTAGTTTCTGCTCATATTAATACCTAAGGCATTATTTAGGCTATATTTTCATATTTTAAGCTTATTTTGACAAGTTAAAAATGGTCGAAAATCGTCAAAAAGTTAAGGTTAACCCCTTTACTTTTTGGCCAAATTTGGCCACTTTTGCCAAATTTTTGGATGTCAAAAAATGACTAAATTTACGCTAGTTTCTGCTCATATTAATACCTAAGGCATTATTTAGGCTATATTTTCATATTTTAAGCTTATTTTGACAAGTTAAAAATGGTCGAAAATCGTCAAAAAGTTAAGGTTAACCCCTTTACTTTTTGGCCAAATTTGGCCACTTTTGCCAAATTTTTGGATGTCAAAAAATGACTAAATTTACGCTAGTTTCTGCTCATATTAATACCTAAGGCATTATTTAGGCTATATTTTCATATTTTAAGCTTATTTTGACAAGTTAAAAATGGTCGAAAATCGTCAAAAAGTTAAGGTTAACCCCTTTACTTTTTGGCCAAATTTGGCCACTTTTGCCAAATTTTTGGATGTCAAAAAATGACTAAATTTACGCTAGTTTCTGCTCATATTAATACCTAAGGCATTATTTAGGCTATATTTTCATATTTTAAGCTTATTTTGACAAGTTAAAAATGGTCGAAAATCGTCAAAAAGTTAAGGTTAACCCCTTTACTTTTTGGCCAAATTTGGCCACTTTTGCCAAATTTTTGGATGTCAAAAAATGACTAAATTTACGCTAGTTTCTGCTCATATTAATACCTAAGGCATTATTTAGGCTATATTTTCATATTTTAAGCTTATTTTGACAAGTTAAAAATGGTCGAAAATCGTCAAAAAGTTAAGGTTAACCCCTTTACTTTTTGGCCAAATTTGGCAACTTTTGCCAAATTTTTGGATGTCAAAAAATGACTAAATTTACGCTAGTTTCTGCTCATATTAATACCTAAGGCATTATTTAGGCTATATTTTCATATTTTAAGCTTATTTTGACAAGTTAAAAATGGTCGAAAATCGTCAAAAAGTTAAGGTTAACCCCTTTACTTTTTGGCCAAATTTGGCCACTTTTGCCAAATTTTTGGATGTCAAAAAATGACTAAATTTACGCTAGTTTCTGCTCATATTAATACCTAAGGCATTATTTAGGCTATATTTTCATATTTTAAGCTTATTTTGACAAGTTAAAAATGGTCGAAAATCGTCAAAAAGTTAAGGTTAACCCCTTTACTTTTTGGCCAAATTTGGCCACTTTTGCCAAATTTTTGGATGTCAAAAAATGACTAAATTTACGCTAGTTTCTGCTCATATTAATACCTAAGGCATTATTTAGGCTATATTTTCATATTTTAAGCTTATTTTGACAAGTTAAAAATGGTCGAAAATAGTTAAGGTTAACCCCTTTACTTTTTGGCCAAATTTGGCCACTTTTGCCAAATTTTCGGATGTCAAAAAATGACTAAATTTACGCTAGTTTCTGCTCATATTAATACCTAAGGCATTATTTAGGCTATATTTTCATATTTTAAGCTTATTTTGACAACTTAAAAATGGTCGAAAATCGTCAAAAAGTTAAGGTTAACCCCTTTACTTTTTGGCCAAATTTGGCCACTTTTGCCAAATTTTTGGATGTCAAAAAATGACTAAATTTACGCTAGTTTCTGCTCATATTAATACCTAAGGCATTATTTAGGCTATATTTTCATATTTTAAGCTTATTTTGACAAGTTAAAAATGGTCGAAAATCGTCAAAAAGTTAAGGTTAACCCCTTTACTTTTTGGCCAAATTTGGCAACTTTTGCCAAATTTTTGGATGTCAAAAAATGACTAAATTTACGCTAGTTTCTGCTCATATTAATACCTAAGGCATTATTTAGGCTATATTTTCATATTTTAAGCTTATTTTGAAATTTAAAAAATGTTCGAAAATCGTCAAAAAGTTAAGGTTAACCCCTTTACTTTTTGGCCAAATTTGGCCACTTTTGCCAAATTTTTGGATGTCAAAAAATGACTAAATTTACGCTAGTTTCTGCTCATATTAATACCTAAGGCATTATTTAGGCTATATTTTCATATTTTAAGCTTATTTTGACAAGTTAAAAATGGTCGAAAATCGTCAAAAAGTTAAGGTTAACCCCTTTACTTTTTGGCCAAATTTGGCCACTTTTGCCAAATTTTTGGATGTCAAAAAATGACTAAATTTACGCTAGTTTCTGCTCGTATTAATACCTAAGGCATTATTTAGGCTATATTTTCATATTTTAAGCTTATTTTGACAAGTTAAAAATGGTCGAAAATCGTCAAAAAGTTAAGGTTAACCCCTTTACTTTTTGGCCAAATTTGGCCACTTTTGCCAAATTTTTGGATGTCAAAAAATGACTAAATTTACGCTAGTTTCTGCTCATATTAATACCTAAGGCATTATTTAGGCTATATTTTCATATTTTAAGCTTATTTTGACAAGTTAAAAATGGTCGAAAATCGTCAAAAAGTTAAGGTTAACCCCTTTACTTTTTGGCCAAATTTGGCAACTTTTGCCAAATTTTTGGATGTCAAAAAATGACTAAATTTACGCTAGTTTCTGCTCATATTAATACCTAAGGCATTATTTAGGCTATATTTTCATATTTTAAGCTTATTTTGACAAGTTAAAAATGGTCGAAAATCGTCAAAAAGTTAAGGTTAACCCCTTTACTTTTTGGCCAAATTTGGCCACTTTTGCCAAATTTTTTGATGTCAAAAAATGACTAAATTTACGCTAGTTTCTGCTCATATTAATACCTAAGGCATTATTTAGGCTATATTTTCATATTTTAAACTTATTTTGACAAGTTAAAAATCGTCGAAAATCGTCAAAAAGTTAAGGTTAACCCCTTTACTTTTTGGCCAAATTTGGCCACTTTTGCCAAATTTTTGGATGTCAAAAAATGACTAAATTTACGCTAGTTTCTGCTCATATTAATACCTAAGGCATTATTTAGGCTATATTTTCATATTTTAAGCTTATTTTGACAAGTTAAAAATGGTCGAAAATCGTCAAAAAGTTAAGGTTAACCCCTTTACTTTTTGGCCAAATTTGGCCACTTTTGCCAAATTTTTGGATGTCAAAAAATGACTAAATTTACGCTAGTTTCTGCTCATATTAATACCTAAGGCATTATTTAGGCTATATTTTCATATTTTAAGCTTATTTTGACAAGTTAAAAATGGTCGAAAATCGTCAAAAAGTTAAGGTTAACCCCTTTACTTTTTGGCCAAATTTGGCCACTTTTGCCAAATTTTTGGATGTCAAAAAATGACTAAATTTACGCTAGTTTCTGCTCATATTAATACCTAAGGCATTATTTAGGCTATATTTTCATATTTTAAGCTTATTTTGACAAGTTAAAAATGGTCGAAAATCGTCAAAAAGTTAAGGCCACTTTTGCCAAATTTTTGGAGTCAAAAAATGACTAAATTTACGCTAGTTTCTGCTCATATTAATACCTAAGGCATTATTTAGGTTATATTTTCATATTTTAAGCTTATTTTGACAAGTTAAAAATGGTCGAAAATCGTCAAAAAGTTAAGGTTAACCCCTTTACTTTTTGGCCAAATTTGGCCACTTTTGCCAAATTTTTGGATGTCAAAAAATGACTAAATTTACGCTAGTTTCTGCTCATATTAATACCTAAGGCATTATTTAGGCTATATTTTCATATTTTAAGCTTATTTTGACAAGTTAAAAATGGTCGAAAATCGTCAAAAAGTTAAGGTTAACCCCTTTACTTTTTGGCAAAATTTGGCCACTTTTGCCAAATTTAAAAATGACTAAATTTACGCTAGTTTCTGCTCATATTAATACCTAAGGCATTATTTAGGCTATATTTTCATATTTTAAGCTTATTTTGACAAGTTAAAAATGGTCGAAAATCGTCAAAAAGTTAAGGTTAACCCCTTTACTTTTTGGCCAAATTTGGCCACTTTTGCCAAATTTTTGGATGTCCAAAAAATGACTAAATTTACGCTAGTTTTCTGCTCATATTAATACCTAAGAGCATTATTTAGGCTATATTTTCATATTTTAAGCTTATTTTGACAAGTTAAAAATGGTCGAAAATCGTCAAAAAGTTAAGGTGTTAACCTTAACTAAAGGGGTTACCCTTTACTTTTTGGCCAAATTTGGCCACTTTTGCCAAATTTTTGGATGTCAAAAAATGACTAAATTTACGCTAGTTTCTGCTCATATTAATACCTAAGGCATTATTTAGGCTATATTTTCATATTTTAAGCTTATTTTGACAAGTTAAAAATGGTCGAAAATCGTCAAAAAGTTAAGGTTAACCCCTTTACTTTTTGGCCAAATTTGGGCCACTTTTGCCAAATTTTTGGATGTCAAAAAATGACCTAAATTTACGCTAGTTTCTGCTCATATTAATACCTAAGGCATTATTTAGGCTATATTTTCATATTTTAAGCTTATTTTGACAAGTTAAAAATGGTCGAAAATCGTCAAAAAGTTAAGGTTAACCCCTTTACTTTTTGGCCAAATTTGGCCACTTTTGCCAAATTTTTGGATGTCCAAAAAATGACTAAATTTACGCTAGTTTCTGCTCGTAGTAATACCTAAGGCATTATTTAGGCTATATTTTCATATTTTAAGCTTATTTTGACAAGTTAAAAATGGTCGAAAATCGTCAAAAAGTTAAGGTTAACCCCTTTACTTTTTGGCCAAATTTGGCCACTTTTGCCAAATTTTTGGATGTCAAAAAATGACTAAATTTACGCTAGTTTCTGCTCATATTAATACCTAAGGCATTATTTAGGCTATATTTTCATATTTTAAGCTTATTTTGACAAGTTAAAAATGGTCGAAAATCGTCAAAAAGTTAAGGTTAACCCCTTTACTTTTTGGCCAAATTTGGCCACTTTTGCCAAATTTTTGGATGTCAAAAAATGACTAAATTTACGCTAGTTTTCTGCTCATATTAATACCTAAGGCATTATTTAGGCTATATTTTCATATTTTAAGCTTATTTTGGACAAGTTAAAAATGGTCGAAAATCGTCAAAAAGTTAAGGTTAACCCCTTTACTTTTTGGCCAAATTTGGCCACTTTTGCCAAATTTTTGGATGTCAAAAAATGACTAAATTTACGCTAGTTTCTGCTCATATTAATACCTAAGGCATTATTTAGGCTATATTTTCATATTTTAAACTTATTTTGACAAGTTAAAAATCGTCGAAAATCGTCAAAAAGTTAAGGTTAACCCCTTTACTTTTTGGCCAAATTTGGCCACTTTTGCCAAATTTTTGGATGTCAAAAAATGACTAAATTTACGCTAGTTTCTGCTCATATTAATACCTAAGGCATTATTTAGGCTATATTTTCATATTTTAAGCTTATTTTGACAAGTTAAAAATGGTCGAAAATCGTCAAAAAAGTTAAGTTAACCCCTTTACTTTTTGGCCAAATTTGGCCACTTTTGCCAAATTTTTTGGATGTCAAAAAATGACTAAATTGTACGCTAGTTTCTGCTCATATTAATACCCTAAGGCATTAATTTTAGGCTATATTTTCATATTTTAAGCTATTTTGACAAGTTAAAAATGGTCGAAAATCGTCAAAAGTTAAGGTTAACCCCTTTACTTTTTGGCCAAATTTGGCCACTTTTGCCAAATTTTTGGATGTCAAAAAAAGACTAAATTTACGCTAGTTTCTGCTCATATTAATACCTAAGGCATTATTTAGGCTATATTTTCATATTTTAAGCTTATTTTGACAAGTTAAAAATGGTCGAAAATTGGCCAAATTTGGCCACTTTTGCCAAATTTTTGGATGTCAAAAAATGACTAAATTTACGCTAGTTTCTGCTCATATTAATACCTAAGGCATTATTTAGGCTATATTTTCATATTTTAAGCTTATTTTGACAAGTTAAAAATGGTCGAAAATCGTCAAAAAGTTAAGGTTAACCCCTTTACTTTTTGGGCCAAATTTGGCCACTTTTGCCAAATTTTTGGATGTCCAAAAAATGACTAAATTTACGCTAGTTTCTGCTCATATTAATACCTAAGGCATTATTTAGGCTATATTTTCATATTTTAAGCTTATTTTGACAAGTTAAAAATGGTCGAAAATCGTCAAAAAGTTAAGGTTAACCCCTTTACTTTTTGGCCAAATTTGGCCACTTTTGCCAAATTTTTGGATGTCAAAAAATGACTAAATTTACGCTAGTTTCTGCTCATATTAATACCTAAGGCATTATTTAGGCTATATTTTCTTATTTTAAGCTTATTTTGACAAGTTAAAAATGGTCGAAAATCGTCAAAAAGTTAAGGTTAACCCCTTTACTTTTTGGCCAAATTTGGCCACTTTTGCCAAATTTTTGGATGTCAAAAAATGACTAAATTTACGCTAGTTTCTGCTCATATTAATACCTAAGGCATTATTTAGGCTATATTTTCATATTTTAAGCTTATTTTGACAAGTTAAAAATGGTCGAAAATCGTCAAAAAGTTAAGGTTAACCCCTTTACTTTTTGGCCAAATTTGGCCACTTTTGCCAAATTTTTGGATGTCAAAAAATGACTAAATTTACGCTAGTTTCTGCTCATATTAATACCTAAGGCATTATTTAGGCCTATATTTTCATATTGTAAGCTTATTTCTGACAAGTTAAAAATGGTCGAAAATCGTCAAAAAGTTAAGGTTAACCCCTTTACTTTTTGGCCAAATTTGGCCACTTTTGCCAAATTTTTGGATGTCAAAAAATGACTAAATTTACGCTAGTTTCTGCTCATATTAATAACCTAAAGGCATTATTTAGGCTATATTTTCATATTTTAAGCTTATTTTGACAAGTTAAAAATGGTCGAAAATCGTCAAAAAGTTAAGGGTAACCCCTTTACTTTTTGGCCAAATTTGGCCACTTTTGCCAAATTTTTGGATGTCAAAAAATGACTAAATTTACGCTAGTTTTCTGCTCATATTAATACCTAAGGCATTATTTAGGTTATATTTTCCTATTTTAAGCTTATTTTGACAAGTTAAAAATGGTCGAAAAATCGTCAAAAAGTTAAGGTTAACCCCTTTACTTTTTGGCCAAATTTGGCCACTTTTGGCCAAATTTTTGGATGTCCAAAAAATGACTAAATTTACGCTAGTTTCTGCTCATATTAATACCTAAGGCATTAATTAGGCTATATTTCATATTTTAAGCTTATTTTGACAAGTTAAAAATGGTCGAAAATCCGTCAAAAAGTTAAGGTTAACCCCTTTACTTTTTGGCCAAATTTGGCCACTTTTGCCAAATTTTTGGATGTCAAAAAATGACTAAATTTACGCTAGTTTCTGCTCATATTAATACCTAAGGCATTATTTAGGCTATATTTTCATATTTTAAGCTTATTTTGACAAGTTAAAAATGGTCGAAAATCGTCAAAAAGTTAAGGTTAACCCCTTTACTTTTTGGCCAAATTTGGCCACATTTTGCCAAATTTTTGGATGTCAAAAAATGACTAAATTTACGCTAGTTTCTGCTCATATTAATACCTAAGGCAATTATTTAGGCTATATTTTCATATTTTAAGCTTATTTTGACAAGTTAAAAATGGTCGAAAATCGTCAAAAAGTTAAGGTTAACCCCTTTACTTTTTGGCCAAATTTGGCCACTTTTGCCAAATTTTTGGATGTCAAAAAAATGACTAAAATTTACGCTAGTTTCTGCTCATATTAATACCTAAGGGCATTATTTAGGCTATATTTTCATATTTTAAGCTTATTTTGACAAGTTGAAAATGGTCGAAAATCGTCAAAAAGTTAAGGTTAACCCCTTTACTTTTTGGCCAAATTTGGCCACTTTTGCCAAATTTTTGGATGTCAAAAAATGACTAAATTTACGCTAGTTTCTGCTTATATTAATACCTAAGGCATTATTTAGGCTATATTTTCATATTTTAAGCTTATTTTGACAAGTTAAAAATGGTCGAAAATCGTCAAAAAGTTAAGGTTAACCCCTTTACTTTTTGGGCCAAATATGGCCACTTTTGCCAAATTTTTGGATGTCAAAAAATGACTAAATTTACGCTAGTTTCTGCTCATATTAATACCTAAGGCATTATTAAGGCTATATTTTCATATTTTAAGCTTATTTTGACAAGTTAAAAATGGTCGAAAATCGTCAAAAAGTTAAGGTTAACCCCTTTACTTTTTGGCCAAATTTGGCCACTTTTGCCAAATTTTTGGATGTCAAAAAATGACTAAATTTACGCTAGTTTCTGCTCATATTAATACCTAAGGCATTATTTAGGCTATATTTTCATATTTTAAGCTTATTTTGACAAGTTAAAAATGGTCGAAAATCGTCAAAAAGTTAAGGTTAACCCCTTTACTTTTTGGCCAAATTTGGCCACTTTTGCCAAATTTTTGGATGTCAAAAATGACTAAATTTACGCTAGTTTCTGCTCATATTAATACCTAAGGCATTATTTAGGCTATATTTTCATATTTTAAGCTTATTTTGACAAGTTAAAAATGGTCGAAAATCGTCAAAAAGTTAAGGTGTTAACCCCTTTACTTTTTGGCCAAATTTGGCCACTTTTGCCAAATTTTTGGATGTCAAAAAATGACTAAATTTACGCTAGTTTCTGCTCATATTAATACCTAAGGCATTATTTAGGCTATATTTTCATATTTTAAGCTTATTTTGACAAGTTAAAAATGGTCGAAAATCGTCAAAAAGTTAAGGTTAACCCCTTTACTTTTTGGCCAAATTTGGCCACTTTTGCCAAATTTTTGGATGTAAAAAAATGACTAAATTTACGCTAGTTTCTGCTCATATTAATACCTAAGGCATTATTTAGGCTATATTTTCATATTTTAAGCTTATTTTGACAAGTTAAAAATGGTCGAAAATCGTCAAAAAGTTAAGGTTAACCCCTTTACTTTTTGGCCAAATTTGGCCACTTTTTTGCCAAATTTTTGGATATCAAAAAATGACTAAATTTACGCTAGTTTCTGCTCATATTAATACCTAAGGCATTATTTAGGCTATATTTTCATATTTTAAGCTTATTTTGACAAGTTAAAAATGGTCGAAAATCGTCAAAAAGTTAAGGTTAACCCCTTTACTTTTTGGCCAAATTTGGCCACTTTTGCCAAATTTTTGGATGTCAAAAAATGACTAAATTTACGCTAGTTTCTGCTCATATTAATACCTAAGGCATTATTTAGGCTATATTTTCATATTTTAAGCTTATTTTGACAAGTTAAAAATGGTCGAAAATCGTCAAAAAGTTAAGGTTAACCCCTTTACTTTTTGGCCAAATTTGGCCACTTTTGCCAAATTTTTGGATATCAAAAAATGACTAAATTTACGCTAGTTTCTGCTCATATTAATACCTAAGGCATTATTTAGGCTATATTTTCATATTTTAAGCTTATTTTGACAAGTTAAAAATGGTCGAAAATCGTCAAAAAGTTAAGGTTAACCCCTTTACTTTTTGGCCAAATTTGGCCACTTTTGCCAAATTTTTGGATGTCAAAAAATGACTAAATTTACGCTAGTTTCTGCTTATATTAATACCTAAGGCATTATTTAGGCTATATTTTCATATTTTAAGCTTATTTTGACAAGTTAAAAATGGTCGAAAATCGTCAAAAAGTTAAGGTTAACCCCTTTACTTTTTGGCCAAATTTGGCCACTTTTGCCAAATTTAAAAATGACTAAATTTACGCTAGTTTCTGCTCATATTAATACCTAAGGCATTATTTAGGCTATATTTTCATATTTTAAGCTTATTTTGACAAGTTAAAAATGGTCGAAAATCGTCAAAAAGTTAAGGTTAACCCCATTGCTTTTTGGCCAAATTTTGCCAAATTTTTGGATGTCAAAAAATGACTAAATTTACGCTAGTTTCTGCTCATATTAATACCTAAGGCATTATTTAGGCTATATTTTCATATTTTAAGCTTATTTTGACAAGTTAAAAATGGTCGAAAATCGTCAAAAAGTTAAGGTTAACCCCTTTACTTTTTGGCCAAATTTGGCCACTTTTGCCAAATTTTTGGATGTCAAAAAATGACTAAATTTACGCTAGTTTCTGCTCATATTAATACCTAAGGCATTATTTAGGCTATATTTTCATATTTTAAGCTTATTTTGACAAGTTAAAAATGGTCGAAAAATCGTCCAAAAAGTTAAGGTTAACCCCTTTACTTTTTGGCCAAATTTGGGCACTTTTGCCAAAATTTTGGATGTCAAAAAATGACTAAATTTACGCTAGTTTCTGCTCATATTAATACCTGAGGCATTATTTAGGCTATATTTTCATATTTTCAGCTTATTTTGACAAGATAAAAATGGTCGAAAATCGTCAAAAAGTTAAGGTGTTAACCTTAACTTTTTGGCCAAATTTGGCCACTTTTGCCAAATTTTTTGATGTCAAAAAATGACTAAATTTACGCTAGTTTCTGCTCATATTAATACCCGAGGCATTATTTAGGCTATATTTTCATATTTTAAGCTTATTTTGACCAGTTAAAAATGGTCGAAAATCGTCAAAAAGTTAAGGTTAACCCCTTTACTTTTTGGCCAAATTTGGCCACTTTTGCCAAATTTTTGGATGTCAAAAAATGACTAAATTTACGCTAGTTTCTGCTCATATTAATACCTAAGGCATTATTTAGGCTATATTTTCATATTTTAAGCTTATTTTGACAAGTTAAAAATGGTCGAAAATCGTCAAAAAGTTAAGGTTAACCCCTTTACTTTTTGGCCAAATTTGGATGTCCAAAAATGACTAAATTTACGCTAGTTTCTGCTCATATTAATACCTAAGGCATTATTTAGGCTATATTTTCATATTTTAAGCTTATTTTGACAAGTTAAAAATGGTCGAAAATCGTCAAAAAGTTAAGGTTAACCCCTTTACTTTTTGTCCAAAAATGACTAAATTTACGCTAGTTTCTGCTCATATTAATACCTAAGGCATTATTTAGGCTATATTTTTCATATTTTAAGCTTATTTTGACAAGTTAAAAATGGTCGAAAATCGTCAAAAAGTTAAGGTTAACCCCTTTACTTTTTGGCCAAATTTGGCCATTTTTGCCAAATTTTTGGATGTCAAAAAATGACTAAATTTACGCTAGTTTCTGCTCATATTAATACCTAAGGCATTATTTAGGCTATATTTTCATATTTTAAGCTTATTTTGACAAGTTAAAAATGGTCGAAAATCGTCAAAAAGTTAAGGTTAACCCCTTTACTTTTTGGCCAAATTTGGCCACTTTTGCCAAATTTTTGGATGTCAAAAAATGACTAAATTTACGCTAGTTTCTGCTCATATTAATACCTAAGGCATTATTTAGGCTATATTTTCATATTTTAAGCTTATTTTGACAAGTTAAAAATGGTCGAAAATCGTCAAAAAGTTAAGGTTAACCCCTTTACTTTTTGGCCAAATTTGGCCACTTTTGCCAAATTTTTGGATGTCCAAAAATGACTAAATTTACGCTAGTTTCTGCTCATATTAATACCTAAGGCATTATTTAGGCTATATTTTCATATTTTAAGCTTATTTTGACAAGTTAAAAATGGTCGAAAATCGTCAAAAAGTTAAGGTTAACCCCTTTACTTTTTGGCCAAATTTGGCCACTTTTGCCAAATTTTTGGATGTCCAAAAATGACTAAATTTACGCTAGTTTCTGCTCATATTAATACCTAAGGCATTATTTAGGCTATATTTTCATATTTTAAGCTTATTTTGACAAGTTAAAATGGTCGAAAATCGTCAAAAAGTTAAGGTTAACCCCTTTACTTTTTGGCCAAATTTGGCCACTTTTGCCAAATTTTTGGATGTCAAAAAATGACTAAATTTACGCTAGTTTCAGCTCATATTAATACCTAAGGCATTATTTAGGCTATATTTTTCATATTTTAAGCTTATTTTGACAAGTTAAAAATGGTCGAAAATCGTCAAAAAGTTAAGGTTAACCCCTTTACTTTTTGGCCAAATTTGGCCACTTTTGCCAACTTTTTGGATGTCCAAAATGACTAAATTAACGCTAGTTTCTGCTCATATTAATACCTAAGGCATTATTTAGGCTATATTTTCATATTTTAAGCTTATTTTGACAAGTTAAAAATGGTCGAAAATCGTCAAAAAGTTAAGGTTAACCCCTTTACTTTTTGGCCAAATTTGGCCACTTTTGCCAAATTTTTGGATGTCAAAAAATGACTAAATTTACGCTAGTTTCTGCTCATATTAATACCTAAGGCATTATTTAGGCTATATTTTCATATTTTTAGCTTATTTTGACAAGTTAAAAATGGTCGAAAATTGTCAAAAAGTTAAGGTTAACCCCTTTACTTTTTGGCCAAATTTGGCCATTTTTGCCAAATTTTTGGATGTCCAAAAATGACTAAATTTACGCTAGTTTCTGCTCATATTAATACCTAAGGCATTATTTAGGCTATATTTTCATATTTTAAGCTTATTTTGACAAGTTAAAAATGGTCGAAAATCGTCAAAAAGTTAAGGTTAACCCCTTTACTTTTTGGCCAAATTTGGCCACTTTTGCCAAATTTTTGGATGTCCAAAAATGACTAAATTTACGCTAGTTTCTGCTCATATTAATACCTAAGGCATTATTTAGGCTATATTTTCATATTTTAAGCTTATTTTGACAAGTTAAAAATGGTCGAAAATCGTCAAAAAGTTAAGGTTAACCCCTTTACTTTTTTGGCCAAATTTGGCCATTTTTGCCAAATTTTTGGATGTCAAAAAATGACTAAATTTACGCTAGTTTCTGCTCATATTAATACCTAAGGCATTATTTAGGCTATATTTTCATATTTTAAGCTTATTTTGACAAGTTAAAAATGGTCGAAAATCGTCAAAAAGTTAAGGTTAACCCCTTTACTTTTTGGCCAAATTTGGCCACTTTTGCCAAATTTTTGGATGTCCAAAAATGACTAAATTTACGCTAGTTTCTGCTCATATTAATACCTAAGGCATTATTTAGGCTATATTTTCATATTTTAAGCTTATTTTGACAAGTTAAAAATAGTCGAAAATCGTCAAAAAGTTAAGGTTAACCCCTTTACTTTTTTGGCCAAATTTGGCCATTTTTGCCAAATTTTTGGATGTCCAAAAAATGACTAAATTTACGCTAGTTTCTGCTCATATTAATACCTAAGGCATTATTTAGGCTATATTTTCATATTTTAAGCTTATTTTGACAAGTTAATAATGGTCGAAAATCGTCAAAAAGTTAAGGTTAACCCCTTTACTTTTTGGCCAAATTTGGCCACTTTTGCCAAATTTTTGGGATGTCAAAAAAATGACTAAATTTACGCTAGTTTATGCTCATATTAATACCTAAGGCATTATTTAGGCTATATTTTCATATTTTAAGCTTATTTTGACAAGTTAAAAATGGTCGAAAATTGTCAAAAAAGTTAAGGTTAACCCCTTTACTTTTTGGCCAAATTTGGCCATTTTTGCCAAATTTTTGGATGTCAAAAAAATGACTAAATTTACGCTAGTTTCTGCTCATATTAATACCTAAGGCATTATTTAGGCTATATTTTCATATTTTAAGCTTATTTTGACAAGTTAAAAATGGTCGAAAAATCGTCAAAAAGTTAAGGTTAACCCCTTTACTTTTTGGCCAAATTTGGCCATTTTTGCCAAATTTTTGGATGTCAAAAAATGACTAAATTTACGCTAGTTTCTGCTCATATTAATACCTAAGGCATTATTTAGGCTATATTTTCATATTTTAAGCTTATTTTGACAAGTTAAAAATGGTCGAAAATCGTCAAAAAGTTAAGGTTAACCCCTTTACTTTTTGACCAAATTTGGCCACTTTTGCCAAATTTTTGGATGTCAAAAAATGACTAAATTTACGCTAGTTTCTGCTCATATTAATACCTAAGGCATTATTTTAGGCTATATTTTCATATTTTAAGCTTATTTTGACAAGTTAAAAATGGTCGAAAATTGTCAAAAAGTTAAGGTTAACCCCTTTACTTTTTTGGCCAAATTTGGCCATTTTTGCCAACATTTTGGATGTCAAAAAATGACTAAATTTACGCTAGTTTCTGCTCATATTAATACCTAAGGCATTATTTAGGCTATATTTTCATATTTTAAGCTTATTTTGACAAGTTAAAAATGGTCGAAAATCGTCAAAAAGTTAAGGTTAACCCCTTTACTTTTTGGCCAAATTTGGCCACTTTTGCCAAATTTTTGGATGTCCAAAAATGACTAAATTTACGCTAGTTTCTGCTCATATTAATACCTAAGGCATTATTTAGGCTATATTTTCATATTTTAAGCTTATTTTGACAAGTTAAAAATGGTCGAAAATCGTCAAAAAGTTAAGGTTAACCCCTTTACTTTTTGGCCAAATTTGGCCACTTTTGCCAACTTTTTGGATGTCCAAAAATGACTAAATTTACGCTAGTTTCTGCTCATATTAATACCTAAGGCATTATTTGGGCTATATTTTCATATTTTAGCTTATTTTGAAAAGTTAAAAATGGTCGATATTCGTTAAAAAGTTAAGGTTTTGTCCAAATTTGGCCGTTTTTGCCAAACTTTTTGGATGTCAAAAAATGACCAAATTTACGCTAGTTTCTGCTCATATTAATACCTAAGGCATTATTTAGGCTATATTTTCATATTTTAAGCTTATTTTGACAAGTTAAAAGTGGTCGAAAATCGTCAAAAAGTCTTAGTTAACCCCTTTACTTTTTGTCCAAATTTGGCCGTTTTTGCCAAATTTTTGGATGTCAAAAATTGACTAAATTTACGCTAGTTTCTGCTCATATTAATACCTAAGGCATTATTTAGGCTATATTTTCATATTTTAAGCTTATTTTGTACAAGTTAAAAATGGGTCGAAAAAGTTAAGGTTAAACCCCTTTACTTTTTGGCCAAATTTGGCCATTTTTGCCAACTTTTTGGATGTCCAAAAATGACTAAATTTACGCTAGTTTCTGCTCATATTAATACCTAAGGCATTATTTAGGCTATATTTTCATATTTTAAGCTTATTTTGACAAGTTAAAAATGGTCGAAAATCGTCAAAAAGTTAAGGTTAACCCCTTTACTTTTTGGCCAAATTTGGCCATTTTTGCCAACTTTTTGGATGTCCAAAAATGACTAAATTTACGCTAGTTTATGCTCATATTAATACCTAAGGCATTATTTAGGCTATATTTTCATATTTTAAGCTTATTTTGACAAGTTAAAATTGGTCGAAAATCGTCAAAAAGATAAGGTTAACCCCTTTACTTTTTGGCCAAATTTGGCAATTTTTGCCAACTTTTTGGATGTCCAAAATTGACTAAATTTACGCTAATTTATGCTCATATTAATACCTAAGGCATTATTTAGGCTATATTTTCATATTTTAAGCTTATTTTGACAAGTTAAAAATGGTCGAAAATCGTCAAAAAGTTAAGGTTAACCCCTTTACTTTTTGGCCAAATTTGGCCATTTTTGCCAACTTTTTGGATGTCCAAAAATGACTAAATTTACGCTAGTTTCTGCTCATATTAATACCTAAGGCATTATTTAGGCTATATTTTCATATTTTCAGCTTATTTTGACAAGTTAAAAATAGTCGAAAATCGTCAAAAAGTTAAGGTTAACCCCTTTACTTTTTGGCGAAATTTGGCCATTTTTGCAAACTTTTTGGATGTCCAAAATTGACTAAATTTACGCTAGTTTCTGCTCATATTAATACCTAAGGCATTATTTAGGCTATATTTTCATATTTTAAGCTTATTTTGACAAGTTAAAAATGGTCGAAAATCGTCAAAAAGTTAAGGTTAACCCCTTTACTTTTTGGCCAAATTTGGCCATTTTTGCCAACTTTTTGGATGTCCAAAATTGACTAAATTTACGCTAATTTCTGCTCATATTAATACCTAAGGCATTATTTAGGCTATATTTTCATATTTTAAGCTTATTTTGACAAGTTAAAAATGGTCGAAAATTGTCAAAAAGTTAAGGTTAACCCCTTTACTTTTTGGCCAAATTTGGCCATTTTTGCCAACTTTTTGGATGTCCAAAAATGACTAAATTTACGCTAGTTTCTGCTCATTAATACCTAAGGCATTATTTAGGCTATATTTTCATATTTTAAGCTTATTTTGACAAGTTAAAAATGGTCGAAAATCGTCAAAAAGTTAAGGTTAACCCCTTTACTTTTTGGCCAAATTTGGCCATTTTTTTGGATGTCCAAAAATGACTAAATTTACGCTAGTTTCTGCTCAGATTAATACCTAAGGCATTATTTAGGCTATATTTTCATATTTTAAGCTTATTTTGACAAGTTAAAAATGGTCGAAAATCGTCAAAAAGTTAAGGTTAACCCCTTTACTTTTTGGCCAAATTTGGCCATTTTTGCCAACTTTTTGGATGTCCAAAATTGACTAAATTTACGCTAGTTTCTGCTCATATTAATACCTAAGGCATTATTTAGGCTATATTTTCATATTTTAAGCTGATTTTGACAAGTTAAAAATGGTCGAAAATCGTCAAAAAGTTAAGGTTAACCCCTTTACTTTTTGGCCAAATTTGGCCATTTTTGCCAACTTTTTGGATGTCCAAAATTGACTAAATTTACGCTAATTTCTGCTCATATTAATACCTAAGGCATTATTTAGGCTATATTTTCATATTTTAAGCTTATTTTGACAAGTTAAAAATGGTCGAAAATCGTCAAAAAGTTAAGGTTAACCCCTTTACTTTTTGGCGATTTTTTCGACAGATTATACAGATTATGCTCAGATTATACAACATAGCCCTCTATACTGTAGCGTTGTATAGTCCTGTGTAGTGTAGTGTTGTATAGTGTAGCATATTGTTGTAGAGTGTTGCATAGTCCTCTATAGTATTGTATAGTCCTGTATCACTATAGAACACAAAACACTATAGAGGACTATACAACACTCTATATCAATATATAGAGGATTATACAGCACTATAAAGACTATACAACACTACTCACTAGTAGTGTTGTATAGTCTTTATAGTGCTGTATAGTCCAGTATATAGTCCCGTATAGTGGTCCTCTATAGTCCCTTCTGATCCCTCTGTTTTTTTCCTTACTTAGTCTCACCCCTTAGACCTACCCCCAATTATCTCATCCATTATTCATTAGTTCTTATACCAGATTTAATAATTTTTAGGGACCTCGGCTGAGTTTGAACCATCGTCTCCGAGCATGGTATACACCGGCCTTAACTATTCGGCCATCCGAACTTCGCCTGAAATCTACTAATCGAAACTCCTATTTAACCCAATTTAATTAGCATAAAAATAAAAAACAAACTCGGGTAAATCAATACAAAACACTTCACTGCATAGCAATTTCACTTTTTTACACATCCTATGTAGCAATTTAAATATTTAGTTTCAATATTTTATCACCAACTCGACCTGCAAAAGAATGGCAAAGTATATATGTATTAAACTTATATTAAAGTATATTAATGTATAGTGTACCGATCATACTTATGTTTGTACTAATACTTTTACTTATACAACACGTTAACTTATAATTTATAGATTACAAATATATATTCCTGTATTCATTATTATACGTGAACTTATACTACGCACACTTCAAGTGTAAAGTATAAGTAGAAATTAACGTTTAATCATGAATACAGGAATATATATTTCTACTCTATAAACTATAAGTTTACCTGTTGTACAAACATGAGTACGAATGGTACACTATAAGTATATATTGTACTTATATTAATATACTTATATACTATATAACTATTACTAAAACAACAACAAATTTCAAAAACTTTAATAAAGAGAAAATACCAAAAGGTGTACTGTCCTTCGTTATCCACATACAGTGCATGTGTTATGCACATGTGTCACGCACACCTGAACTTTTAAGGTACGTTTAAGGTGTGTCACGCACACCAGGACGTTTAAGGTGCGTTACACACACCTGGACTTTTAAAATAACTAACATTGTGCAGGCTATTTTATTTTTGGGTTAATCTCTTGGTAAAGTTTTACTTGGTTTGAGAAATGAAAGCACAGTAGCCCAAGACTGTAAAAACGACTGTAGACTGTAAAAAAGACTGTAGACTGTAAAAAAGACCGCGTAAAATGAGAAATATTACATGCTTGGGATACTGTGCCACGATGAATTAGTATTTTCGTTCACCTTACTTACCCGCTTGGTTGGTTACGTGCAAGCTGTTGGCCGAGGGGGCCTTGAACTGGAGCGAGTAGTAGTATTTGGATTCAGGTTAAGATCCAACCAGGGGGTATCTTGAGGTGACCACCCCCTCGGGACAGTTTACACCTTCACATGCAATAAATTGGTGGAAATTTAACTTACGGTTCTTTGCAGATAGGGTTGGATGGTGGGTTTGCGATTTCGTTGAGCTCTTGAGATTCAACCAAGTGCGCTAATGGCAGTGCGCAACAGTTCGTGCCAGTCTCCAGGCCTGCTCCTCTCACCACGTGCTTGCCTCGATCGTGTGCAGCGCGCGGTTAACCTAACTGTTAACCCGGTCAGCGGCAAGCAATCGTCTTCTGGACGTTTAGTATTCGCGAGAGATGCCTATATGTATTATGATATACATCATAGAACTACATGCTAACCCCAAAACAACTTAGATCCTAACCCCCTGCCCAATGGGTTTTCTAACCCTATCCCCTGTGATACAGGAAAGCTAAGTAAAAATCCAATTACTAACCTTCGTCTTCTGGACGATCCTTTTATTAGTATTGGTAGGTACTTCATGTATGGCTAAAGCTGGTTACTTCATGTAAGCCTGCCCCAACACAACTTTATCCTAACCAAAATTTTGTCCAAAACCATTTTGTGATCCTAACATGAAGTAGCAACCTTAGTATTATTGCTTGCCGCTGACCGGGATAAATGGCGTGCTCACCCTGCAAAGTAAGCAAGCCCGCAAGGGTGATGGCGTAAAGACTGAAAACTAGTGGTTTGAGGGTTAGTAGGAAGGTTAGTATGAAGGTTAATTTTAGGGTTAGTATAAAGGTTTGAAAAATAATCCTAATCCAAAATCAACCCTAATACTCACCCTAATATTAACCTTTGTAGTAAGTAAGTAAGTAAGTAAGCAAGCAAGCGAGCGAGTGAGTAAGAAAGTAAGTAAGCAAGCGAGTGAGTGAGCAAGTGAGTGAGCAAGTAAGTGAGTGAGTAAGAAAGTAAGTAAGCAAGTGAGTGAGTGAGCAAGTGAGTGAGCAAGTAAGTGAGTGAGTAAGAAAGTAAGTAAGCAAGTGAGTAAGTAAGCAAGTGAGTGAGTGAGCAAGTAAGTGAGCAAGTAAGTGAGTGAGTAAGAAAGTAAGTAAGCAAGTGAGTGAGTGAGCAAGTGAGTGAGCAAGTAAGTGAGTGAGTAAGAAAGTAAGTAAGCAAGTGAGTGAGTGAGCGAGTAAGTGAGTAAGTGAGTGAGTAAGTGAGTGAGCGAGTAAGTGAGTGAGTGAGTGAGTAAGTAAGTAACTAAGTAAGTAAGTAAGTAAGTAAGTAAGTAAGTAAGTAAGTAACGAAGCTTATATCACGTTGGTTCAGTTTCCTTTGTTCTCTAGTGGCCATTATATCTGATATCAACCTCATAAAATTATTCATGAGGTTGATAAGTACTTATCAACCTCATACATACTAAACTTCACCAATGGTGATATAAGGCGGTTATATACCTTAGACATCGGTGTTTAAGCGATATAGCAACCTCGGGTTGAGATATCGCTTAAACACCTCGGTCACGGTATATAACCTATACATAAGTACCTCGAAAAACTGTAGTTATCAGTCTTTGCGCGGAAACTGTATTTTAAAGTATAGCGATCACCCTACTGCAAGTGATCTTTGCTTACTGTAGTATGCAAAGATCACTTCCAGTATATCTCATTCTATACTCTATTCTGGTATCATTATCGTAATAAAACCATCAGTCGAGAACACGCATCGTAAAGAAGTAATTCTATTTGATTACACAACTTCTTGAAGGCCAGCTATCTACGTGTGTACCAAAGTACAATTAGTCTTGCAAAAAATCAAAGTCCTTTCGGGAAAATATAGTTATCAGTTCATAGAAATCACGGTTTCTCTCTCACGACATTGGTCGTTATATTTTCGCCAAATATGCAGTTTTATATTAAAGTCATTAGTTTATACTCATGAAATTATACAAGACAACATTATGGATTGGACTATTGTTGTGTGATGCAACTATTGGCTCACAATTGATGGAAAGTTATTGACCTCGCCTTGATCAGACACTGGAGATCCATTTACCACATAATTCACCTTAATTCTCATTCGTAAAGGCGCCTTTAAAATAAAAAATAAAAAATGCGTATTAAGGATACATAATTATAATATAAATTACATACATTAGTGCCTATAACGTCAACAAATTTTATTGTCTTATTGGAAGAACTTTTAAAATGATAAAGTAACTTCTTGTGAAGATTTTTGCTTCTTGTCTGGAATTTACGTCACACATGCGTAATGACGTACGGAGAAGTTTGTGTATCACTTTCATTCTCAAACGAAATCCTTTAAAATCAAGAAGTTTGGTGTTGTGGGAGAAACACGCGCACATGAGTTATTCACACTTTAAAATGTTTTCATTTCCATGAGGCAAAGATATATAACATTCTCTGATAAGAATTATGCATGTGTGACGAAATTCCAGACATTTGCATATCAAACAAACTGAAATATTTCTAAAACAAAGCGAAGAAAATCTTCAAAAGAAGTTACTTTATCATTTTAAAAGTTCTTCCAAAAAAGCAATAAATTTTTTTGAAGTTATAGGAACTTTAATGATTTGCATGTACATACAGTATGACCTGATACATAATTATAATGTATTTTATTAAATAATTATAAAAATTAATTATAAATTATGTTAATTTATGTTTCATAATTTATGTTAATTTATTTATGTTTTATATAAGTTAATTATAACATAAATTATATACATTAATGATCATTAGCGGCATACCTTTTGTGGATTAGCCACCTTGACAAGTTGGGTTACTGCTCCAGAATTGCTTGGGGGAATTATGTTGCCAGAAGGACTTTGAATTTGGAGTTGCAATGTCTAACAATGAATACATTAATTAGCTCAGAAACAAGGATAGATAATAGCTAAACGCCTAAGCTCAAATCAAAAGAAAATGTGTCAGGGATCGAGAACAAGACAGGAATTGAACCTGTAACATTCTGATTGCCAGTGAGACACTCTAACCATTGAGCTACCGAGACTCAGATGGAGAGCGAAGTTTACAATAATGTAGTGATTAAATTTATAACCTATATTGAATCGGGATGACGGTGGTTTATTACCAGAATCTTATTTACATCTTGCTAATAGATAACGTCATCATCGGTTCTATGAGGGTATAAATAGGGGATCCTAACTTTACAACGATCACCCCTGATGAAGACACTAGTCCATTCTACACATGCAAAGTTAATAAAGGTTGGTTGTTATTAGTCCTTGTAATGGGACTAGGCTCGAAACTGGCTGTTCCCTTTCTCTTGGGTGATTTTAAATTAAGAATATTAAAGTTCCTCACCTTTGGTACAGCTGCTTGGAAGACAAAGTCAGTTATTGGAATAGCCAACGAATTGACAGCAGTTACAGTTATGTCCATGATATTCGCTGGATTGTTGTCCACTTTTTGAAGGTTAAATTCGATTTTTAATCCATTTTTGTTATAAGCGACGATGGGTGGAATCCCTGTAGAAAAAAAACACAGCACATTTTAGGTAGGTAAGGGGAACCAGGCCCGGTTGAATAGGGGTTTCGAGAAGCCCAGTTGATAGGGGTTCCGAGGGCCTATACGACTGTTTAACGTCGTTATCCGAGAAGACCCGAAAGTCTTACCCCATTTGCTGGTATTGTTGCAAAAGGCAGCACTTTCTCCTCAATTATTTTTAAGACCCTGAGTGGAGGTCCGACCCAGGATTTAAACATGCGTCTCCCAGCTCATAGACATGTGTGATAACCACTAGACCCCTTACCTTGTGGTGGCGGTGTGACCGCCTGATGATTGAATGCTGGGAATAGATCTGGCGTTGTGTTTAGAAGGCCTGGGGCTGGCTGTTGTGTTGTGTCGTGGCTGGCTAATAAATTAACCATGTTGCTTGGTTGACTTGGCGTGATTGGATTCAGAGAGAGGGGTGGACCTGCTGTAACAAACCAAAAAACATGCAGTATTTTAATAAAAACAAGACGCCGGTACGCGTTAAGGTTACAGAATACCCTAGAATGGAATTTTTTTTGAAAATGGTGTTTTGATATGTCTGTAAAGGTTACCATTAGATCTATCAACTACAAAAATTTGAATTGAAAATATTGAAAATTGAGCGAGTTATCGTGTTAAAACGGTTTACGGTTATTATCCGTGGCGGGAAAGTCAACTATTAATTAACAGGATGAATGACAGCTAATTTGTATCAATTTACATCGAAAGAAATTGGAAAAACAAACACAACTTCAACTCGTATCTCTGGCTCTATGTCTGACAGTAAACGGAATAAAAATCCATTCTGTGGTAGTCGTAAAAACGGGCCAAACACAAGAAAGCTGACAAAGACGTCTTTTTGGATGAGAAAAAGGAACATTTATCTGCCAGCGACAAGGGTTCATACTTTGACCAAGACTCAAGAGACACAATGGCCAGACATGATTGCGCACAGCGATAAACGTTCCGAATGGTCTTCTAGATGCGAGCAGAAACTGAAGACAAGTATGGAAAGTTTCCAGAAGCGAAAAGCGGCATTACTGGGGTCAGAATCACAATCTGAATCAGATGATTTTGATTCGGATTTTAACTCAAGTGAAAATGAGGATGACAGTTCTGCTAAACCACCCGTTGGCAATTATATTGTTAGTCCAGAATGTTTGGAATAAATGCTAGACAACTCTGTAGTGTGTAAGGAGTGCCAGCGGAACTAAAAATACTTGAAAAAATGAATTCGAGACAAGGTTTAGGAGCGAAATGGATTTTCTCTTGCTCAAGTAAGACATGTATTTCACACCAAACATGTTTTCCTGAACCGATTTCGAAAAGAACAGGCCAGAAATATGACGTGAATACATCCTCTGTTGTTGCTTTCAGAGCAATAGGAAAAGGCAAAACCGCAGCAGCAAAATGTCTTAGCATGATGGATATTTCTTCTCCCGTTACACTTGGAGTAAACATACGAAAAACATAGAAATGAAATCTATTGCTGTGGTGCTAGGGCCATCAGGTGTAAAATCTGACTCACTGGCATTGCGCTTTTTTCTTTAGCCGTCCGAGTACTTTTTGCGCCCTTTCTTTTTGTAGGCATCTTCGAACTTTGTAGACAAGGGCTATTTCAGTGTACTAGTATAGTCTTTGTTTTGCAATTGCAACTCACCACAAAACAAACAATTAATATCGCTGTTGTTCTTATTGGTGGAAAGTAATTCAATTATTAGAGGGGGCGGAGAATTTGCAATAGCTGTTAAAACCGCGCCGAACTTTCACGGCTATTTATTAGCACATCAATTTTGAGTCACATAGGGGCACTAAAAGGTGTAACCTGATCGCGCGTTTTAACCGATTCCCACCAAACTTGCACAGGATGTCAGCGAACATCTGGGCTACAAAAGTGTGTCGGCGTTTTTTTTTAATGTAAAAACTAACTGAGTTACGGGCCTTCATTCGTCAATTGCTTCTTCCACAACATAGGTCGAGAAAAAAAATATCGTAGCTGCTAAACCCCTCCAGTGATAAAAAATCCCCGACACACTTTGTTAGAACAAACATCGAGAAGTGTAAATAAGGTAAATTGAGAGCTTTTTGGTAAAACCAAAGACCAGGTTAAACCGCGGCGCGAAGGTCATATGATTTTAAATTGATGGATATATCTGGAAAAATATTGTATTTTTTATTTTTTTCACAATATGATAGTGTTCTTCGCATACTTAACTATATTTGGTGTAAATTTGAGATAAATCGGAGACAAATGGCGCGGGTGGTAACAAATTTCGTGAATGGGCTTCCTAGGGTGTTCTGTAACCTTAACTCGGGCTACTTTAAATTAAAATGGGCTGTTGTCAGAACTTTCTATAGTTAAGCAGTATTTCGCTATACGTTATTTTACATTTGACATTCATATAGATACTTTTGACATTCATATAGATACTTTGGGCATTCATATAGATACTTTTGGCATTCATATAGATACTTTTGACATTCATATAGATACTTTTGACATTCATATAGATACTTTTGGCATTCATATAGATACTTTTGGCATTCATATAGATACTTTTGACATTCATATAGATACTTTTGGCATTCATATAGATACTTTTGGCATTCATATAGATACTTTTGACATTCATATAGATACTTTTGGCATTCATATAGATACTTTGGGCATTCATATATATACTTTTGGCATTCATATAGATACTTTTGACATTCATATAGATATTTTTGGCATTCATATAGATACTTTTGGCATTCATATAGATATTTTTGGCATTCATATAGATACTTTTGACATTCATATATATACTTTTGACATTCATATAGATACTTTTGACATTCATATAGATACTTTTGACATTCATATAGATACTTTTGACATTCATATAGATACTTTTGGCATTCATATAGATACTTTTGGCATTCATATAGATACTTTTGGCATTCATATAGATACTTTTGACATTCATATAGATACTTTTGACATTCATATAGATACTTTTGGCATTCATATAGATACTTTTGGCATTCATATAGATACTTTTGACATTCATATAGATACTTTTGGCATTCATATAGATACTTTTGGCATTCATATATATACTTTTGGCATTCATATAGATACTTTTGGCATTCATATAGATACTTTTGACATTCATATAGATACTTTTGGCATTCATATAGATACTTTTGGCATTCATATAGATACTTTTGACATTCATATAGATACTTTTGACATTCATATAGATACTTTTGACATTCATATATATACTTTTGGCATTCATATAGATACTTTTGACATTCATATAGATACTTTTGACATTCATATAGATACTTTTGACATTCATATAGATACTTTTGACATTCATATAGATACTTTTGACATTCATATAGATACTTTTGACATTCATATAGATACTTTTGACATTCATATAGATACTTTTGACATTCATATAGATACTTTTGGCATTCATATAGATACTTTAGACATTCATATAGATACTTTTGACATTCATATAGATACTTTTGACATTCATATAGATACTTTTGACATTCATATAGATACTTTAGACATTCATATAGATACTTTTGACATTCATATAGATACTTTTGACATTCATATAGATACTTTTGACATTCATATAGATACTTTTGACATTCATATAGATACTTTTGACATTCATATAGATACTTTTGGCATTCATATAGATAGTTTTGATATTCATATAGATACTTTTGGCATTCATATAGATACTTTTGGCATTCATATATATACTTTTGGCATTCATATATATATATACTTTTGGCATTCATATATATACTTTTGGCATTCATATAAATACTTTTGACATACATAAACAACTTGGCATTCATTGAGATCGCGGACCAACCCGTTTCGAAATCGATCGTCATCTTTTAGTGTAGGGGTCTACCACGCGATCGGCGTGTCATATTTGCCAGCGACATTACTGACCAATAACTATGTCTGTGAATGTGTTAACTTGTCCAAGAAAGAACGCTTGACTTCGAACAGCTTGATCACGGAAGCGAATTAAGAAAGAAAACACGCGTGAAGATTAGCATATTTATAACGCTCAGTTTCGCAAAGCCTGACGTGATAAATGCAATTGCCATTTCGCGACCACACAAAACAGTGCCTAGACTTGTGCTACCACAGACAGCCCGAGTAATTATTCTGCTAAAACAAAACCTACGTCTAGATAAGATAATCATCGAGTGATGAAAATAAACAGGAAAAAACAATTACAGAGTAAAAACGTTATACCTGGAAAGAAAGGCTTACAAAAGCAACACATACTTACCAGCGTTAGTCGTACTCATGTCCAGGTCACCTAGTAAATCTAAGAGGTCTCCGCCATTGCTCGAAGGTGCAGCTGTTTGAGGCAGTGGAACTGGATTCGAAGGTGGTTGCATTGCTGGTGGTTGCATTACTGCTGACTGTGTTGTATCTGATGATGATGTATCTCCAAGAAGATCCAATAACGTTGTAGACTATCAAAGAATGAATTCATTCAAAAATTACCAAAGAGAATAATCAACAGACACTTCCTGAAGTTTAAAGATTTAGATTTAATATATTTATATAATAATACAGTAAACAGCGAACGTCTTCCGGTGGTGGTTTGATTTCCGGTGAGCAGTTCCGTGGGGAATTAGGGCTGACACCTTATTGGTGATCACATAAAAGGCGCGGTTATTTAAACGAACCTCGAGGAAATTAGAATAGTTAATCACAAAATTGTTGGTCGGGGGTTCCCAATCCCACCCGCCCCAGATCAGACACTTGGTGCTATCCGCTCTTAAGAGGTTGGCGTTTGATTGTCCAAACACACATTTCGTAGTTATTTAGCTATAGTTTTGTAAGGTGCGAGTCGCTGCAATGGGCACAGAGCATATACAAGTGGTTTGTTGGTTGTTCCAGTGTGAGTGTATTCAGATAACTCTCCCCCTACGTGGTACGGGTGACATGCTGTGCCGCGGGATGGGAGGAGGGTTACCATAAAGGTTTTGCCAGGTAGAAGGCAGAGTCAGGTAACCTTCCTTGGATAGCATCCATCCCGTCAGCCTGCAAACAACCGCCAAATGTGTGAATCAAATGCGTTATGATTAAATGGATTAATATGGCTATATTCATTGTATCTATATTTGATTGGGCGGTTTTTTTTGGTTAGGCGGTGGGCCTATTGGATTGCTTATGGAAGAGAGTGAGTAGTTAATATTCCTAAATACGATACGTGGACGATCGTCAAGCTCATATCCTCAGAAAAATGATTCTGAGTCCCGTACAGGAATCGAACCTGTAACCTTCTGATTGCCGGTGAGACGCCGGTGAGACGTAATGGTTACATTGAGCTAACGAGACTCAAATGGAGAGAGAAGGTTACAATGATGTACTGGTTCAACCAGTACATCATTGTAACCTGTGCTCTCCATATGAGTCTCGGTACCTCAATGGTTAGAGCGTTTCACTGGCAATCAGAAGGTTACAGGTTCGATTCCTGTACGGGACTCTTTTTTTTGAGGATACGAGCTTGACAATCGTCCATGTATCGTCTGTCTACTCCGAGCTCTGCCACATTCACTACAACATTGTGTATATTAACACATTCCTAAATACGGCACACTACTTTTATATCACTCAATCAAGAATTACCTCGGTTGGTTTTGATTGCTTTTGTTCAGGTACGGCTGAAAAAATGAAAGTAGGTCTTAAGGATAAATATTGAATATTTAATAATATGACTGAATATTTAATCCAGATAACAATAATAAGTTGTCTGACTAATATGGTCGACGCGAGCTAATTCCGGTTTCATTTTCTTAACAATTGTTACCCGATCCATGCAGTGTTATTTTAAAGATCAATGCCTTTGGATAAATAACTTACATTGTTCCTCGCGTTGAACTTCGACTGCCATTCCATTTTCCAAGGCTGTCGAAGAAATAGATTTTGGAGCTATCACTGGGATCCTCTCTAATAATCCAATTCTAAAATTTCATACACATAATATCTTATGAATTTGATATTTGAGAACTGTATTTAAAGCAGAAACACCCCATAGTTTACACCTGACAACCTACATTATTATGCATTCTCTAATCTATCTCGATTGGCTGTTGGCATACAGCTAATTTGTGACATCAGCTTCATGTGACGTCAATGTTCCAATATGATGGTTCAAAAAGTATAGCTATGTATAGGTTATATTATACCGTTAGGGTATAACCGCCTTATATCACCATTGATGAAGTTTAGTATTTATGAGGTTGATAAGTACTTATTAACCTCATGAATAACTTTGAGGTTGATATCAGAGATAATGGCTACTAGAGAACAAAGGAAACTGAACCAATGGTGATATAAGACATGTAAATACATTGCTCTTCTTATGCATAATAAAACAATTATTGGATTCGGTTTTCGCATGATATTGAGAATTATCAAGGCCTCGGTTTTTGTTATCCTCCTCAGCCTTCGTCAGATAAACACCAACCTCGGCCTTGATAATTCTCAATATCATGCTTCACCTCATCCAATAATTGTTAAATATCAAGAGACATATTATTACGTACCTCATCTCGTCATATTTTGTAAAGAGCAATGAATATTCTACTGATCGTTGTTGTAATTCCATATCCATATTGTTAGAAAAGCGATTTATTAAACTCTTGAGTCGTCTAAAAAGATACACATCTCTAGTTAGTGCTGCAGTAACACCCAAGGTCAACTACAATAGCTTAAATTGTCTATCTCACGTTTGGGGATTTTACATATCCGTAATATTTGGGTCTTCCTGAGCAAAATCATAATATATATTTTGTCAGCCGAAAATTTCATCTTCATGGAGTTTTTCGCTGTCAAAGTTATCGGATGCGATGTCACAATGACAGTTCTTTGTTGCCTTACATGTGAATGGGTATTAGTTTTCTACTAATCCTTTTAGTTTGAGAGAAATTTGGCTTTGTTTATCGTATTTTTGGTAAATTGAAGGTTGCCATATTTGTTCTGATTGGCAGGTGAATGCAGTCGATCCCATTATTTTTGACGTCATTGAGTGATAGAAACACTACACAAAGAAACCCTTTACAATTTATAGCATGACAATAACGTGGTCTTAGTCTATTGTGAAGGATTTCTTTTCAAAGTGTTTCTATCATTCAATGACGTCAAAAATTAACGGAAGTGACCGCATTCGCCCGCAATCAGAACAAAAATGGCGGCCTTCAATTTCCCAAAAATACGATAAACAAAGCCAAATTTCTCTAAAACTAAAACGATTAGAAGAAAATTAATACCCATTCTCATGTAAGGCGACAAAGAACTTTCACTTAAGAAACATTTGTTTTTGGGGTGGAGTCCCTTGAAAGGGATATGCAATAACAATTATTTTTGCCTTTCTGATACGAGGGTAATCCAGGTGAAAAAACTACTCTGCTACAAAACATCATCACTAATTTCCACAAATAAAAATCTTGTTATCCGCCATCTTGTTTTAATACTTTACCTAATTGACATGACGTCACAAGCAGGGTAAACATGATGAAACTTTCCTTTCTGGTACCTGAATTTATGTGGTATACTTTTAAACGTATTGAGGTTCAATTGACAAAGAAAAACATCCACAAAAATCAAGTTTTAGACCTACATGTATATACGTAAAATTATGGCTGACTAAAGTTTTCACTTTACCCTGCTTGTGACGTCACACGCATATCGAAAAATTATCCAAGATGGCGGATCATGGTGGAAAACAGGAATGTCTTTTGTCGAAATTAGTGATGTTGTTTTGCACAAGAGTCGTTTTGTTTACTTGGATTACCCTGTGAAGGCAATATTTTTTATTGCCATATCCCTTTAATGTGAAGTTCTGCAGAAGCCTTGTTGGTACTTACTCAATGCTTGTGGTGAATCTGGTGCTGAGTTTCATCAGAGAATTTAAAGCATATTCCTTTGAAACTTGGTTCAGAGAGTTGCTCACAAGCATGCCTTCCAAGATGTTGATCACATCTTCTTCTGTAATCTAGTGAAAGTGTGGGAGAGTGATTCATGATATAGATATCGAGGAAATATTATTATACATAATATCTTAATCGATAATTTGGCAGATAATACGGGCAGGTGTATTTTACAAGTTTTAAATGTAATTTTCCCAAGCCCTGAACATTTAATGTGTGAAGTTGATCGTCCAGATTGTTGTAGTCTTGAGAAAGACTATTGTTCGTGACTGACGTTTCGACGGCCTCAGCGGCGGTCATCTTCAGAGTCAAGTGAACATTTATTATACAGTACGATTCTTGTTGGGACTTGGGGGACTGAGCAGTCACAAACCCGACAGTTTGTTGCCATTATTTCCGTGTTCATTTGTCACAGTATAGTTGCAAAAGATGTTGTTTGTGTTTCGCTAAAAATTCGACCACAGTCAAGAATATTCACCAAAACAATTGCAATTTTTTCCATCAATCTTACACATTACGAAGTTTCACCACTAAAGCAATGCCCCTCTAGTTTCATGTATGCCCTCAATAGTCAGTACTACAACGTAACGTCCCTGATATGTGGTATATCTAGTTGATAAAAATTTAAGTTGATATTTGTGAAACAGTTTGATAATTTTAACATAAAGAATCTTGTTTTATAAATATTTTGTTAAATCAAAAACACTTACATTAATCAACTCTTCTTCGTCAATCTCTTTAAAAAGGAGTTCACCATATTCACCAATGCACCACGCAGAAACTTGTACCAAAGATTCCTGTAGAAAACAATATAGTTTTGATGTTTACAATATGTTGATGGGTTATTTTATATAAAACTTCAGCTGGAATGCCTCACCACAGAGAACTTGATATAATATGAAAAGGAGAAATAAGAGAACTTCAATGTATTGAATGAAAAATACTTAAGTAAGAGTACTTACGTATATTCATGGACGACGTTTAGGACAATGTGTCCTTCAGGTCAGGTCATCACCAGGACACATCGTCCGAAACGTCGTCCATGAATATACGTAAGTACTCTTACTTAAAGTGCCCATAACCTCAACATTTTTATTGTCTTGTTTGGAAGAACTTTTAAAATGATAAAGTAACTTCTTTTGAAGATTTTCGTTTCTTTGCTTTCTTTTTGAGATATATCAGTTTGTTTGATATGCAAATGTCTGGAATTTCGTCACACATGCATAATGACTTATTGGAGAAATGTGTGTATCTCTTTCATTCTCGAACGAAATCCTTTAAAATCAAGAAGTTTGGTGTTGTGGGAGAAACGCACACACGTGTTATTCACACTTTAGTGTTTTTATTTCATGAACGCAAAGATATATAACATTCTCTGATAACTCATTATGCATGTGACGAAATTCCAGATATTTGCATATCAAACAAACTGATATATCTCAAAAAGAAAGCGAAGAAACGAAAATCTTCAAAAGAAGTTACTTTATCATTTTAAAAGTTCTTCCAAATAAGACAATAAACAATTTTGAGGTTAGGGGCACTTTAAGAATTTTTCGACACATTGAAGTTCTCTTATTTCTCCTTTTCACATAATATCCAGTTCTTTTGAGAACTTAGCAGCTTTCTTTACAAACCTGGCTAATATCATCATGTGTAGCTTTGAATAGTTGTTGAACGGCATATGCTTGCAGGTTATCGCTTGAGGCAACCATATGTATTAAGCTTGGTACAGTATCATCACGGACATAATTACCAGCCTGGCAACAAAAATATTTTAGATAAGTTTCTTCGTATGCAAGCTCTGAATCTAAGTACTTCATGTTGCAGGGATATAGTGAACCCATACCATAGGAGTTCGCAAAATACTGCAAGATGAAGTTTAACCAATATTATAAAATAACCAGAAGTAAATGAGTGAGAACACACTATCTGATTGGTTACTGAGCTCAAAAACCGTGCATTATAACTCAATAAAGCATAAGCTGACATGATTCCTCGTGTAGATTTTGTCATTTTCGTCGGATTTTAAGTAGTTTAAATCACAAAAGGAAGTCAAAGAATACCTGGATACAAGGCTAATCAAGGTACTAACACAACAGAATGTTTTAACTGCAACGTCGAGCGCATTTTCATCGCTAAAATCGCCAACGTGTTTTCAAGAAAGGCTTCCTAGCAACGCCACTTATAACAGGTAAATCTACATTTTTCATGGCTTTATTGTTAATAATAATGGTGTTCTTTTATAAAAGAAATAAAAAACTTTGATTATCGAGTTATAATGGCACTCGAGAAGCTAGTAAAACACTCGGCTATCGCCTCGTGTTTTACACGCATCTCTCATGCCATTATAACTCGATAATCACATGCGACACGTTTTTATTTCTTAAATAATAGGCGGTTACCGGTGGTTTACACCGTCGCCAGTTTTACCTCTTACCGCTGGCTATTTTTTGTACACTGTAATTTTCGGGCGACACTTTATATGTAATGTTTCTGGCGACATTTTCTGGACACAGACGTCTATTTATAAAGCGTAGCCTGCTATGACAAATACCAGACCTCTAAATACGAGACCTCAATCGGATAACGACCTTAAATCGTAGGCCCTCGGTACCCCTATAATTGGGCTTCTAGCCTATTGGGGTATTCCGTTCACCAAAGAGTAATAAATCTAATAAACTATAAACTAGTACCTCAAATATGAGACCTCTGAGATACATGAATAATAGCCACTTATTAACCAAATCCAAGGTCTCTTCTATTTATGCTCAAATCAAGAAAAAAGTTTTCCTACCAAAAACCATCAGAAAATCTGTTATCGCCGACATGTATTACGGCAAAATTTAGATCGCAAATTAACCAATCATTGATTCATATGCCATAATTCCACTGGAAGTAGTTCTAGTCATATAAGTATTGTTTCAGTTTAGTCTTACTCTGATGAAGGGCTCGGGGCTCCTGTCGAAACATCAGTATTTCGTTACTAAGATCTCAGCAGTTTACCACCTTTTCACTTTGCTATATATCTAAAACACTGTCTACGCAGCACTCTTAAGCGTCTCACCGGCAATCAGAAGGTTACAGGTTCGATTCCTGTCCGGGACTCAGAATCATTTTTCTGAGGATATGAGCTTGATGATCGTCCATGTATCGTCTGTCTACTCCAAGCTCTCCCACATTCACTACAGCAGTGTGTATATATTAACACACTCTCCTTTTTTATAATAAGTATTGTTTCACTATCACTATGGTCTTACTCTGATGAAGGTTTCTGAAGGTTTCCTAAAATCTTGGCAGTTCACCACCTTTTCACTTTGTAAAATATCTAAAACACTCTACTTTTTTACTTGTTTCACTTACAGATGTTAAAACTTTCATCATGATATCAATGTGCCATCTTTTATTAGGGGCATGCCTACGAAACAATGGAGCAAAGGAAAATGGATCAAAATTTTTAATTTACTCTAAACTAAAGTAAATGAAGTAAATGGTTTGAACCTAGGAGTATCATTAGATGTGTGAAGTTCATCGTCCAAGTTGTTGTAGTCGAGAAAGACTATTGTTGGTGACTGACGTTTCAACGGCCTCAGTGGCAGTCATCTTCAGAGTCAAGTTGTTTGTCAGGGTTTGCCTATAATTATAAACTAAAGTACTGTGTGTTATGTGCTCATTTTTAGCCATTTACATGGTAAGTGCACAAAATATTTTCGAGGCAACCAGGTGATAAATCAGACATAGTTGACGCTACTCTGGCTTTAAAACGTTTTTTAAACGTAACTTAAAAGTTACTGTCCATGACCCAACGTTTCGACACTTCAATCTAGTGTCTTCATCAGGGGTGATCGTTGTAAAGTTAGGATCCCTATTTATACCCTCATAGAACCGATGATGACGTTATCTATCAACAAGATGCAAATAAGCTTCTGGTAATAAACCACCGTCATCGCGATTCAATGGGGCGTGGGCGCTATTGATCTGCCAAATTATTACCACTAATCCGCAGTTATCAGCAGAGACGTTGTCTGGAGGTTTGGTATATCAATAGCGCCAAAAATAGCGTCAATATGCTTACACAAAACATATCAATTCTACCTTTCAGACACTTGGAAAATATTTGATGTAATATAGGATTTTAATTCTGGATCTACACCGTTTAAAAACAACAGAAGTTCTTTCACCATGCCACGGATATTATTCGAGTTCACCAATGCAAATGATAGCTCCATCGCCCGCCTAGGAAACAAATGAATGTTAAAACAAGATATGTGTATCACACTACAAAACCAGAGGAGATAAAACAAGAGAAAACAAAGTATTGAAAATTTTGCAAGTGCTGAATGTATATTATTTAGACCCAACCACTTACTAAATGCAACTGCAGGGTCGCAGGTTCAATTCCAGCCGGAAGGCCTTGACGTTGCATTTTTCACAACTGGTCCCATTTTGGTCTTAATTCATGTATATACATGTATTCCAACACTCGAAATTTTCCTTCACCATAAATCCTTACGTGTTATAGGGCCTCCCGGTTAGGAATTGGACCTGTGATCTCTGGATATTTAGCTGACTAAGAAGTTGTTCAACAAATGTCATCAAACCAGCAAGTTAATGTGAAGCAATTTATTGCCACGACAGTAAATGGTGATCATCCATTTCAAAAAACTTTGATAAAAAATTATTTTGTTAACAAATAATTTCCCAACGCAACCAGATGATATATCAGACATAGTTTGACGCTACTCTGGCTTTAAAAAGTTTTTTGAACGTAACTTTAATGTTTCGACACTCAAATCTGTCGAAACGTTGGGTCATGGACATTATGTAACTTTTAAAGTTACATTCAAAAAACTTTTTAAAGCCAGAGTAGCGTCAAACTATGTCTGATTTTGTTAAATTAGAAACTATTTTACTGAGATAGTGTATTGTGAATATGTAATGTTACCTTTGTATTGAAATATCTGGATCTTTTAAACAATCTAAGATGGTACTACGATGTCTTTGGACTGCCTGGTAGTCGGCAGAGACAGTCTTTAGTAACGTGTTAAGGGCAACATATCTTGAAAGAAACAACAGCACATTAATTATTAAGGTACTGCACACAGCAGAGCTAAATTTGGGTTCACTGACGTGGTGCTAAAAATAACAAATGCTCACACAAATGTTCTTTCTTATTTTCATAATTAATAATTATACATTATAAAATGCACCAAGATAAGAATTCAGCTTTTATGGTTCCTATTCAATGACTGACTCACCTGATGTTTTTGTCACTATTCAACAAAAATCGTCCTAAAATATTAACAGCTAAAACCTGAAAAAGTAAGAGTAGATAATAAGATGTGTGAAGTTGATTGTCCAGGTTGTTGTAGTCTTGAGAAAGACTATTGTTGGTGACTGACAATAATCACCAACAATAGTCTTTCTCAAGACTACAACAACCTGGACAATCAACTTCACACATCTAATGACACTCCTACTGTAGGTTCAAACCATTTACTTTAGATAATAAGAATTAAATTAAATTGATTAAATGACCACACTACACATACAGTACCCGTACCTACCAGGTCCCCCTTACTAAATATTCAAAATTTTCCCCTAAGATCCCCTGTTACCTATATATAATTTTAAAAAATTCCCCAGTCTCCCTTACCTATAATTTAAATAATTCTCCCTAGGGTCACCCCTCTTCTAAAGTTTCAAACAATTCATGTTTTTACAACCTCTAAATATAACTTATTGAAACTACTTACTCTTAAACCACTTTCTGATTTGATATCCATTATGGCAAGGACAGTCTCATATAAAATGGCATTTCCAACATTCTTACTTGTCTCTGTATTAGTAGCAACCTGTAAAGAAAAGAACCTCAATACTGGTTGCTATGTGAGATTGGTTGCTATGTGAGACTGATTGCTACAGTATATGGTGGTTAGAAAACAACCTTATCCAATTACAATTTACATGTACTAACATCTCTAGTCTACACCCAATTCGCAACACTTTTAGTTAAACTGTCTTTTGCCAAACTTACAGTATTCATACAGTAATTTTTAGCTGTGAGTTTGAGTTGTATTTTGTTGTATTTGAACTGATTTTAAAAGATTGTCTGACAAAGCACTTTTTTAACTAGTAAAAGGATTTACAGCTGAGTATTATTGTCATTGTGGTTATTTTCTCACAATTCAAAAGCTTTACAAGAACAAAAACCCTAACAATAACCCAAATACAAACTCTAGTCCTAACCCTCAAAATAAAGAAATACCAACCCAACTCCTAAACCTAATTCAATGCTACAATACTCTGTGTCTGTTCCCCAAGCAAGGAACCCAAAGATGAATCTTATTAAGTTCAAATGTATTGTTAAAACGTACCTGAGCTAAAACATCATTCATGGCATCACTAGATTCTTCATCATTCCTTCCCAGAATTCTTAGCAACCTGATCACTCGGATCTGTCATGCAACCGAAATACATAATTAACAAAAAAAACCTTGTTACGGTACAGAAGATTTCTTCTAAATATATTACCTGTATAATAAAAATTACATGCATAAATCTAATTGTGCTACTTTTAAGCCCCTGAATTTGCTCTCAAATTTTTGGTTCCAAGGTTTCCAGCTATTAGTACTGTCTCTAAGATTCTCAATAAAGATATTATATTATAACCACTATATCTACAGTACATGTATTTCCCATCCCCAAAAGCTACCTTCCATTATACAACTACAGGTACCACTATAATATATTTATGAAAGGTCTTAATACTGCCAACATATGCTATGATGCTTTTTTAATAGCTTTGATTAAAAACAATGGAAAGTACAGTATTATTATTTCATCTGTATATCTTTGTACCTGAAGAAATGGATCACTAATACCAGAAACGTCATGTTCAGGCGAGTACCCGGACATAATTAAATTTTTTAAGGTCTTGACAAGTGTAGAAACATGCTGCAAAAAGAAACACATGGTGAAACATGTACTTTATACTCCAACTAACAAATAATTATTCTGACCAAACTTTACCACAGAAATTAGCAATAGAAAACATTTGAATTATGATACATATATATTACAATGACTTACCCTTCTGAAATGTGAGACAGTTTCTGGATTAAGTTCACACATTTCAGTGACCAAGCACGTTGCAGTCAGCAAAACACCTAAGAAATGATCGACCACGTAAAGTTTGTACTACAGGACTTATAACAGGTCTTTTTAATTAAGGAATTATCTAGGGACAAGACTTATACATTCACAGCAGAAGAATAGACTGTTGTTCATGGTTGTTGGAGCAGGGAAAAACAATATGTTTGCTAACATGCCTAACCGGGATTTGGGTATTTTACATGTATTTGTGATCTTTGGAATCTCTTGAGAAGAATTATAAAATATCTTGTCATGCAAAAATTTCATCTTCATATGCCTTTTACCTCTGCTAAAGTGATTTACTATTGACAGGAAATGACGTCAAAGCAGGGACACACAAAAACATTGCAGACTGACTCAGCAGTGAAATACAATGAAAGTTTGGGAATTGAGTGAATTTTGTCTAAACATCAACAGGTGTGTTTAAAGTTCAGAGCCAAACTTTCTCTGTATTTCACTGTTGGATTAGTGTGCAATGACTTTGCGTGTCCTTGCTTTGACGTTATTTCTGGTGAATAGTAAATCAAATTTAGCAAGGAAAAAAGGCATGAAGAAATTTTCGAAAAACAAGATATATTACATTTCTTCTTGGTAGAACCCAAAGATCACAATATGTAGAATTCCCAAACCCCGGATAGGTACTACGCACAATGCTCACCCTTGTTAGCAAGTAAGTTGTACCAGTATCGATGGCTGAGTAATTTCACAAATTTCCCCCAACTATTAACCACACATACATGTATACTATAACCTATATATATATATAATAATATATATATAATTATTGTGGGGTGTTTTTTTAAAGTCACAATTGTTTAAAGTCACAATTGTTTGAAATCTCATAACCCAAAAAGCTCACTCTTTGACAAAGTCAACTGATCCCTAAACAGATATTACTAGTATCAAGAATTATCCAGACTGAGATCAATGTTATCTGCTGAAGCCAAAGGCTGAGGCGGATAACATTGACAGAGGTCTCACTCTGGATACTGTAATTCTTTATATTATCATGTGTAAGCCGAATCCAATAATTGTTTTATTATACCTGTACAATTATAAATGTAGAAGCATTTACCGGTAGCGAGTTTTGGAAGTAAGCCACGCAAAGATAATTACGTCACCTACAGACAATTTTTGATATTTTGTAGGTGGCAAGACATCAAGAATTATCTGTAGGTTTTTTAGATAATCACAATCAAGATTGTACGAGTGTTGTATAATAAAATAAATTACTGTACCATGATTTTTTTCACTCAGTAAAGATCTTGTGATGGGAACAAAAATTTCCATAAGTTCAGGAACTTTTCTAATTATCCTAACAGCACACAGAGCAGCCTAAAATAAAATATAATTTACCAACAGTTATAGGAAACTGTGAGCCAACAAGAGAGGGCCAGGACAAAGTAGAGACTTTGGAGTTTTTTCCAATTTTCCAATACAATAACAATCACAATACCTTTTTCCTTGTGAAGCTGTTGGAAGTTTTCAGAAGTCTCTCGACTTCCCCAGCTAAATCTCGACTCATTTCATGAGAACATATGCTAAAAAAGGTGTCAAAAATTACCTATTAATTTGAATATATTATTTTAAAAAGTTATATTTCTCGCTGGCTGAAGTATGAAAGAAGCGAGAAACAAATTTCTCACATTGGGGAGAGGCGCTATGCCCTTATAGGCATGCGCCTCAGTGAGATAGCATCTTTTGTCTTTTTGCCACCAGTGTGGTAGTTGATAGTCCACCCTCCCACCCACAGCTAGGGAAAAGGGGTGTATATTATAGTACTGGCACAAGTCTCAGTCATTTTGGTACAAACTCATCCCAGTTCGATGTAAAATCTGGTGATGTGAAAGGTGGTACAAGATTTTGTTCTGGTATTAGACATATGACTGTTACGACTGAGACAAATATGTATGTACTGTACGTCAAAAAATTTTATTGTCTTATTTGGAAGAACTTTTAAAATGATAAAGTAACTTCTTTTGAAGATTTTTGCTTCTTTACTTATATTTCAGTTTGTTTGATATGCATGTCTGGAATTTCGTCACACATGCATGACTTGCCGGAGAAGTTTGTGTACGGTATCACTTTCATTCTCAAATGAAATCCTATAAAATCAAGAAGTTTGGTGTTGTGGGAGAAACACGCGTACATGTTATATTCACACTTTAGTGTTTTCATTTCACGAAGGCAAAGATATATAACATTCTCTGATTAGTCATTATGTTTTAGTTTTCTCACAAAAAAACTACGACTTACCTTCCCAAAGTGCTCAGTGCAAGCCCAATGATGAATTGACTATTATGATTTAAATCGCTGAAAGAGAAGAGTTATTTATTGCACTGAGATCTCCAAGAGATGGCGAAAGATTTTTGGATAAGATAAATCAAAGATGAACACTCCAAAGGGTTGGTAAACTGCCAAAATAGTGGTTACAGTATAGCAGTACAACATGCTTAAATCAAAGATGGTAAATTAAAAGTACAGTAAATGAACAAATCAAAGATGAAGAATACATCTTGAGTGAGTTGGTCACCAAGAGATGTACATCTTGTCTTTCATCCAACAACATCATTGCCCCAAGGTATCCAACTCTCTTGTCCGTAAACTTGTGCGATGCAATCAATTTTAAACATTCCAGCTGAAAAGAAAAATGCTCAACAATGAGTCCCCGACAGGGATCAAACATGGAACCTTCTGATTGCCAATGAGACACTCTAATCATTGAGTTACCAAGACTCTGAATGGAGAGCAAAGATGTACTGGCAGTCACTATAACATCAATACAGGTAATTGGTGTATTATCAAGATCAAGTAATCTTTTATTCCAAGATCTTAACTAACCTGTCCAAAATGAGCTGGATAGCCAAGCATATGGATATACAAAAGTTTGGCAACTGATCTCGCACGGAAGTCATTATCTTCCTCACGAAAGGTGTCTCGAATTTGAGCGCATTCTTTTGTTATTACACCCCGTTCGTCGGCAGCGGTGCGAGCAGCACGGATGGCTCGTATAAGATCTCTTAACTTTAATGGCATTGGCATTATGAAAGCATGAGTTGAAGAACAGTAACTGTCTTCTATAAAATACAAACAAGTTACAAAATATATACATGAGATTACTTAAAAGCAATTGAAGAGACAGCAGATTTTCTTGGCATTGGTACAGCAAGAATAAAATGAGAAAAGTAAAAATAAACCTAAATACCAAGAGGTTTAAAGTGCGGTGTGCCTATCTCTCGTTTGGGGATTTTACATATCCGTAATATTTGGGTCTTCCTGAGCAAAATCATAATATATCTTGTCAGCCAAAAATTTCATCTTCATCGAGTTTTTTGCTGTCAAAGTTATTGGATGTGATGTCACAAGAGGCTTTTTTGTGGCAAGTAACAAAAGAAAACTGGTTTGGAATACCTCTTGTGACATCACATCCAGTAACTTTCAAAGCGAAAAACTCCAGGAAGATGAAATTTTCGGCTTACGAATATGTAAAATCCCCAAACGAGAGATAGGTACTTTAAAGCTGAATAAAAACTAAATTATGTGAACAAAACTAAAAATTTCTATTAGAAAGCAAAGCTATACTATATCTAGAAAAGTGAAAAGGTGGTAAACTGCCAAGAATTTAGTATTTCGTCACTAAACTGTCTACGCAGCACTCTTTTTTTATACTGTATCTGGACATTTCCTACATTATATTAGAAACCAGAAGTTGCTGTCACAAAGGAAGTGCTGCCTTGAAATCAAGACAGTTGTGATATTGTGCAAAGTTACAAAAATAAGTGGTGGGCTTATTGAAGTCAACGTCACAGTGGAAGGTAGTACAGCCTCGTACCCATGTGGTCAGTGATGGATTTACAGGGGGGTGCGCACCCCCTGGCCTTGGCCAAGGGGGGTGCCAATTGCCTTGTCAAATCCATTTATTTTGGATTTGGCAAGACAATTGTCAAACAAAAATAAAATAGAGACAAAATAAGATAATAGTATAACGTACAATAGTTAGACATAGAATAGGGGGCTGTGTCGCCAGACCTCTGCCATAGCACACTCAGCGGCACTCCACCCTGCCTCGGTCGCGCCCCACATGTGGTTATGGTTCAGGTAAGACCAGAGCAATGAGCTCTACAGTCTACATATATATGGAGCTCATAATGAGCTTGCTGGACCATAGGTATTTAGAGCACTGTAGGGTTAGACATCTATCTGGGGTAAGACATTCATTACACACAGCTACAGTAGGGATGTTTATTTTCATTTTTGTACCGATTACAACATCAAGCATACAATATGTTAGTGTTGTATGCTGTATCAAAGAAACTCAACATTTCTAACTCAACACATAGTCAGTCATGCACCACACAATCCTGTAATAACTACCGCTGGTCCCAAATACCGAGTGCTCTGAAAAATCATTGTCCAATCTCATGAACAATTGAGATTAGAAACTAGCTTATTAAATTATTTGCTCTTGTTAGCTATCACCTCTAACAATCAAATTTACCTTAGCTTTATTGATATTACAAATAAATAACTTCTAATATCTAAAAAGGTTGTAGTACTGCCAAAATACCATGTAAGTAGTCTAACGTTTCAAGCGAAGGCCTTCGTCAGAGAGTGAAACTTGAAATTATTTATATTATATATTATTATTCATATTATATTCTATTATTTCACTTAAGTTTCACTCTCTGACGAAGGGCCTTCGCTTGAACCGTTAGACAACTTACACGCTATCTCGGCAATACACCAACTGGAGCAACTGCATAATATAAATGCCAATTTTTCAAGCTTTATGTAAATATAAAGGCTCCATGCCTCCACTACACTCCCTATTCTAAGCATCAAAACTAATTGAACCCCTATATAACTATATAACCCATAGCTGTGAATGTATGATGTCTGCAATTTAACAAATAACTGCTAAACCCCAAAACAACAAAGATCCTAACCCCTGCCTAACTATCACCCTAATGCTAACACTATTATTAGTGTAAAGTAATTTTTTATGCACTCCGTGGCTCCACGACCCTTTCATCTGAGCCATGTCTCAAAAGTGGCATTGCATTATGCGGTTTAGCCCGCCAACCTTTTTGGATATTTGATTTGTATTTCTACACTGCCTACGCAGCACAAGACGTTTTATAACTTGTAATTTGTTGATTGTTTGGAGGGTACAGTGTAAACATATGTAAACTTTCAGGTTAGTTTATCTGAAATTCTACATACAGTAGCTGTACTATGTTAGAGATTGACATGTTGGCATAAACAAGCAATGATAAATATTAATAATGAATGGTGAAAAACCCATCAAGATGTAATTAAAGCATAAAGTTTACAATTGAGATAATTAAGTAATATTGTTTAGTTATAAATATCCAAACTAGAGCTACCACAGCGTCGAACTACGTCACTCGTTTTGTCAAAACATGCAGCAGTGTTTGTGAAATCGTGGTCAAATCATGTCTGTATATTAATTTATACAAATCATAGACATATATACAGATGAATATGTCATGTGAAGTTTAACAGGTACTTTGCAATCAAATTGACGCTTTCATAAAACAACAGTCTCTCTGACTGTCAACTCAAACTAAACTCAAACATAGACAACTGAAAATTCAAAACAAGTCGTTTCAGTTGCCTTATAGTATTACACGACTCGTACATATTAGACAATGGTTGTATAACCAGTTTCCCAGGGGGAAACATTTAAAACTAAATGTTTATAGACCACAAATTACAAAACGATTGGTTTTCATAATCGAACAACACTTGAAACAACTTACCTTCGAGCCTTCAAGCAGCTCGGGAAGAAGATTTTTAAAGAATTCCAATCGTTAATTTTGATCCAACGACAACCATCGGGAACTCGACGAGACGGAAGGAATCAACGTTGAACTGCGCATGTCCGAGTTTCGATGACGTCATGTTCGTGGGTTTTTCGCGAATCCACGAATGCAGCCTGGTTCCCAGGCCTCTTTTTCTCAAAATTATATCCCTACTCTGTGACGTCACCTGAACATCGAGAGAAAGAGGACTGGGTACGAGGTTGTCATTCTATTTCATTCATTGTACTGTACTCATAATAGAGAGAGTGAAGAAATATGGGAAAAAGTGGCAAAACAGACTCTCAAACAAGTAAAAAAGATAATTTGCAAGCCAAGGCAGGTTCAGGCTCTGTCGTTAAAGCGAAGGATAAACGCAAGAAATCTAACCCTAAGAAGGTAATACTGCTTCAACTTGTTATGACTATAAAGTCTAAAAACACTTAACATTTTACTGATTTTAGCCATCCTATTGGAAAAGCTTCAATGACAAAGGACCAGCTGAAATGCCAGCCAATGAACTTAACTTTCAAGATAGGGTAAAGCTGAGTCTATTTCTGGAAGACATCACAAGAGCTAAGAGGCCATTTGGGACTGGTTAAGGGATGTGGATGTTATCTCACTTATCTGTAGCAGGACCGCCAAAAGTGGGGGTCAGCTGCCCCGGGCCCGCGAACATGGCGCCAAGCAAATCCGGGGTCCATGCAGAAATTTGTCATAAACTGCCTCTGACATCTGAGGCATTTAGGGGCCTGCAAGACTACATGAGCCCGGGTCGTCCTGTCTCTCGGCGGCCCCGAGGGTTTGTGTAAGGAACTGGCATTAGATTGTGGGCATGGAAACTTGCAATCATGAAATACATGTGGCTAACCCATGGTGTTTAAAACTGAATAATAATAATAATAATAATAGATAACAAATACCTGTCATTGTTAACCATAACCTGGCCAAATATCAGGCCGTATATAAAAAAAACATGTTTCTTTTCTTTGAAGATAACAGAAAAATTAGCCAAAGACATCAGAAGTTCCAATGAAGAATTTCGAAAACTTCAGTCAAAGATGGTTGCAGAGAAAGAGAATAAAAAAATAATGAGCTGATGACAAGGATGAGGAACCAAGTACATCCAAGGTATTTATTATTTAATCCAAAATACGTTTAACATTTACAATTACTTAAAAAAAGTAGAGTGCAGCATAGGCGTGTTTTTGATACATAGCAAAGTGAAAATTTAAGGTGGTAAAACTGCCAAGATTTTTAGTGACGAAATACTGACGTTTCGAGCAGAGCCCTTCATCATAGTAACACAAGAGGGTTCCACTTAACAAATATATTCCATTTTGCCATTGTCTGTTCAGTTATAGATCGATGCACAGATGACGTCAGAACGTGGTAAGAACAAAAAAGTGGCCAACGAGACTGAGTCAAGTGGGTCACTGATGTTCTTACCACAATTTCTGACATCCTCTGTGTATCTATGAACAGACAACAAAAAATAGAATCTAAAAATCACAGCTGCTGATGTGTTTGATGCCATCCATGTATCTGTCCTTTAATAGATCATGGCAAGAACCAATGAAAATGCGTTTATATAAGTCACGTGATTCGGTGATTGTATAAATTAAATACTTATAGTCCCTTGTATGTTTCAAATTTAACTATTGTTATGACAAAGCCTTATTAAAGTGTCTATGAAGTGAACAATTTGCTAGCATTTTTTGCTTTAACGGACAAAGTAGCACGGCAGGAGCGTGTCACTGAAAATTTCAAGTGAATCTGCTGCATAGTCTTCGAGCTATCAACTCTCAAAGATTGGCATGGCTAAATATTTTTGGTGAAATCTGAAACGCGCGGTTTATTGTGTTGTGACGTATGCAGGTGTACTTACTATGCATAAGAACAATTGATTTTAACATTAATGATCCACTGCATACGTCATATACCACATATATTCAATCCCAGTCTTTCCCTATTTTGTAACGTTAAACTATGCCAATGGACAAACTTTGAGAGTTGATAGCTCGAAGACTATGCAGCAGATTCACTTGAAATTTTCATTGAACGATCCTGCCGTGCTACTTTGTTCGTTAGAGCAAAAAAATGCTAGCGATTTTTTCACTTCATAGACACTTTAAAATTATGATGTTTTAGGTCCCTGCAGAGACACCCATATCACAAGAAAGAAAGGTTGAAGAAACCACACAAGTCCTGGCATGTCTTTAGAAAGAATAATTTGCAAAATTTATTTATTATGTAAACTATAAGACTGAGAGTATTAAATTATAGGTCATTAAATTGTATTTTTTTAATTATATTTCTATAGTTTATTAGTTAATTTAATATCAAAATAAATGTAGGAAAAATAGCTCTCTAATATTTCTGTAAAATAAATGCCATATATATATTTAGAAAAATAATAAAATGCTATTAATATTTATAATTTTGGTATTGTTTGAAGAACTGTTTTTGTTTGTGGCACCAATTGAGAGGAAATATTCTGTTTGTTCTCCAAGCTGTCTACTTTTTCAACAATATATGAGGCAGAACAAGTGACAAGTAATTTCTGTACTTTATTGCAACTCGTTACCAGGTTCTTATCTTCGCGGCGGGGAGCACAAATTTATATGGGGGGGGGGTGGAGAACGTTTTTGGCCGACTGAAACGGAAATTGCCCGACTTGTGATTTTAAAAAGCAATATGACTGTTTTGATAAATTGTTTTGCTTACTTTTCCCCATTTTCATTTTATCTTTTTCCTATATTTTTTGCCCATGCAAAAATTTTTTTGGGGATCACTTGACTGCGCATGTGCAGTAATCCCACATTCATAGTCTCGCTCACTAGTCTATTAATTTAGTACCTCAAGTAGGGGAGTGGATGGGTGGGGGGTTAGGGTTAGGATAAAAGTTGTTTCGGGTAACCAACTAGATTGCTTCCCATGGCAAGTGATCCAAAAAAATTTTTCTGCCCCCCGCCTCGTACGCCTATGGGGCGGAGCAAAGATAAGACCCTGGGAATGAGCCAGTAAAGGTAGTGTCAAAATTATTTCCACAATTGTTAGAAAGTAGCCTCCTCTGTGTCTTCCAATTAGCTGTAATATTTTTGCTTAGCTCTGGATCTTCCTAGATGCAATGTTTACAGACAACCCTAATTTACATTTAATGCGTATTAAGGCCCATCTACACGATACGATTGTCATTCGTACGCCAACGTTGTTGTACACGATTGTCGTACAATTGGTCACGACATAATTCTAATACACCAAGATGAGAATCGTATACGAACATTTTCAACCTCAAGGCTCAAATTACGATATTTCGGTTATTTAGGTCACATTCTTTGATCTAAAAGGTACTTATTTTTTGTTACCAATGTCCTTAATCAGAAAGCTGTTTTGAAGGTAAATTATCGAGTTCCAAAGAAGCAGTAAAGTTTATTATTGTCCTTTTTAATTTTACTTCGTTTCAGTGAAGTATTAGTTCTCTACCTTTCTCTTATCTATATGGTTGCATCCAATAGCGTAGCGTCTCAAAATGCGGACAAACAAACCAAATTTGCCGCACTAATGAGCAGGGTTGGTAGGTCCTGCGCATGCTCGAAGCCAAATAGCTATCAAAAAGAGGCCAAAATCTAGCAAAAGAGGCCAAACTACAATTTTTCTAAAGAGGCAAAAAAAAAGCTAAAAGAGGCCAAATTAAATTGCAAACTCGTGCCCAGGAATTTTTTTCCTCGATGGAGCTCTTACGTTGTCAGCAAAAAGAGGTTAACCGAATGATTTTGAATGGTGGTGTAACGCTCATTGGGCCGTAGGGTTAGCCTGCGAAAGTTATTCTTATTAGTTATTGACATTGACATTGTTCAGTTTTATTCATATAGCTGTGTTGACTACTTGACTAGTGTGCACTTGCTACCGCATGACAAGCTACCTCTGTCTCTCTGAGTCAATAGTAAAAGTTTTTAATTCTCTTTATCCTTCTCGCAATCGTACATATTTTTCGTGGTAAACAACTCAAGCATTCGCTTAGTTGTCACAAAGTTTATGCAGCAGTTCTCCGAGAATTGAAGCTTGCAGCGAATTCGAATGATCGCATTCAGTACCTCTAATCCCATCCGATTTCTTTGTTTCGTCTTCACCGCTGTCACCAAAGAAAAAGCTCTTTCCACCACAGCATTGCTTACTGGATTGGTCAGACAATCCAGGGCGTACATTGCTAACTCTTCGAATGGCTTGTCCCGAGAGAAGTTTGGAACTGTACGATCTGAGACCAGAATGCCACCGTTGTTTCAGGGATGGTGCCATAAATTAAAAAATTTATTTGAAATGAAAAGAGGCCAAAAAGTAGCCAAAAGGCCAAACTTTCTTTTCAAGGCCAACCATGAAAAAAAGAAGCCAAAATAGAGTTATTTGGCCTCAAAAAGGCCAAACTACCAACCCTGCTAATGAGCTATTTTCTTTTGTTATGGTCGCAAGGATTATGGGTAAAAGCGGACAAACATGGCTACTGACGTCATCTTGACGGAGTGCTATTTAAAAGTGCGCTATACTGCGCAATGAAAATTGATGATTTTATTAACCTATGAACCGGGCTATCAAGATGTCATTTGGATCCCCCTGCGATCGATCGAAAGGCAGCGCATGTCCCAATTTCTAATATAGGGCTTTGTAGCTGAGTCTACGCAACTCGTGCGCTAGCTTCGATGCTGAACGGCAACCACAAATGAGTGGTGGTATGTTTTAATCAATCACCGATCCGTTACCTCAAAAACCTGTGTTTTTCAAATTCCAATCGCTAGTTCATGGTTTCCTGTCTGCAGTTAATTGTTTTTTGCGAGCGTATAAACATTAAAGTTAATGTAGTCGTGTTTCTGACAGAGAGTCAGTCAAAACGCGATATGTAAATGCGAGTTTAGCTACTAAGTCTAAGACGAAAATCACCCAGTTGATAACAAAAGCATTTTACTTTATCAGTCATTTTTTCTTTATCTTTATAAAACATCTCGTCCACGTTGTCTGCCACAAGCCTATGTTTACCTAATTAACAAAACACTACACTCCAACTGTGGGTTTAAAAAAGACAAAGAACAAATCGGTTTACCGTCGGTCAGTATTGCTCTGCAGACTGTCCTTATATCAACCTGCCGAACACAAAAGCGATTCAAAAACAGAAGTCAGTATAAGAGAATGATTTGCATGTGTGTCAGTGTTATCATCTAAATATTATACACAAGACACACTCCATTGGTACAAACTAATTATTACCTAGCTCAGACTGTTCAGTATTCAGTCCTTATCGGCGAAAGCCTAATTTATAGAAACAACAGACAGACATGCATGCAATAGTTATCTTAAATATTAATATATATTCACTGTCGGCAAAAATACATTTTATATAAACAGTGACTATAAGTAGCACGACTTATTTGGACTTCATCCATTTTGGACTTGTTCGTGCATATACTCGTTGACAAACCAACCAAGACAATTCGTGAAAAAAAAGCGGCGAACAATATCATTGGTTCACGTCTTATTTTAATGAACAACGTCAACGAACAGCTGTCGAGAGTACTTCAGTGGTAAAAATAAAAGTCTACAAGGAAAGGCAAAAGCGGGGACAACTTTCAAATTTCTGTTTGCTTAGAAAACACGCAGAATTTCGCAAGAAAACTAGAAGACGGTTGACACAACCACCGGCATTGTGGGTGTGTTGCAATTTCTGGTCTACCGAGTATCGAACGAAGTTCGGCCAAGTCAAGGACATGTCAAGAAAGGTAAAATACATGAGATCAGTCTTAGGAAGGATATAATTGTGTGTCTTGTACTTATGTCTTCAGCTGTAGTTATATATAACTATAAATTAACACATTTATATGTCCAAGCAGGTCTAAGCTATAAGCCTAACTGGACGACTGGTTTATACCGTCGCAATTTAATTCAGACGTGAATTTAATTCAATGAATTAAATTCGTGTAAACGGAGCAACGTGTGAAATACGTGTTCTTAGTTAAGATGACACAGTAACGTGGCATTGAGTTAAAGTATAAATTATATTAAAGCAGGCATGTAAATTGATTATTTAATATCGCTCGGTAATCTGTTTGAGCTGCACCAGAATCGTTCAGCTATTTTGTTCAAACATTACATTAAAGCTAGCTAGGGAGTAGAGAAACAAACAATTCATGGTGAGTTATTGATGAGACTATACTAGACGATATCGTAAAAGACTTTCTGAACGCGTTCAGCTGCCGAGTATACGAAGACTGTAGTATAAGTTGACCGATAGATTATTTACATGACCTTATACATCAAAACAAGTTTATGATCACTGCACTGTCTTTAAGCTTAACTCAAGGCACTTCTTCATGTAAATTTGCTATATATATGTTCCTATTCTTGCCCCGTAACAATTCTATTCAATTTTATGCGCAATATATTCTGCCAACCAGGCAATATATCCAAGTAAAGTGACATCCATACTAATTTAATTATATTAAAAAGAATCAAAGGATATGCATTTAATATATTATGAAGCCTTTCGCAAGATATCTTGTATGTAGAAACAAACATCCATTTTTCTCTCGAGATTCATTATTATTCACGAAGTCTAATAGACGAAATATGCTGCTACTATTAGAACTGTTTACACAGTCGTCTTTTGTATAAATATTATTGCATGTATTTTAGTTCTGGGCCACAGTAATTGGCGTAGCACGTCTGCGAAAAAGAACGTCTGTGAAGCAGGCTATAAATATAATTGTCCTGATGTAGCTGTTGCGGTTTCTCAACCATCGTTTATTTATTGTTAGTACTTTTACTTATATAACTTGATGGCAAAGCTAAATAAATAAAATAAAATAAAAATTAACTAGTTTAAACGGCTATTTTCCATGCATGTTTGCCATTGCTTGCATGGGAGTATCCGTGTCTTACATCACATGTAGATAATGCCCTTTAGCGCACGCGATCTATATATAATGCCTTGTTCTTCAAATTTTCACAACCTATAGGTCTCGCTTTCCCTCTTCTTCCAGACACATCTAAATATATATATCTAATTGATCTTTCCCACCAATTATCTTAATACATCCATTCTCTGCACGAGACCAAACAAGCCCAACCTACTCCTTAGATAATATCCCTGATATGTTAACCAATTCCAAACAACCTCTTGGCTCTTCTGACATCTTCCTGATCTCTCAATATTGCATTACACATCCATCTAATGATCCTCAAATCAGTGTGTCCAAGCCTTCTGACATTATCTTCCTTGACTGACCATGTTTCACTACCGCGTATATCATTGTACTTCTAACACATGTAGCGCACACAGCTTTCCTTTTAATTTCAGTGATATATATTCATCTGTATAGAGGTCAACATTTGGAAGAAAACTCTCTGAACTCGTTCCAAGCACACCTAACTCTACAACTCTACAAATCGAGCTGTTCTCTGCACCACCACCTGAGAGATCGAGCGAGATAGAGAGAGATAGAAATAAATGATATAAAGAGAGAAAGAGACAGAAAGATAGATAGAGAGATTAATGATAAATTCTCCTTCTTTTCAGCTCACCCGCCGAGAGGCAATTGCCAATCAATTCTGCAACTTCTTTTCTTTGAAATGCGAGTTATGTATTTAATAAATATTATATACACGCTTTCTTAATATAGATCACAGACCTAGAGAAGGAATGGTTTCTCTGTTCCATCGACGGTGAAATAGACGATATGAAAAATCTTTTGAAGAAAGACCCCTACCTTGCGCCAAGAAGGTTATTAAAATTATCTTTTCTTAGCTCTGATTTTCCTAAGAGGTTTGAGTTTATAACTCATAAAACAAACAAGATAAATCAATTTTACTGGAAGAAGCATGCAGAATAACCCTCAATATTTTATGTTTCGCGTTAATTTTAGGAGTTTCATTGTAATTGCATGTAATAGTTTTAAATTAACTTTTTACAACCACAGGTTTGTGTCACAGTCTATAGTTAGCTCGTTACCAATTGTAAAGTTTTCCGATTTACTGCATGAAGTTTTCAAGCACATGTATTTTGTACAGGCGTTGAAACGAAACTAAATTGCATTTTTGCTTTTGTTTTGGCCGTGCCGACGCTGCACAATATCTGAAACAATCAGGATTTTATAATGGTAAGTCAAGTAGTCAACCCAAATATGTTTAGTTGTCAAAACAAGACATGTAGCATGCAGTCATTACTATTTAAAGTGCCTATACAGCCCTTTCATTTTTTAGTTATCTGTATAGAGGATGAAAAAATAACTGATAAGTTAATTTATAGTTTTTAATTTCGACTTTTCGTTTGGATAAAAAAGCCGCAAATTAGAAAGGCCTGGAACGAGGCACACTGTGACGTCATTTAAGAGATGAATGTGCGTTTTGGCTTGGGGAACTTGTAAACACTGTAAACACACTGCAAATTCTCTATGTAATATTCATCTTTACTGTCCGCGTATCGTTCAAGTGAGGAATCGTTCAAGTAAGGTATCGTTCAAGTAAAGATTACGATGGACAGATATTTTTCTTTCAAATTCGCTTCATTAGAACATCCATACACTGCGTATCTGTCTGGCATGATTGAATAGTTCAATATAAACAATAAATGTTATAGTATAATCTGGGAATCGAGCTCGTTTGTTTACGAAGCTGGGAAGATCCTCGACTCATCTCTTAAATGACGTCACAACCTAGTTTCCAGACTCCAGAATTGGCAGAAATACGTTTTCGGTTTTTAATCGGAATTTGCTTACATTTCTTAATTTGGATGCAAAATATCTTCTAAACGAAAAGTTCAAATCAAAAACTGTAAAATAACTTATCACCTATTTTTCTATCCTCTATGCAGATAACTAAAAAACGAAAGGGCTGTATAGGCACTTTAATACCTCCTCTGCAGGCAACTCTGTGGTTTCTTTTTTCCGAGTCAAATAGCTTCCAAGGGTGTTTTGGCCGCACAGCCTTGGAAGCTATTTGATTCGGAATAAAGAAGCCAGAGTTGCCTGCAGAGATCCTAAACAACAGAGGCTAGAGAAGCCAGTCATAATTATCCAAGTATATATTTTTGTTTACAGTCAAAATTTATCTCCATAATGGTTAACCATATGGACACACTGATTATCTGATAAGATATATAAACGTATTTTTAAACACACCGTGGCGTAAGCCATCAGTCGTGAACACAAAATCCCAATCCTAAAGGCGAAGATACTATACTACATACGCTAAATATTGTTCGGTTTCTTTTTTATCTCGTAAAATGGATGACACATATACAATACTGGACACGCGTGAATTCGCTTTTAGGGGGTAAGTATGTATATGTAAATGCTGTTTTTCTTTGTTCGAAGTAAATTATAGTACTTATTTTTTATACTTTTCATTTTATCCCAATAACTATATGAAACTACTTTGCTGTTCTAAAAACTTTAAGTTCGTAAGTATATCACTATATTTCACACGTATATTTTCACTTTTTTCTCTCAGAACATTTACGTATCGTTAGAAACAATTGCTGTTGTATCTTAATGTGTGCATCTGATGTTTTAGACGGCTCTTCATTGGGCAGCAAAAGTGGAAGGTACGAAATGGTCGATTTTTTGTCGCAGCTCGGAGTTGAGATTGGTTCAAAACGGTAAGTGGTTTACTTACTTTAAAGAAGATCTGTATACCCAAAAAATAAATTACTTTTAAATAAAAGGCCATGACTAATGTTTAGAAATGTTAATAGTTTTTACGGTATCTTATGCTCTTGTACTTGAGAAGTAAGTTGGCCGGCCGTAGCAGGAGGCGACCCGTAGGCTCCTCTTTCAGTAGCTGCTACCCGAAGGTAGGGGTGGGCGCCACTTCCAATCCCTGGAATTAACCACTTACCCCAGACAGAGCTGGTCCCAATTTTATTTAAGGCTCTTGGTGAAAGCCCGACCTCCAATTAGCAATGCTCATTGGATTATGGCAACACTAATTTTCAGTCTTCCGGGACCGAATATATGAACAAGGTGGTAACCCATCCAGTTAGTGTGCCAGAGGTACGGTGCTTAACTTTGGAAAGTCAAGCAGCGGTTTATCCACACCTACCCACTTAACCCTTCTTATCCACACATATCCCCACTTAACCCTTCTTATCCACACCTATCCCCACTTAACCCTTCTTATCCACACCTATCCCCACTTAACCCTTCTTATCCACACATATCCCCACTTAACCCTTCTTATCCACACTGAGAAATAACGTTTTTTATTCTCGTATTTTATGCTTCTGGAGGACGCTGCCATTTTGTGTCATTCTGGATTTAAAAGTAATTTAGTTTTTGAGGGTACAGTTCCCCTTTAAGATAGACACATGCAGTCACTTCAGCTAAACTTTACAATGAACATATTTTACTCACTTGTATGTTGAATTATTTTATGAAATCAATCTTGGATGCATTTCACACTTAGAATGTAAGTCATGAATCTAAAAGATATATACAAAAAAAATTAAGCAACATTTTTTACTTTCACTTTTGAGTAAACAGTACGATCACTCTCAATATAAATATTATCGATATTTCGCAAGCTTTTAAAAGTAAATTTTGCACTAAGTCATTTTAACTTTGGTTTTGCTTTAATTCTATGTTCCTGGAATATTCCTACTTTCTACGAATGGATAAAAGGGTGTAAAGTATACACCGTGTCATGTACAAGTATATACATCTACAGACAGACAGACAGACAGACAGACAGACAGATAATATATATATACATTATACATACCAGGTAAACGTGGCTTTAAAATTTTCTAGGGGTATACGCCATTGCATTTGGCAACCATGTACAATCACAATAATGTCGTCCTTTTGCTGGTGGAGAACTACGGTAAACTATCTCTTTACATACTTGCGCAGCCAGCACCATTATAGATCATTATTTGGTTTAGTGATTTCGCGAATGCTTTTTTATATTTTTCTCGACGCATCGGTTACAATTAGGTGCAAGTGTTGATGTACGAGATCACAGCGGGAAAGAAACCAAAGGATTATCTTATCGTAATGCAATGCCCTCTGTTAAAGGTGAGGTTTAGCAAACTGTTTTGTACATTTTTATGTATCTGATGTAGAGGGATTTTACGACATTTACTATATTTGTTTTTAAATATACTATAACTTTTATTCATTGAATGCAAAAGTGCAGGTCTAAAGTAAATAAATTCGAACGTTCATATATTTATCGAGTCTTCTGTTTCTTTGCTCTCGTCTATTTCAGACAAACTACAGAAACGAGATTTAAGTAAGTCGAAAAGACAAATCCCATATTTCAAGTTGTTAACCCTAATACTAACCCTGTAATATTAAGCAAGTCTTATTCCAGCTGGTCAGAAAGAGCTACATTAATTGCGTTGCCAAGAGTCGGTGCTTAACATCACCATCATCATATCATCATGATGCACTATTGTCATTATTATATCATCATTATAGATAACAAAAAGAAAGACGAACTAGACAAACCAATGAGTAACATCAGCAACATGTTCCTGGAAATGTGTTTAAATCACACCGCCTCAACTGGATGTGTGCAAAGAGGATGGAAATGCGGTTCTCCTATCACCATTCTGTCTTCCCTCGAAACCAGAGGCAACTAAGACCGTGAAAACAAAGGTACTAGAGTCACGTGAGTTTAGTTATAGATTCACGTGGGACAAACCGGACAAGTTATTGATTAGGACAAGTTCATACGTTTATTAGAGTGTATGTTGTAGTCTCTTATTGTATGTCAGGATGTATGGTATAGATTAGTCAAATAAATATTACATGGTCCTTCGAGCCGGATATATAGAAGATTAAGATGTCCTCCACTGTGAAGAGGAAGAAAATACGACAAGGACATCGAGCATACATATGTCAGTATGTATGGTGTAGATTAGTCAAATAAATATCACATGGTCCTTCGAGCCGGATATATAGAAGATTGAGAAGATGTCCTCCTGTGAAGAGGAAGAAAATACGACAAGGACATAGAGCATACGCAACGAAGATCTTGGGAAACGTGAAATTTAACAGAAGAATACGACTCAAGTTAATATCAGTTTCTCTACATTCCGGAAAATGTGATTAATTAGCAGTAGCTCAACTGGTATAATTACAAGAATATTACCCTTTATTTTCCTTATCGCAGAACTCCGCGTCACGTAGCTCTCAAGTCAACACAACGTTTCCGAAAAGCGAGGCCAAAATTGAAAAAACCAACAAGCGTTTGCCGCGATGATGAAAACTGCGAGTTGCTGAAGATGAAAATAGGACCGCCATCGCCGTTAAGAGAGAACTACTTTCTGGATTTCTCGAGGTAAGCAATAGAACATATTAAATAAAACATTCATAACACACTTAGCCTCCCCTCCATTGAGCTACACAGACTAGACAGTCTGAGCGAAGGTTAATTGTATGTGATGTGGTCGGCGATATATTTTTTGTATATGTGGTCGGCGATATATTTTTTGTATGTGAAGTGCGATAAATTTTTTGTATATGTGGTCGGCGATATATTTTTTGTATGTTGATGTGGTCGGCGATATATTTTTTGTATGTGATGTGCGATATATTTTTTGTATGTGATGTGCGATAATTTTTTTGTATACGATGTGGTCGGCGATATATTTTTTGTATGTGATTGTGGTCGGCGATATATTTTTTGTATGTGATGTGCGATATATTTTTTGTATATGATGTGGTCGGCGATATATTTTTTGTATGTGATGTGCGATAATATTTTTTGTATGTGATGTGGTCGGCGATATATTTTTGTATATGATGTGGTCGGCGATATATTTTTGTATATGATGTGGTCGGCGATATATTTTTTGTGATGATATATACATATGTATTTTAGCATGTCTTGCACTCAAGGAAACGAGGAAGCTTGATCACAGTCCGACTTTGGTCGATTGATCCAGGAATTGAATTTAAAGATCGAAGAAAACTAAACTTTTTTCGACGAAATTGCTTTGTATACAATTCTAAGAAACGATATTGACCGACTGCTTACAGTTAAAGAAATACGACTTCATTACTTTTGCTGAACGAGAAAATCAATTATTTTATGAAATTATTTTGTACAATTTCATGAATCGCGAGAGATCACACCGACTGGACAGGTTAGTCAAGTTCTAGAGAATTGCAGTTCGAAGATCTTGGTACGATATACGACGAAAGGAAGATTTACAGTAGAAAAGATGTATAAACATGCAATATTTAAGAAGAATAATATTAAATTGAAAACAGGAAAGTGTATGTATGTTATATTTAGACGTAAAGCTCTTCTGTGTTAACGAAACTTAAACATCAAAGAGCGCACTTGTGATGAATGTCTGTGCAGGGAGATAACACGAGTTATTTTTTCCAGGTTCTGGTATCCATCTGAATCGCTGCGCTCTGATTGGCTAGCGAGCGACGGACCTAGACTGTACCCAGGCACACGCGCGCCATTTCCCAGAAACACAACAGGGCCGCTCGCGCGTTGTAAAGATACACCCGAAACCAAAAAAGGTTTTCGCAATTTCCCCTTTTTTGCGAAGTTAGGCTGTCAGTATTTGAAAACATACCAAAATGGATAGTGATAATGAGAGCTATCACAGGAAAAGTGAATTTTATTATCCAGAAGAGATTGCATTTGGGGTGTCGTATGCGAGTGCTTATGGAAGGACATTTTTTAATTCATTGAACCCATTTTCCACTTCACCATTTCGCTTGCCGCTGGCGAAAATATTTCCACAATGACATCATTTTTTTCAGTTGTCGACCAAAACATGTCATCGGCGCAAATGTTTTCTTTAGCGGCGAGTATGAGAATGAGTTATTTTTAGTCAATCACGCAGGATAAGGTTACCCTATTTATCAAGCCAGAGGCTCATGTTTTAAGCGCTCGACTATTCAGTTTATCACTCTTACAGGTGAACGGAAAACCCAACTGATAGGGATTCCGAGGGCCTCCGATTTAAGGTCGTTTTCCGAGAAGACCCAAAAGTCTTACCATTTGCTGGTGTTGTTGCAAAGGCAGCACCTTCTCTTCAATTATTTTAAGACTGAGTGGTGGTCCCCAGGATTTGAACCTGTGTCTCCCAGCTCATAGACAGGTGTGGTAACCACTAGACCACAACAGCTGGTTCGTGAAATGGTAAAGTGGAAAAACGGGCCTTAACACAATGTGGCGTGCCATTACTTTCAACATGGAGTGCAAAAAGCGAAAGTAATGGGTGTAGATGTTGAAAAATGCCTGCATTTTCTCATCTAAACTGAAACTAAAACCCCGGCATATTGTATAAATACTAAACTTACAAAACTATACTACATTATTCTTTGCAAAAATAAGTTATTAGGTTTATACCACGTGTAGTCTTTTTTTTAACATTATACCATTTGGGATTTAGGTTAACGAATGTTGACCATGTTGTGCGTGGAGGTCACGCGTGTGTGTTGTCAATCACATAATAATGCACGCGCGGCTTCCTGATGAGCTCGGTTTGGGATCGTCAATTTTTGCGCTGACCATTACTTTGTGTTTGGGGTTGTGATTTGAGCAACTGAAATGGAACAGTAAGTTTGAGGAGGAAGTTAGAGAAACGAGAGCGACAAAGGAATGGAGACAGGAAAATGAGATATGGGAATGAGTGGATAGAAAGCAGGGACGACTCACCGCATGCAGCATGTGTACTCTATACTTGAGCCGCCCGCTCTGGTGGTAAGCGGCAGCAGATACGGCACGATGAAAAGCGGGAAAATCTTGATCAGCAACCGGTTTCTTTGCCCATTCTTCACAAAGGCCCTGAGAAAAGAAAAGGAATCACAATCAATACCAATTTTGAAGACACAGAAAATAAATTTACTAGTGATAAAGAAATAAGAGAACTTCAATGTGTCGAAAAATACTTAAGTAAAGATACTTACGACCTTAGTACTTACGTATATTAATGGACTGACCTGAAGAAGGACACATTGTCCGAAACGTCGTCCATCAATATACGTAAGTACTCTAACTTAAATATTTTTCGACACATTGAAGTTCTCTTATTTCTCCTTTTCTAATTATATCCAGTTCTTCTGAGAACTTAGCAGCTTTCATATTTATTCTTATAAACATACTAGTACTGCTTACACAATAATAAACAACTAATAAATAATAATAATAATAATAAAAATAATAATAATAATAAAGACGTATTAGGAGCATTATACAATAGTCTCAATGCTCTTACAACAATATATATATTCTTAAAGTTACTTTTAAAACTAATTACAGTTTCATTATAAGATAAAGCCTACATGCATATATTAACACTATGAACAATAACTATTAATTTTAAAAAAGAAAAGTCTTAACTGCAGACTTAAAACTACTTAACATTTCAAAGCTTCTAATTTCCTGTGGTAATGAATTCCACAGTTTTGGTGCTGCAACCGAGAATGCTCTGTCTGCATGAGTCACCGTTTTGGATTTTGGCTCGAGTAGCAGATTTCGGTTAGATGATCTCAAAGCACGAGTAGATTTATATTTATTTAGCAAATCAGTAATATAAACAGGCGCCTGGCCATGCAAAAGCCTTGAAAGTAATTATTAGTATCTTAAAAACAATCTAAACAAGTACTGCTTACACAGTAATAAATACAACACTATGTTAATGTAGTAATGTAATGTTAATGTATAATGTCAACGTGGAGCTTTGGAGTAGACAGACGATACATGGACGATCGTCAAGCTCAAATACTCAGAAAAAATGGGTTTTTTTTCAGGTCAGGGATCGAACCAGTAACCTGATTTGGGGCAAATTTTGATCGTCCACACGGCTTAGAGGACAGTAACATCCCCTTTATACAAAGAAACAATTAATGTGCAATAACTTCCACCAAAAGCTTTTGGTGTGATAGGTGCAGGTCGACAACAGGATGTGATGGTCAGATCAAGGATCAAGATCAGCTCACGTTATCTTCAAAACCCTGACCTGCATCTAACCTTCCAATTCTTAATGTCGACTGCGCGTCAAAATGACGTGTTCTGCGTCGGGATAAAACTTACTTCAACTCAGGCTAAAACCACAATAGACATATGCAGTTCTATTTACACTTGCAAATTCGTTATACTGTATTCCCTAGCCTGATGGTATGAATTGAAATAAGTTTTATCCCGACGCAGAACGCGTCATTTTTGATGCGCAGTCGACATTACGAACTGGCTTATTGGTATGTACGTAGATCTTAAAGTCCTCAATAAATATACCAGTGACTGCAAAAAGTATGACAAAATTCACCTGCAGCCTTTTCTCCTTTTTAAGAAGCCGTTCATTTTGTCGCTTCAGAAGAATTTATTTCAGATTTAAGTTGAGCTACTTCATTATTACCATCAGCTTTATACGACACACTTTTAGCAAGAGCTGGGTGGTCATCGTTTTTTCTTATATTGATCCATTTGACGCAGTTCCTAGAGATGGAAGATCGGGGTAACACGATGGTAAGATGTATCTTCATGGAACATTAGGGACACTAAGGGGGTGTAAGTGGATGCTTATATGGAGGAGGGCTAGTCCTCTTGGTAGGGCTAACCCTCTTTATCGAGATCCCGCCTCTCAGTCCAAACCAAATAATTTGTTTTCGTTTATATGAGAGGAGGGTCAGCCCTCCTAGACGAGATCTCAACTATTGACTACCTGGGATCTCGCTAGCTACGAGGGCTGGAAATTTTCCATGTAAACGCACTCAAGAGGGCTGGCCCGAGGGCTGGCAAGTCAAAGCTCCGTACACGCGACAAAGCTGGTCTTCGCCCGTAAATATTTTAAGACAACTCTTTATTTCACAAGTTCTGTTTGTTCATACGTAGGTTTTTAAATTGAAAAAAACTTTGTGCGGGGAAAAATTGGATTCAGCGGCATACGTGGGAAATACATGTTGTCAACTCGGTAAACAAGTGATCAGCCCTCCTCGAAGGGGGCTAGAATATTCCCATGTAAACGCGAGGTGAAATCCATCCCTCTTACTAGGGCTAGCCCTCCTTCATGTAAACACCGCTGTTTGAATAGAAAACTTCAAACATCTTTGCCTTCATTTTCTTAATTTCGGAACCGCGTTTTGAACAGAGGGGCGAAGGTTCAATATCGAGCCATACCTTTGTAGTCCTCTTAGATAGTCTCGAGTCAGCAAGGGAGTCTTCTTGAATCGCGAACAGCATTAACGTAATGCATCCACAGTTAAACCAATCTAAGTGTTCGTCTCTGATAGCAGGGAACGAAAAAAATAGTAGAGTGGTTGAACTCAGGAGAGAGGGAGTCCTTGATGAACAGGTGATTTAGTGAACTCCGTATCATCAATGGTTTTGTACTGAACGTAGAGTCCTTTGGAGGAAACGAGAATTGTGAACGTCTGCTGTTCTGAGAGTCCACCTAGTTCAAGAAAAAGGAAATCACCATTAATATCATCACCATCACCACCACCACCACCACCATCATCACCACCAGTATCATCACTATCGTCACACCATTACCACCATCGTCATCACCACCACCACTGTCACCACCATCGTCATCACCACCATCATCATCACCACTACCACCATCATCACCACCACCATCGTCATCACCACCACCATTGTCGTCATCACCACCACCGTCACCACCATCGTCATCACCACCACCATCATCATCATCACCCACCACCACCATCGCCACCACCATCGTCATCACCACCACCATCGTCATCACCACCACCATCGTCATCACCATCACCATCGTCCACTACCATCATCATCACCACCACCGTCATCATCACCACCACCGTCGTTATCATCACCACCACCATCGTCATCACCACCATCATCGTCACCACTTCCACCACCATCGTCATCACCACCATCGTCATCACCATCACCACCACCACCATCGCCACCACTACCACCACCCACCATCGTCATCACCATCACCACCACCATCGTCATCACCAATCACCATTAGTCATCACCACCACCACCATCGTCATCACCACCATCGTCATCGTCATCACCACCATCGTCATCAACATCACCATCGTCTCACCACCACCATCGTCATCACCACCACCACCACCATCGTCATCACCACCACCATCATCACCACCAACACCGTCGTCATCATCACCACCACCACCATCGTCATCACCATCACCATCGTCATTATTGTGAAGGCAAAACAAACCGTATAGTGATATGGTTTTCCCAAGAGCTCTTTGGTATCATCAACGAAATAATCCTCATCTAATGCTTTGCCGTGTTGACTACAAGGCGACACATTAACAACAAGAGATGCTTGCTCCGTCCCCTAAGAAAGTTCCAACATCAAATCTCGTTTTTTACGATACTCAAAAATACCACTTTCAACAAAATATTACCATAATAATAAAAGACATTAATTTGTGAAAGTTTTTAGGCTTCACTGCTACCCTTGTAATCTGTGACGCTGAGTTTTATCATCAAAATCCAATGCATAAGCTAAGCTTTGTAAAAATACGTTCGCCGTTCCGGACCAGCACATCTTCTGGTGGTTCCCAGAAAGGATCTTCCTCCAGTGGGATATTCGCGACAGCTGTATCACCGTCCAATAATTTTTGGTAAAGATCCTAAAAAAGGTGAAACTGCACTTAAAGTAAGAGTAAAGATTATTTAGCTTGAGGAGTAATGAAAGATTATATAAATGCGTTTATATCTCGCGTTTGGGGATTTTACATATTCGTAATGTTTGGGTCTTCCTGAACAAAATCATAATATATATTGTCAGCCGACCTCCATGAAGATGAAATTTTCGGCCTGACAATGTATATTATGATTTTGCTCAGAAAGACGCAAATATTACGGATATGTAAAATCTCCAAACGTGAGATAGGACTCAACCACGCCATGATTATAAACCGACTCTACCAACGGGACTCGTGTTTTATGCAATACACCTTCAATTCGTGTGTGTAAATTTATAAAATGCAGAAAAGATTTCGGAAATATATGTCGAGGCTTAACGTTATTTACCTGCATTAAATATCGTCGATTCATGAACTTGCCCCGATCCCACAGCCAAGAATTGCCATTTAAAAGATCAGTCATCTTAACCATCACTCTAAAGAAAACAGGATTTTAACCTCCTATACACTATTTCGGCAGTACACCAACTTTTTAGCGTTTTTAATTCATAAATATCCCACTGTTCATCGTGTTTTTATTTCACTTACTATGTTCCGCCGCTCATGTTGCCTTGAGCAGCGCCAGATATTCAGGACAAGCTCGAAATTCCTATGAACAAAAAGATGTGTTATTCTCATTGGTAATTTCTAGAAATTAAACTGCTTAATCTACGTGTCTAACCATCTCCAGAATTCCTGTATACCGATAGGTTTGAAACTAATCCAGTGATGGGCTAAACCCTGCCTCGTTATCGTCTGATAGAGTCAAGCTAGGTTGCCAAAATACAAATGTAGTTCATACGAATGATCTTACTGACTTTAGTTTATTTCCAAAGTTTCAGCATTCCTATCAATTTAGTTAAGAAGATATGGCTAGTTGAAGTTACTAGTCATATCTTAACTAAATTGATAGGAATGCTGAAACTTTGGAAATAAGATATTTAATATATTAACTGTGGTTTCTGTCTTACGTTTCTACTATGTCAAACGAATAAAATTCATTTCAATGTCGTACTTGTGTATCTATCGAGTTCTATCGCTGATGGCGTTGGTCTCTCCAAAACAAGCGGCAATAATTCCAATACTTGCTCCTGCGCCAGCCGTTGTTCTAAAGTGGTATAGCAAGAAATTGATAGGCGGATAAATCGATATTCCAAAATGAAAACGGACGACATAAAAACGGACTAATATAAATTGAGGGGTTAAAATCCAAAAATCAGGAAAAATTATTTACCCCATGGTTTTTGCAGCATCGCCTCTGATTGCTTTTTTACTCCGCTCCCCATGAAACTGCACTTCTAACGACGGGGCAATGGTGTGTTTCTTTTCTCCTTGTCTGCCTGGAAGGGCGAACATTTTAAAACACAACATCTTGTTTGCTTTTTACCTTTAGACAGACCACTCCCAAATCCAGTCTGAAAGCCGGTCGCTTCCAGCCATTTCTTTTTGAGTAAAAATTTCCAATCGACCGTGTCATGGATGATCCTTCACTTTTTTCATTATTCTTAGGATTGATTAAATAATAAATTATGATTGGAGCCTACAGATAAAAGATCACTTATATATCTACACTTGCTTGTTCTAAAATATCGTATTTGTACTGTATATAGTATAAGCAG